>OU343221.1:207591972-207661313 GCA_910596185.1 Chrysanthemum makinoi | reverse complement strand
CATCACCACCATCATCACCATCTTTCCATCTGTATTTTCTTAGAGATCAGCACCTCACGACGGAACTTGCCCCAGCGTGCTGGTTTGATATCCGACACCACCATCTGGCAGAAGATCACCGTTAGGTTATCATTAGGAGAGTTCCTAAAGACTGCCGGTACTTTCGGCTGACCTTAGAAGACGTGAGCCATTGTTGATGATAGGTCGGATAGATGGATGTAGCCATGACGGTTGGGAGGCAATCGGGTGGAACAGGATGACCCATTCGCGGAGGAGGTCGGGAGGCTAGTGTTGTTGGCGGTTTCTATTGATTTGTCACATGGTATTGAGCTAGGCGCTTAGGGACAGGAGGTATTGCTTCTTTGCGAGTCTGAGTTGATGAGTTGAGGAGTTTGGTGGATAGTTTGGCCTTCGGGTTGCGATCTTGAGGATAGTATTTGGAGCACCATGAGGTGCCTTATGAGACTTTTCATGTATAGTTTTGACCATTATTATCCTAGTCACAAGGTGTGACGTAGTTTAAAGAACTTGTTGTATTTTGGTTGTTGTACAAACAAATGTATCAAGTATTGACTACTATGTAGGAATGGTTATTATTATCTATGATATCGGTCCATGTAGTAGAAATTTTCATGTATATTATCCACGTTGTTTGTGATTATATTTGTGATATTTAAGATTGTGTTCCGTTGTGATTCCCTTTATCTTTATGCATGATGTGGTTGTGGATATATTTGTATGATGGTTGTTTCTACTTGCGAGTTCTCATGATTGTTTCATCTTGTGATTTTGAAGAATTATGTAAGCCTAAAAGCTAGGAAATGACCCAAGCAGAACTTCAAAAGTTGGTGAATGATAGCATTGCTAATGCTCTAAGAGTCGAAAGGGAAACGTTAGGTATTTCTTTGGAAGCAGCTAGCTATTCTCTTTATCTTGTCTTGGGAGGATCGGGGTTAAGAAATGTTGAACAAGGATTTCAGTGCGTGAACCCGCTAAGTTTAAGTGCTTGAGGGTGCCACCAGCAGTTCGATGGTTTGAAAAGTTGGAATCCGTATTTTGCTTTGCTTGTCGGGATGTGATGAGTCAAATTTACTTCTGAGCACATTACTTGATGGAGCATTGTTTTGGTGGAATTCATATGCTCAACCGATTGGAATGGAGAATGCTTTCAAGCTTACGTGGGAGGAATTTAAGGGCTTGGTGACTAAAGTTTTGTCCTCGAGCGAAATCAAAAAGTTGGAGACGGAGTTCTATGAATTGGTAACCATTGGGTATGATCTCGACACTTACATTGAGATTCCGAGGGAATTGGCGTTATGCCCGTCGATGAGTGCGGATAACGAGAAGTTGCTAGAGGCTTTCATGGGGACTTCCGAAGTTGTTCAAGGAGATGTGACTTCGTTTGATCCACAAACAATTGAGGAAGCTATTAGTGACTCAGTTGATGGCACAAGTGGTGAAGCGAGGTAAGTACACCACCAGCAAAACAACAACAACCCCAACAACCGTTTCAACAACAATAATCGAGGCAATTACAACAACAATAGCAACAATAACAAGCGCAAGTGGGACAACACTAGGGGTAGGAATGCTACTCAACCACCACCAAAAAGGCAAAGGTTGCTAAGGCTTATGTTCGGGTCGAGAGGAAGGAAAAGGATATACGGAGGGTTTTCTTAGAAGTGTAATAAGTGTTTGAGTCATCACAATCAGTCGATGTCAATCCGTGTGAAAAATTGCAAGAAAGTTGGTCACTGTACTAGGGATTGCAAGTGGCCACAAGTTACATGTTTTGGTTGCTTGAAGCTGGACCTACAAGAAGGATTGTAAGGAAAGAATCAAGCAAATCGAATCAAGGAGGTTTGGCACCAGGAAGGGTTTCACGTCGTTGGAGGAGAAGATAGGGAGGACAGAATAATGTCATAAGTCGTTTCTTCTCAATAATCGTTATGCTTCAGTTTATTTGATTGGTGCGATAAAAGTTTTGTGTCCATGCATTTTGCACCTTTGCTCAACAGTAAACCAACTACATTAGACATATCATACAACGTCGAATTAGCTAATGGTAGCGTAGTTAACACCAACACCATTGTCATGATTGCACATTCAATTTTCTTAATCATCCCTTCAACATAGATCTCATGCCCGTAGATTTGGGTAGTTTAAACGTCGTCATCGGCATGGGCTGGTTATATATATTAATGCAAGATCATTTGTGATGAGAAAGTTGTTCATCTTCCTACCTGTGAAACTTTGATTATTCGTGGGGAGCAGTGGAACTAGAATTAGTATCATATCGTGCATCAAAGCGATACATTAAGAAAGGTTGTCTTGCTCTTAGCCCATGTAGAATCGGGAGGAAGCGACTTGAAGATGTTCCTATTGTTCGTGAATTTTCAGTATTTCAGGATTTCTGGGACTTCCAACACGACCAAAGTAGAATTTCAAATTGACTTAGTGCGGAGCTGCAGGTGCGCGAGCACCGTGCGTCTAGCACCATCCAAAATGCAAGAGTTGTCTAATCAATTACAAGAGCTTCTAGACAAAGGATTCATTAGGCCGAGTTGTTCTCTCCTTGGGAGCACCGGTCTTGTTTGTGAATAAGAAGGATGGATCCTTCCGTATGTGCATAGATTATCGAGATTGAACAAGTTAGGTGAAGAATCGTTACCCCCTCCCCAGAATTGATGACTTGTTTGATCAGTTGCAAGGTTCAAGTATTTACTCCAAGATTGATCTTCGATCGGGTTATCATCAACGAGTTCGAAGGGATATTAAAACAGCGTTTAGAACACGTTACGGTCATTACAAGTTTCGAGTGATGCCGTTTGGATTGACTAATGCACCGGCGGTATTCATGGATCTCATGAATAGAGTTTGTAAACCCGTGTTGGACAAGTTTGTTATTGTGCATCGAAGCGACATATTGATCTACTCAAAGAACAAAGAGAACATGAAGAGCATTTAAGGACGATTTTAAGGCTACTCAAGAATGAGAAGTTGTATGCCAAGTTTTGAAGTGTGATTTTGGAACCACAAAGTGCAATTTCTTGGTCATGTCATTGATAGTCAAGGGACTACAGTTGATCCGCAAAAGATTGTTGTGAAAGATTGGGCTACTCCAACGAATCCTCTGAAATTGACAATTTCTAGGACTAGCGAGGATATTACCGAAGGTTCATGAAGGTTTTTAGAGATAGAGACCTTTGACCAAGTTGACACAGAAAAAGAAGTATAGTGGGAAAGAAACAAGAAGTTGCTTTTAGTTGTTGAAACAAAAGCTTTGCAGTCGCAATTTTGGCACTACCCGAAGGCATTGAGAACTTTGTTGTATATTGCGGCCTTCCGCATAAAGGACTTAGGGGCTGTTTTAATGCAAAAGCGAAGGTGATAGCGTATGCTTCTCGACAACTTAAGGTTCATGAGAGAAGACTACACAACTCATGATCTCGAGTTAGAGCCGTAGTTTTCAAGCGATGGAGAACTACCTCTCGGTACAAAGTGCACAGTGTTTTGACCACAAGTTTGCAATATATTCTTGATCGAAGGAGCTAATATGAGGCAACGTCGTTGGTTGGAGTTACTCAGCGACTATGATTGTGAAATCAAGTATCACGGGAAAAGCCAACGTTGTGGCGATGCTCTTAGTGGAAAGAAGGCCTAAACCTTTAAGAGTTCGTTCATTGGAAATGACGATTATTTCTCCTTTACCATCGAAAATCCACAGAAGCACTGATTGACTTAAGGAAAACCGACCAAGTGAAAAGCTTTATGGTATGCCGAAAGCGAAATGGTTTTAATAAGAGAGCGAGATGGAGTATTATGTTTCAAAGATAGAAATGTGGGTTCCATTGTATGGCGAATATCAAGAATGATTATGCATGAGTCGCATAAGTCAAAGTATTCTATTCATCCAAGATCGGATAAGATGTATCAAGATCTTAAGAAGCTTTATTGGTGGCCGAACATGAAAGCGGAAGTACGCGTCACGTTAGTAATGTCTTACTGCGCTAAGGTAAAAGTTGAATATCGAAGCCAGGTTTACTCCAACAGGAAATTCCTCAATGGAAATGGAGAAGCATTCAATGGACTTTGTTACGACACTTCCTAAGACATCGGGAGGTTACGATGCTATTTGGGTAATTGTTGATCGTCTTACCAAGTCAGCCCATTTCATACCGATTAGAGAGACTTATTCAATGGAACAACTCACTAGACTTTATGTCAAGGAAATAGTCTCAAGGCACGGAGCACCAATTTCTATCATTTCCGACAGAGATAGTCGATTCACTTCAAACTTTTGGAATTCATTGCAAGATTCATTCGAACCAGATTAGAGATGGCATGACATATCACCCACAAACCGACGGTCAAAGTGAAAGGACCATTCAAACGTTAGAAGATATGCTAAGGGCATGTGTGATTGATTTTGGCAATGGTTGGGCTAACCATTTGCCATTAATAGAATTCTCGTACAACAATAGTTATCACACGGTATAAAGATGGCACCATTGAGGCACTAATGGTCGAAAGTGCCGATCACCGTTTGTTGGGCGAGGTAGGAGACGCTTACAACTTCG
The DNA here is from genome assembly GCA_910596185.1 of Chrysanthemum makinoi. Taxonomy (NCBI): domain Eukaryota; kingdom Viridiplantae; phylum Streptophyta; class Magnoliopsida; order Asterales; family Asteraceae; genus Chrysanthemum; species Chrysanthemum makinoi. The sequence continues at coordinate 207,656,733 of OU343221.1, read as the reverse complement.
GTCCGAAATGGTGCGGAAACCACGGAAAGATTGTTCAAATTCGTGATAGACTTCGGAAGCGCAAGGAGTCGACGAGAAAAGTTATGCGGATGTTAGGCAAGATTTGGAATTTCAAGTGGGAGACAAATTTATGTTGAAAGTATCGCCTTGGAAGGGCGTGGTACGATTTGAAGCGTGGAAGTTAAACCGAGATACATTGGACCATTCAAGATTTTGAGCAGAGTTGGTCCGGTAGCTTACCGACTTGATCTTCCGCCGAACTCGGTCATATGCACAACACGTTTCCGTTTCAAAAAGAAGTGTCTTTGGACGAATCGCTCGTTATTCCATTGGGAAAGTTGAAGCTTGACGACAAACTCAACTTTGTGGAGGAACTGTAGAAATCATGGACCGCGAGGTCAAGCGAGTTGAAACAGTGCGTATTCCTATTGTGAAAGTTCGTTGGAATTCTCGACGAGGTCCTGAGTTTACTGGGCGGGAAGACGAATGCGACCAAGTATCATCTTTTCACCGACACCGTTAGACCTAACAACGATTGAATCGGGGGTGAATTCCTTTTGATGGGCGAATGTGACAACCCGTACTTCGAGGTCATTTCTCACACAATTCATGTCTCACAATTTCAACATTTATAGTAAACTTGGTTTACTTGTTTCAAATTCGCGTAACCTTGGAGTTTTAGCTGGCAATTCATGATCATAACATCACGTACATTTCATATGGACTAAGATTAGTCTACATTCCATGGACATCATTTGCATCTCATTAGTACATTCACGACATTTCATTTCTGCGTAATTTTTATATTTAATAAACTTTATCGCGTGAGTTATTATTTTGTATATTTAATCCGTTACTTTCAAAAATGATCCCGACATATTTTAAAACTTACATTTAGTTTATAAAAACTATATTTTTAGTTTACCTAGTGTTTTAAATTTATTTGGTACATAAATCGTTAAAGTTAAATTATTACGACGTGTTTCTTAAAAATTATACGATAATTATTTTATCACTCAAATTTCACAAGGAAAGTATTTTTACAATTTTTTTATTACCATTACATTCTATTTTGATCTACTAAAAAAACACTTGTACCAAAGTTACAATTATCTACACTTTACTTACATTTTCTTACAAATTTCATAAATATTATACAAGTATATAATTATTTCATTTAAAAAAAAAAAAAAAAAAAGTTATTTTGCTCATACCTCCCCGGCGATGAGGAGACATTAATAGGAATGGTTGTGATTGCTATTAATTTCCTCAATACATAAAGTCTTACACACATTTTCAATCATCTCATTCTCCTCATAATTTCTTCAAGTATTAGAAGGTTTTTCTCTCTTCTTCTTGCTTCTCCAAAACCGGTTACACATCAAGAGATCAAAGGGGATCAAAATTTTCAAGTTCAAGTGTATAATCAATCTAGTGTATACTCTATATAAGGTTTTGAAATAAAAACCAAGGGTATTTAAGTTTAATCCTTGTTACTTTCACCTCATCATTTTCACTAGTAAGTATATTTCTTTCATTTTCATGTTTCCTTTTTCATTTCATATGTTTCTTTTCATTTTTTGGAGATATTATGCATGATATGTGATTTATACCATTTATTACATGATTTTAGAAGTTATGTATATATTTGTGGTCATCCTATAATTATCCCCTTGGTATTGGTTGGTCTTGATGGTGATTAGGAACCCATGACACCCTAAGAAGGTGTATGGTAGGATTAGATTAGTTTTGGAGTTGATTTGAAGGGATTAGAATAGGTTTTGTCCGAGAAAACTATTTTCGATAAGTATATTTTGTGTTCTGTCCTTGTTTTGCTTTCTGGAAAGTCCGACAGTAGGCACGACATTTTGGCCTTGATTTTTAGAAAATATACTTTAAAACGAATCCGTTGGCAGCTTGAACGGATAAAAACGGACTTATAACGAAGAAGTTATGGATTTTTGAAGTTTGACGACGAAAATATATTATTTTCTGAAATTTCAGCTTTCAGTTTTTACTTTCATCCGGGCCTTAAGCTTCACAAATTATTTCAATTCTCAAAAATATATTAGTATACTTTGATCGAAGCTAAGGGCGTATAAAGCGTGAAAACGGATTTGAAGCGACAAAGATATGCACTTTTTCATAAACTTGCCGTAACTAATTTCTGCACACACATTAAAAACCACCATCTTTAACCCTTATTATCTTTATGATCGAGACCTTTTGGTGAAAACTCTGAACTGAAACTTCTGGATTTCGATACAAACTTTCCAAAACCGTCGAGTTCGTTCTCTAACGATTGGCTATTACCTTTTTTCGACTAGTTTTCCAAAGCCATTTTTGTTAATTTCAAGAAATTTCCGTCGATATTGTTTTGCGACGAAAAGTGGTAATTTCTCTAAAAATCATTATAAAACCATTGTAGGATGACATTTTGACGTAAAAACATGTAAAGTCATTTTGAAGGGTCAAGACGTCAAAAGAGTATTTTTGATCGAGTAATATTTTCAAAACTCTTAAATGGTATAAATAACATACGGAATGCATGCATAACATTACATTGCAACTCATGACATATCATATCATTGATAATAGGTCCGGTTAACGCATCACATTAAACCTCGGTGTACTCACTTTTGCCATTATTCGAGTTTATCCAAGTGAGTTTTCATAGCGTTTACATGCTTTCGATTATTTTCAAACCTACGGGGGAGAATACATTGCACTACATTTTTCTTTGTACGATACCAAGTATGTTAAATTCATTACATTGCTTAAGTTACGGCATTTGCCAATTTGAAAGTCCCCATTACTTGAACATGAACCGTTAATCTTTGGAGCGAGGATGAGTGGATAGATCTAGCGAGGGTGACGCCTCCATCCGGGTTGGTGAATCCCAACCAGGAAAACGGATGCATTTCATTTGATTACGGAGTTGTGGCAAACACTCTGCAGGGGCATACATGATTGAACAGGTCTAGTGGGCTTAGAGCAATTTTAACATTATTTTTACGTGACTTGATGGTCATGCATGATAGATACTTGTGTAGTCGTTTAAAACATTTACATAAACCTATGATTTCTCACCAACATTATTGTTGACCGTTTTTGCAATGTATTTTAAGTAACGAGGCATTATCATCATGACATGGTTTAGGGACCTACATTTTGAGTCGTGGCGTCGACTTACATTATGTACATTATGGCACTTTATTTCAAAACATCGTTTGGATTTGTATTATATTTGTATTTCCGCAAACTTTGTAAACCTTTTGGGACCGATGTTGTACTCTGATTGTTTTTATGAAATATCCAACGATGTGTTTTTAAAACGACACTTTAGGTCGTTCAATATGACTGTGATGTGGTGCTATATGGTCAATCCCCAGAATTCCATTCGGCGCAAAACAGGTAAATTGGGGTGACGTTAGTCCCTAGGGCTGACGATGCAAATATTCTCTCTTATGTTAGGAGATAACGGAGAAATAATTTGCATCGTTAGTCCTCATTGACTGACTTTACTAACGGAGGGATGGTTTTGTGCCATCTTCACTAACGGAGGGATGGTTTTGTACAAAAAAAAAGTTTAGAGATGTAAAGCGAGACATGGGACAAACCACAAGGATGTATTTTGGACTTTACTCATTGATTTATGTTATGAGCTAATTAGGACTATAGGACACCTAAAATTGATAAATATATTTAGATAATGTTTCAACGACATAAAAACCAATATATAATGATTTATGGTGTAGGAATAACGTGGACATTAAGATGGAATAACTAGATTCATATAAAAACTTAACGTTAACGATTGGTAGTATTTAAAAACACTTGACCACGTTTATATAAAAACTGAAGTGGTAGGACCCATTATAGAAAAAATGACTCACTTAGCTTTAGATAGGATTAAATATGACTTAGGCATAATGATTCCGGAATAGGTGAATTAATAAAAATCGAACATATGGTGACTTATCAATAGGGCTTGTTATTGTTTTCAAGACTTAATAAAAACTAAATACTTTTACATTTTTGTAAGGGTTTAGGTAATAAAATAGCAACGTACTTTTTTAAATGTACCATTTTGATACGTGTACTATTTATTGTTCCACTTAATGTCGTGTACCTTCATGTTTTGTTCTATTTTGCACATTTTGTAGACGTGTCAAAGTTGAAAGTTTGACATGTGTCACCATTTATAATGTGAAACGTCATCAATATGTGCAAAATGGAACAAAACATGAAAGTACACAACATTAAGTGGAACAATAAATAGTACACGTACAAAAACGGTACATTTGAAAAAGTACGTTGCTATTTTACGACCTAAACCTTTTTTGTAAACTTACAAAAATGTGTACACTGTCAAAGGTATATAAATACTTATATAAATTATTTCGTACGTTCTTGATATATATATATATAAATATATATATATATATATATATATATATATATATATATATATATATATATATATATATAAACCTAAGACGCATTCAATTATATTTTAGGTTGTCGTTAAAGCTCGCGATTTCTTGATACATGTTATATCGTCTTGACCTATCGCTTTTCGTTTTGGTGAGTTCATAGCCCCCTCACTTTTACTCGTTTTGAACTATATTTGGGGTGAGATTACATGCTTGTTTGTCTAACAACTTTACATGTTCACTGAAACACTTTATGGACAGAAGCATTTAAATTAGATGATTTATTGAATGTGTTATGCTAGTGCCTAAGTACTACTATTGCCAATAAAGTCTCTGTTTATCATAAACCATTAATTTTTTAAGTGTAAGCGCGAATATTGTGAATAGGATATTGGGAAAGACGAATTCCGTTTGTGTTGATCAGGTAGATAACCAAACACACTATATTTGAGTTCAGAGGTATATGGTAACATACCTGTAGGGCAAATTGTTATATCATCTATATTAATATTGTGATAACGCGTTGATGTCATAAACTTAGTGCAATAATAAGTGCTTTTAAATTATGGGTATTTAACAACGTAACTAATCGTCTATTAAACTTTAAATTTTGTGAACAACTGTTTTACCATAACTTATGAATTCATTCAACCATTGTGTTGACATTTTAGAATGTTTTATCTCAGGTACTTAAGGTATAACATGTGAAGGCGCACGGAAAATGTTTTGAAGACAATGCATCATTATAATTCGATAAAAAAATTTAAACGTTTATGTTGTACTACTTATGTACTCGAAACATGTTAGGACCTATTTATAAACTATGATGTATTATATTAATCGAATGGTAATTTTTAAAAACATCTCATTTAGAGGTCGTTTTCTGTAACTTTAACTTCGTATTATGAAGTAGCACCCCAGTTACATTATCTTCTGCTGCGATATTTTGGTGGTGTTACAGATTGGTATAAGAGCGTTGGTTATAGAGAACTAGGTTGCATTTAGTACCTAGACTATAAGCTTTATATGTTATGACTTTCCTCATTATTGTCTTTCACATTCCATGCACCATGCTTACTCTTTAACACATCACTGTCTTATTTATATAAGGACTGTGTATATCAATCTTTGGCTAATTATGACTGCGTATGCCTATTTCAGGGCATTATGACACAACCATATTTCCTCGATCATGTACCTACTTTTACATTTTGTGATCTACGAAACCTTCCCAAGACATTGTAATTAATTACGATGGTCTCTCTTATTTCTTAGACATTGTAAGTTATACAATGGTCTCAAAAACTATTTCATCACCTTTTATAATATCATTTCATATGATAACAAAACCCGTTACAGTTTATCAATTTCTCTGGGTTGCTTTATTCTCCGTGCACTTATGGTTCTCTAAGCATTTCTGTTTTTTTTTCACCACTAATTATATAATGGTTGTTTTATCTATGCTTTGATTCATGTTCCTTGTCTATTTATCGCTTTCTGTAGATATCTTGTTAGCCTATCGTTGAATCCCCACGTTTTGGTAGTACTGAAGCTAGGGTAGAACCTAATATGCTAGTTAGTGCATGACCATTCGAACAATAGCCTAGTAAGTTACATTGATTATGACATCGTGTGTAGGGGTTGACCATACCACTGCCTACACTAGAATAGGTACTTAAGAAGCGCGGGTAAACCTTACGTGGACCAAACGAGGGTTTAAGTGTCAAGTAGTGGGAAACTCAACACTAGATAGGTCTTATAGATAGTTGGTACTTAATGACTAAGAATTGGATATTTGGCCACCCGTGACCATCAGGGTTGGGATCTAGGGATTATAGGTTAGGTCACGATGACCATTCGGGTCTAATAACTTAGACCACTACATAGGGCGAGGCATAGACATTGCACATAGGAACTAGATCATTGCATGATAAAGTAGTAACTAGGTTAGCACATTCTTCTCCTTTGATTATCTTCACATTTCATTTCCGTTTTATTAATTAGTTGATTAACTAAAAATCATTTTCGTGAAAATTAGAACTTAGATTAGACTCCGCCAATAGCTATTGGGATGACCTCGGTTTTACCAATTACTAGACTACACACGATCGGGTACACTGCCCGTTAGTGCATTAGTATATCATAGATAAACGAGTAATAATAAATTTAAAACGTGATTTAGAAATAAAGCATCACTAACCGCACAAGTTATACATAAACAAAGGTGCGTGTAACACAAAAAGGGCCCACCACAGGAAAATGGCAAGGCGGATAAAAATCTGCACGTAATTAAAAACGAATTCAAAATAAGTACCTCGAAGATCGAGAAAGAGAGAGAAGATTGATGGCTAAAAAATAGCTTCCCAATCAAGTTCTACAATTAATGGCCCTGACGCACGGACGTCACTTACGCAAAGATGAGCGCAAAAGTCGCAATCTATACTTTCAGGTGTCCTGGGAAAATCGCAAGCACATTTCCCCAAAGCAGTAAAATACTCTAATGGACTGGGGGACTTAATAACGTATAGGACCTTCAGCCCAATCGATTAAAGGTCTACATGCTCTAACCAGGCCCAAATAGCGGCCATAACTCATCATAATACACCTGGGAAATGAACTCCCAGGCCAGCCTCGAAAGCCTGGCAAACACACATTCAGGCAATGATAGGATGGGGAGCTTCCCCCAGGACCATTGCAACAAGCGAATATGTGTCACTATTTCATTTTCTTATAGGTAGGGTTGCAATCGTGCATGGATCATTCCATGAACCCAGCGAGACCAAGAATAACACGCCACGTGTCATTCCTGTCTCCTCCATTGGATGTCCACCACGTGGACCATCCTCTAACCGTCGATGGACCTCCAGGGCGACGTGAAACCCTAGGACCATCCCTATAAATAGAAAGTTCATTCCAACGAATGAATCGACCTTACTCACACAGTGAATTCACACATTCACACACTAGCACCGTGAGTGTTACCCTAGCTCGTGACTCCGGTCACACCTTGGGGTCCTTACCAAACGTGGGAAACCAAACCGGTTAGCTACCTTCACCTCCCAATACGTACCTTACGTAAACATCGGTTTTCTCGGTTCGGTTTTTCATTTGAAACCGAAAATCACCCCAAACATTCTTTTATATTTTAAAAAAACAAGACCAATCCTTTCGGTTTGTCAATTGGTGCGATTTTTTGGTTCGGTTTTCTCGGATTTTTAGTTTTCGGTTTGGTTTATCGGTATTTGTGCTCAGCCCTAAACTATATATCTTACATAGAATTTTAACTTAATGTAGTTTGGAGAGACTAATCTTAATTGATTAAATAATGCATCACAATTACTTGTTTATCTCAAAAGCTATGTAATATGTAATTATACAATTCACATATATGTTATATTGTATAAGCTCGTTTAGGCTCGCGAGCCTACTCGAGCTCGATATCTGGCTCGATCTCATTTATTAAACGGGATTTACGTTAATTAGCTCAAGATGAGGCTCAAGCTCATTAAGGCTTGCCTCGTTTCGAGCCTTTGTCGAGTCAATCTCGAGTTGAGCTGGTTGGCTCGTTTACACTCCTATATATAAGGGATCAAATAAGTAAAATGGAAAGCATGTAGTCACTAAAGCAAACTTTACTAAAACAAAGGAGTCGATTTGCAAAAGAAATAAAATAATGATTCCATGTTAGATATTTTCAATACTCTAATGTAAATATATAAAATTATAAACTTAGAATTTGTGTGAACAAAACATATTTCGTATCAAGTTTGCTCAAAGATCACATGTTCATGTGCATGGCCACATATTTATATAGTGGTTGATTGAAAAAGATTCACTAAACTAAAAAACAAGATTCAGTAAACAAGAACGTACAAACCACTACATGTCTACATGTCACGGGGTATCCGTTGATAGTTTATAAATTATATCTTCACCTAAACATCATGTTTCATAACATATATGATATATGGCCCATTACAAGTGTATAATAAGTTGATTGTTTTTTTTTTCATAAGTATGCTGATTATTAATTTTGAAAAGCTCATAGAAAAGGAGGCAGAGCTTTTAACATATCCGAATAGCCGCATATATTATATGGAGAGACTCAATTATCAAGTGGCTGTTGATGCCCAAAGAAACTATACACAAGTAGTATCCATGCATATGCATGATTTGTATTCATAAATCACACTATGAATATCGGACTAAGAAACATCGTGTAATATATAGTTATGAACCCATAGCCATACCTTCTGAAACACTATCTCCTGGACCCAGGCGCCTTAAATTTCAATTTTGCCAGCTAACAGTTTCAACGTCAAATGTTTAAATACATGCATCTATAACTATACTCCATATAATGCATGAATAACTTTTTATTCGAAATGGGGTATACTTATTAATAATTAGCGTAACACAAAGCTCAAATGAAGTGTTTCGATTAGAGCTTATATCATCATAAACTTCGGAAGAAAGTATGAGCTTAAGTTCTTCATTTAGAGGTTTTTCAGCGTGGATAAGTTTCTAAGTTAAGTTTACTCAAACAAACCCTAGCTATTTTAAACATGTAAGAATATCTGTAAATTCTCGTTCTGAAGTTTGCAGTATTAAGATATTTTACTAATCCGTACAATGAACTTCTTTATATTATATTTCACAAACAAAAAATATAGATAATATATAATTTAAAATAAAATATTATAGTGATTCGAAATGTGTACAATATCTAGCAATATATTACAATACAGCCAAATTAATAAAGTATCCAATTTGTTTCTATATGAATGATGAATCACCTAGTCAGAATAACTTATCTTCCTTGGGACCAAACCGGGGATACTTGTTTAACAGTAGTGCTAGATGTATGATTTAGATTTTCTTTTTATTTTTTGGATGGTTTACATGAAGATCTAGTAAAAAAGTAACTTCAAATGCCGTCTTCCACGAGTTATGAGTACCCAATACCGTTTCCGGTGTTTGGGGGAGGTTAAGATGTAGACAGCCTTACCCCTACCTAAGGTAGAGAGGCTGCTTCCGGTTCTACCAAAGGTAGAAAGGACCTCCGGCCTTTTGTAGGGAGTGAGGATCGAACCCCTGACCTCTCGGTTGAAGATCTAGTATATCATTTATATTTTTATTTCTGGGTTTTGTTGGAAACTATTCTATTCTATAAATTGAAGAGTCCATATAATCTAGTTTAACATGCCAAAGTAAGGATTGCAATCATTTTGCAACAGACGATTTTGCAATGAGAAATGATACATGAACCTAAACTTAGACCTAAAATCAGGTGTCAGCATCCTGATGGCTGCAGACATGGAGCCACTTATTTTACAACCCATCAGGATGATGACAAAGTAAGGATTGCAATCATTTTGCAACAGACGATTTTGCAATGAGAAATGATACATGAACCTAAACTTAGACCTAAAATCAGGTGTCAGCATCCTGATGGCTGCAGACATGGAGCCACTTATTTTACAACCCATCAGGATGATGACAAGTGGTTTTAGGTCTAAGTTTAGGCCTAAATTTAGGTCCATGTATCATTTCTCTTTTGCAATAGATTGCCTAATTTGTAAAACTCCTACCGGACGACGCGAACCAAGTATTGCAGTATTGCTGATAATTTTTGTTTTCATTTACTGGGGTAGATATCAGAATACAAAACCAAACGACCCGATTTATGATCATTAGTTTCACCCTCATTGGTTGGGATCAAACCGATTCAACCAAATGATAACTCCTCGTTTTAATGCCTCAATGGCCTAAGCCGCTCTTATAAATTGATGACCGAAACTTGACCCTAAGGTTGTATAATATAAACCAGTTTTTGTGTAGATATATGGAAAAATAAACTTCAAAGATTGTTACGCTTAAATTATACGTAATAATTATGCCAACACCCAGGAGCCTCATAATCGGCTCAAACGTCTAACATAAGTAAAGAAAATACATTACAACAACTAACACGAATTCCACATAACATAACAAATAACATGGTGTCAACTGTTTATTAGTCACTTGTGGTGTACCGCACATAGACAGTTAGAGTTACCTATCTCGGATGCAACACAAGGTGACTTAAGCTTCCCGTTTTCATACCAAACTGCGCGCCTTTCAATGAGTTCATTCACAAAATCATCCAATTTATCGATGTTTATATTAGGCATGACCACAACATGTGCAATGTTCCCTTGACACGCAAGTTGCCATTTGCGTGTGAACTCCTCATCTTGTGGGCGCTCAAAAACAACGGTACTACTAAGCTCATTAAGCATGGCCCCTATCCCCGCTTCTGTTAAACGACCCTTTAGGTAGTGGGCGTTTCTGAGGCATTTTTGGACTTCTTTTTGAAAGCCTCGGTAACCTTTACGATTTAAGGTGTACCAAAGGAATAATGGGGCGTGGCCATTGCGACTTCCCATGATTGTTGCATCTCTAGAAGCAAGATATTCAACGTTCCTTGAAAGAGCGTTGATATGCTCCAATCTTGTTATTTGTACACCACACGGCATTGGACATCCGACAAACTTATGACCTGAAACACTCACGCTTCCAATGGGTTTCTTGAAAGAAACCTTCGGTGCCTGATTATAGAAAAAAAAATACAAAGTTTTGTTATTCTTAATGATAATCCAGCATTATTAACCGCAAAAGAGTCGAATAACAATCAACAACAAACTAGATGATAGCATTTTCCAAGGAATGTATGAACACTTTTTTTTCACCTTACAAGACAATAATTAGTATTTGACAATTTTAGCAAAATTATTTACCAATGGTTTGGCTATGGGTTATAGTTTCGCGAGAAACTAAAATAGATACAAGACCATATTGACCCCTAAGTAGTTCAAAATTCAAATGACCTTTTTTAATACAAAATGTCATTTTAGTTCCCATGAAACAGAAAAGTAGAAGTATGATACAATAAAAAGGATGAAGGACTTACAAGTTTAACAAAAGGCATCATTAGACCAAACAAAGCCCCATCACAGTGGATATAGAATCGGTCATGTGAAAATCCAGATTCTTCAAGAGTCTTTATAACCAAATCAAGATCATCAACAGCTCCTTTCACAGTTGTTCCTGCAAATACATTTCTGATTATGAACAAGATCACAAAGGATGTATCAGTATAAACAGACAAATAAATAACATAAAGTAAGTACCTATATTCACGTTGATAATTGCTGGTTTATCCTTGTGAAGAGAGAGTTTAGCTTTAAAATCTTCACAATCAATCTCTCCGGAGATTAACGTGTTGACCTTTTCACAATCCATTCGGTACATTCTTGCTGCTTTAAAAATGGAATAATGTGATTCAGATGATGCATATAAGATCCCATCAGGAAAAACCTCTCTCCTGCATAATTACATATCTTATAAGCATACTATGAACAGTAAAAGAACCCGATAAATGCGTAAAATATAGTGTAGCTACAAACCCGACTAGTATTCCATGAAGATTGCCTTCTGTTCCACAATTTGTGATGTAACCCCAATATTCGTTCTTTTCCAACTCCCATAAACGGGCGAACCAATCCAATACACCAACCTCAAATTGCCTGGAATGGACACCATAATTGCTCTCAATAAATGGGTCCCCGAGGTTGTTTATGGAGAAATGTTGTAACTGAGATAGCGCACCATAATCGAAGTCCAGATTATAGGGATAGCCTATTAGAAAATAGAACTTCAGGAATGTACAACAATTGATATCAAACATTAGTATTGGTTAACCTTCGTATTTTGGTTCATTTTTTAGCTAGCGGCCAAAGCGATAGAATTTCATATATGCAACACAGCTGTTAAATTAAGTTTGGTATTAGTCGCCGAAATGTTGTAGCAAACTGGAATAAGATTAAGGGTGTGTTTGGATGTGTCTTTTGAAAGTGATTGTGTGATATAAAATGACCAAAATCAGATAACCATCTGTAACAAAATATGCAATTTGATGCTTGAAGTTGTAATAATCACTTTTAACAGTGTCGCACGTTAGATACTTTTGTTTACTAAATGTCAGGAATTAACACATAAAATCACCCAAAAAACACTGTTATATATTGTAAAGGTATTTTAACTTCAAACATGACAGAAATATTTTGAATTAGTGTATAGAACAGCAAAAAGGTAAATTTACTTTACCCAAAGTACAATTTTTATGGAAAAGATAATGATCATATATAACAATTAACCAAATCAGCTGTGATTTCTCTATGGGGCAAGTTGATTAAATATATAACAAGATCACAAACATAACAATCAACCAAATAAGATGCGAAAAAATTATTACCCAAATGATGCTTAGTCCTTTCGAGCAAGGACTTCCGATATCTAGCCAAAACACTCGCCATATACGCTTCCCGTTCACCCGTAACCTCATCATCAGCATCAGGCTCAGTTACCTCAAGACAACTAGTATGCACATTCCTCCCTAAAACAATCTCCCTCGGTTTCTCAATCCCATTAACCAATTTCGCATCATTAGCAACAGGTGGCAGAATATCATTGATCACAGTTGTTGGATCAAAATCATCAGGTAAAGATTCAACAGTGTCGAGTTTGAGGTCACGTAACATCACATCAATACTTCCTGCCATTTGCCAACTCTAAACAAACAAACAATTAAATAAAAAAGGTTAAAGAATAATCGATTGTTAACAAGATTAGAACTTAATTACAGGATTCAAAAACTCATAAGCTGACTTTTCCAGCTTATGAGCTTATCAACTTGAGCTTATGCCTTATTTTCATAAGCTCAATTTACTAAGCTTATAGCCGAGAAAAAAGGGCTTTTGACTTTATGATTTTTTTCAAATTCAGATAAGCCCATAAGCCGTCAAACAAGCTAATAACATTGATTGTCGTAATAACAACAACAAAACCCATGGAAGAATATGTCATAAAAAACTTCTAAATGCTAACAAGATTGAACTTTAATAGATGACACTAATTTTTTAAATCAGACCAAAACCCATTAATCTTTTTAGCTTAAATGAGCTATGAATTAAAAATTAGGCAAAACAAACAAAACCCATTACAGAAATGTTATGTATAAACAAAAGCGATTAATCTTTTTATATTAAAATGATGATGTGAGTTAAATTAAGTAAAATAAACCGAACCCATAAAAGAATGATCAGAGCAAAAACCCAATAAGGAAATGTAATAAAAAGCTATCAAATGTTAACAATATTAAAACTTTAACATATGGCATTGATCATAGTGATCATAACAACAAAACCCATGAATCATATTAATTAAAATGATGTTATGAATGCAAAAATAAACGGATCTTGAATAAAATGAACCTTTTAAATGAGGCGGCTGAGAAGAGTGAGTTTGGTTGGGTGGTTAGTGAATGTGGCGATTGGGGGAAAGGCAAGGTGAGTGATTCCGTTTGTGATTCTTGTATATTTGTAGGCCAAATTTTGATTTGACGACAATGATTTTGGAATATCAAGATTAAGTTTGATCAAGTCCTGTTGATATATAAAGTTGATAGATTTAGACCTTGAACTTTTTTATTTTCGATTTGATGAAACTGGTTTTTGGTTAGAGTGTAATTGTGCTTAGTCGAGTCGAGTAGTGTCTCGCTCGAGCTCATTTTGACTATCTAAAGCCACATAATACTTAACCCGAACTCAATCGAACTTCAAGTCTCAAACATGAATTCAACTTCTCTTCTAAAACTTAAGCTTGAAAATCGACTCATGTTGATCGAGCTCGACTAAAAGTTATCATATTAAAATTGACCGAATCACTTTCATATACGTATTACCTTTTATATTGTTTATAGTTTAGGAAGTATGTATACAAAACCTGTAAAAAAGTGTAATTTAACATGATCTCGGTAAGGCTCATGAGCCTCGTACTTGACTCGAAAGTCTACTTTTGTAGCTCAAGCTCGGCTAGACTCATTTAAATAGAATTGATTATGAATCTTTTAAGATTCAATTGTGATTAACTCGTGAGTTGTATTGTTTTGTTTAGAGTGTAGTTTTGATAGACATCATGTCACTATCATATATTCATATTCAATTATTTTAACATTTTTTGTTTGTTTGACATTCCATTGTATAGAATAAGTTCTTGTGATATTATATATATATATATATATATGTATATATATATATGTATATATATATATATATGTATATATATATAGGATAAAGATCAAATAAAAGAGAAATATTAGTAAAAGATAAAAGATTTTTTTTTCAAAAATCTTTTCGAAAAATTCTCAAAACATTCCACAAGATCGGGTATGATGGTGCATGAAAAAGTTGTGAAAAACTTTTTTCTAAAAGTTGATATTTTTTCCGAAAAAAAATTATGAAAAAATACGTTTGCGCATTAAATCATTTTTTTGTGCATCAAAAATTGGTTTTTGCATCCAACTTCTTTTGACTTTTTTCATCAAAATAATATTGCGCATCAAACTAAAACAAGTTGAAAATTTTGTGCATCAAAATTTTTTTGCGCATCAAAATTTGTTTTTTGTGCATTAAAAAAAAACGTATCAAAACTCAAAATTATAAAAAAAAGCTTTCACAAAAGTTTTATGCACTAACATACCCGATCTTGTGGAATTTTTTTAGAATTTTTGGAGAATTTTTTAAAAAAATAAAATCTTTTTATTCTTTTTACGGATATTTGTCTTTTTATTTTAACTTTACCCATATATATATATATATATATATATATATATATATATATATATATATATATATATATATATATAAAAATAGAAGCTACTCGTGTTTTCTACATATTTGTATTCATGATTGATTCCATTGTGGTTTTTAATTCATCCATAATCGGTTAGAAATTTCGAACTTTATTATGTTGTGTTTTTCACATGCCTAAATTAAGAATCATTTAGCTACTCATGGTGTTATGTTTGTGACCAATTGAACCCTTAACTATACCTTAATGAATAATCTACCCTAACTATCAAATGGCAGTCATTTTTTTGAAGCTAACTATAATACAAACTTATAATCAAGGTTGTGGTCATTTTTTCCTATATCTTGTCAATTAATAATTCTCTCAATCAAACACCATTAAGTTGTGAGAAATCCATCCATCGGATTATTGACAAAACTGCCTGAATTGCCTAACATTGAGTCTATGACTTCATCATCTAGTTATAATCTTCAGTCAATTCTATCATCAAATAAGTTTACTTTGATGTTCTTGCTGTAGGGTTTTACTTACTGGTTACAGTTAATTAGTATAAATAAAATTAATGCGGAATATAATTAACATTAAACCCTAGGCACGGATCCATGCATCTGTTACAATAAAAAAAAAATCTAACTACAGTAATAGTTAGAATGTACGTACCTTTGACGACCTTTGACTTGCTCGGCATGATCAATCTTCTTGAATACCCATACAAGAAAGTTGCATGTATCCACCGGTACTGGTCACGTTTGAAAACTGCTATATGGTTCAGGTCGTTGCTTAGGTGATCCCAGATTACCACCTAAGATCGCACGAGTTAGGGTTTAACTAAAACCCTAACCCGCCAACTAGGGTTTCGACTGAAACCCTAATTCACAACCCGACAAAATTCGCTTGGGGTTTTGGGGTTGTGTGTCGATCGTCGACTAAGGGAGAGAGAGGGAGAGAGTTTTAGGGCTGTGTATGTGAATAATGACTTTGTATTATAAGATACAAAGGAACATTCTAGGGCCTTTACTTGTCCACCAAGTAACCAAGTTTGGCAAGGAGTCAAACTCCTCCCATCTTGGAAGTGTTCGACCGACCATCAACAACAAAACCTCGGGGTTGTAGTTTTCCTCTTTCACTCCCTTTATTGTTTACTCTTCTATATTTATTAAATTAACTTCGTTAATTTAATTCTCTCGGCCCCTTTAATATTTATTAACTATGTAATAAATATTTCCTTCCATTTGTGATGCACCGGTGTGATCCTTTAATGCCTGAATTACCGGATGTGATTTCTTGTATATTTGAGGCATTCTGATGCGTGCGATGCATCGATTCTGTTTTTTGATAAACTATTGAACTTGTGTTTGTATCTAAAACTTCACTTTTTTTATTTGTTATTATAACATACAAATGGCTTTGAGCCAAAATTATGTACTTTTTTTTATTCATTATTCAAGGTGAAACTTTAAATATGTTGTATTGAATAGTCGAGACAAACGAATTTACGTCTAAAATATTTACAAACAGCATATCATAAGTGCTCAGATTGAATTAATTTTCAATAAGTTCTTGTGTGAGTCGATTTACTACATCACGTTGATTGAATAAATTTGAATCATAATCGAATATCAATTCATGCCAAAATAATGATCATAATCCAATAACAATACCGCCCAAAGTTTAGTTATCAATATTGATGCAGGTTTTCCGACCAGGATTTAATATTTCTAAAGTCTCGTCTACCTAAGGTCTACCTATTGCACTAACGAGCAGTGAATCCGATCTTGCGTAGTATAGAAGGTGGTAAAGCCGAGGTCATTCCCAAGAGCTATGTAGATGAGGATCCTGATTAAGTCTAATGTCATAGTTTTTTAAAAGATTAATTGTTGAAATATTAATTATATTAATAGACAAGAAATGAAAAGCGGAAAATAAATAAAGGTTGTGAACAATGGAGAGAAAGAGTGTTAACCTAATTATTCATCCTATCATGTTATGTCTATGTTTTCTAATTACTTCCTATTGCTTCAAGTGGGGGTTCAATTCGCTAGACAGCCTTTGGTCAATTCGTCATAGCCTATCAACAAAGCTTCCTACCCGGCGTCAAAGGCCTACCCTTTGGGGAGTCGAGGGTCTCAAGCAACCTAAGCCAAGTCATTAAGTACCCTAAACAATGTGTACTCGGGCGCTAGCATCTTAGCCTTTGTTCAATTCGCACAAGAGGAATTGTTAGTCCTTTGGTCAATTCTTAACCCTCTCTACCTACTTCCCTAGGGTCCTTTGGTCAATTCTCCTAAGCAAATAAATACAACCGCAACTCAAAACTACCGAAGCTAGGGTGACTACCAACAAACTATGCATGCACACACTAGAAACAATAATTCAAGAACGAAAACATAAACAACACAATCAAGGAATCATAACTAGGCTAGCACCAAATGTGCTTAGCCGATCATATTAAAAGACACAATCAATTCAATGTTTAACATGATTAATGAAAACATGAATTAAAGTGTAAAGAAATAGTAATCGCTAAAGCTTATCGATGATATGGTGTGATTTCTCCCTTGGAGATAACTCCGTATGCTGAATATGATCTTCCCTCGGAAGCCTCTTCACGTTCTCTGCTTTTGTGTGGTGAGTGAATGATCAAAAATGCAGATTTTAGGGCTTGTATTTATAGGCCCGATCATAGTTACAGCGTAACCTAATAATGTGGTTATGCCGTAACTTAATTATCCTCCAAACTCAACTCTTGTAGTGGTGATTACGGCGTAACTTAGGGAATAGTTACGCAGTAATTATAAGCTCCGCCGTAAATTAAGAGAGGATTACGCCGTACTTAATTATCCTCCAAACTCAAGTCTCGTAGTGCTGGTTACGTCGTAATGCATGTTTAGAGGTTACGGCGTAGTTGATGGAGGCGCGAAATTCCTCATGACCTAGATGGTTACGGCGTAACTTAAGTTGAGAGTTACTCCGTAACTGCTGTTGACTTGGTCTTCGTAATGTAATCTCAGCTATGGCGTAATTGAGAGTAGGAGTTATGCCGTAGCTTCTTCAATAGTTACGCCGTAATTATAAGCTCCGCCGTAAATTAAGAGAGGATTACGCCGTACCTAATTATCCTCCAAAATCAAGTCTCGTAGTGCTGGTTACGTCGTAATGCATGTTTGAAGGTTACGGCGTAGTTGATGGAGGCGCGAAATTCCTCATGACCTAGATGGTTACGGCGTAACATAAGTTGAGAGTTAAGCCGTAACTGCTGTTGACTTGGTCTTCGTAACGTAATCTCAGCTATGGCGTAATTGAGAGTAGGAGTTACGCCGTAGCTTCTTCAATAAGAACATACTAAGGTGAAACTATTAATAATATCTCCAAATCCGCGTCTCTAAGCTCCAATGCTCATATATTACCTAGAAACGAAATATAAAGGAATAAGAGTATATATCCATATAAACAACATAAAATATGAGCATAAACGGGGGAAATTGACACTTAAAAATTAGGATTATTTAATGTTATCAAATATCCCTCCACTTGAACTCTACTTGCCCTCAAGTAAACCTTATTAGAATAATTTCTAAAAAGATGTCCCCCAAAATATCTGGAAGAAATGAGATGAAAAATTGCTTATGCTAGAATAAATTAAAGCCGAACACCTCACAAAATGGGAACAAACACTCATACTCTCTCTCTAATCTAAGTGTCAATTTTAGGGTGATCACTCATTGCACATTCATAGCATGTATTCTATCATAAGCTTGGCGACTACAAAAATCTCCACCACTAGAGTTAAGGACTAAACAATCTTGAAGGCAATATGGGTGAACACAGTATGAGGTTAAGGGTAAAATGTCATTACTAACGTGTCATAGAAAAGTGGACAAAATCAATGATACATGACCAAATCCATAGCCAAGATACCAAAAACTGCTCGCTTCATCACCTAGACACGCTTCATGACTAAAGGGTAGGATAAAAAGGGGAAATAAATGGTGTAAAATGAAAAATAACAAACAAATAGTCTTAACCTACAACCAAGTTGTCACCGCCCACCGTCCATCCAAAGTTCCAGCTTCAAGATGAAGAAACCAGATCATGATGTATCAAGTAAATATGCCATTAACGGACGTTATGATGGGCACATCACCTGTTCTTTAAACTGTTGGTGTAATAACGTTACCAACTCAAATATTCAAATGTGACCGAGGTGGCCTCCTCGATGCTAATATCTAATAAGCTCATAACATAGTGCTTATAACATAGCACTTTTTAATAACAAAACTAATAAACAATAATTTTTTTTTTGAATCATAACTATTACAATAAAAAGATAAGTATCCCCCCACTTGAGATGAACATATATAGAGAATATGGGGGTCTTCAATGATCTTCAAATGTAAGTCTTTAACGTAGGCGTGATTCCCAAACCTCTCTACTCAAACCTCGAACTTGGGCAAACAGTGACTTCCCGACCATAAATTAAGACTACACGGTAGGCTAAGGTGGATGGGTGTAACGGCACAAATATAATAAGGGTATGAAATGAAAAGAATGGATCAGAAGTGTGTATCTAGGGGTATCTTGCACTAAAGATGAATGCAACAAAAGGGTTTAACATGGGGGTCGAATAGTCGAGGCGACTAATCGATAAACACACATATATAGGTTATTTGGGTGATAATCCTAAAATATTGCCTTCTCGAATTGATTATTCCATATATATCAAGCTAACTCGACACACCTCGTTTATGGTCACGAAATGATGCAAAGACCAAGTTCTAAAATTTACAAGCTACCGGCATACTCATAATTTGGTGGATTTGGGTAAATAAGAGGAAACTGATTAGGTTAAATCTCACCATGGAATATCAAAGGTTATAGTGTCCTCGGCTAAGGTCTAATCTAGTTAGGTTAAGAAAAACATGTCAAAATTTAAAAAATTGCATAATTTTTCAAAATAAACTATAAAAACGTGGGAAAATAAGCAATGTTTTGAAACCCGGGTCGACCCGGCCGGGTTAACCAGTTGGACCGGTTCCGGGCAAAAAAAGGGGTCAAAATAACCCCGGTTTCTAAAACCGGGTTAACCGGTTAGACCCGCCGGGTTTTGAGTGACCCGGGTCAACCCGGTTCTCGAAACCCGGCCGGGTTTGGTTTTTTTCAATTTTTTTTTATAAAAACCGGGTTGACCCGGCTGTTGAACTGGTTGACCCGGCGGTCGAACCGGTTGACCCGATTTTTTTTATTTTTATATTTTTTAATGGAAAACCGGGTTGACCCGGCGGTCGAACCGGTTGACCCGGTGACCGGTGACTCGACCGGGTCGATTATAAACCCGGTTTTCAAAACATTGAAAATAAGTTCAAGTAATAATTCTACTCCCGTCCCCCCACTTGAGATGTACAAAGTACCTTTTGTACTAAACATGAAATAAAGGTGAAGAGAAAGTAGAATTGGAGCGAGAACTTCCTTGAAATTTGCTCCAAAAAAGAGAGAAGGCCCACGTTGAATATCATGTCTTCGTTAAGTATCCATGAGCAATCTTCAATCCCTTAAATCACAACTTACCGACAAGCATAATTCTAAAAATAAAAAGGAAAAACAAAAACAAATAAAACCTAACTCACTTTCGTAGGAATCACGATTGCATTTAGCATATGCAATAAGCCTTGTAAACCACTTGGTGTCCCAAGTGGACGAGTGTAGTCTCGTGAGGGCTTACAACGAACATACCCACAAAGTTCATTTAGAACTAATACAAGGTTATTGTGCAAATATTAAAAATAAATTTAAACTGCAGAATGAATTACATCGTAACCAAATGAATGAGTTACGTCGTAATTGGTTTGAACCTAGAAATCGTCTATTGAAGACAGGTTACGGCGTAATAATATATGGAAGTTATGCCATAAATGGTTGTTGTAGAATAGTTACGGCATAACCATAAGAGGAAGTTACGTCGTAACTTGCTAATGGGACAGAATTCAAGTCCCCATTTAAATGTCATTCATTCAACTCCAATTCCTGCAAAAATTTTAAAAGCACAAAACCCAACAATACAAAAACAAAAAAAAAAAACAAAAAAGGAAAGGGATAATTCGGGTTGTCTCCTGAAAGAGCACTTTTGTTTATTAACGAGTCTTTAAGTTAGACTCAAAGCCATGGGGCTTTATGGAGGCCTTCGGACTTGACCAACCTCGTCCATTTCCCTCATCAAGTTATGTCTGACCTATGCGACGTTAAGAGCGGTGCGAAGAAACTCTTTCCTTTCAATTTTTCGAACCTTGGAAAAATTTTCATCCGGCCCCAAGTGATACTCTATAACTTCAAATGTTTTTGCTACAATAGATGGGGGTCTCTTGTAAGGAACACCAAGAATTTTACATCTCCGCTGCTCGTAAGCTTCATCATCTGGATCTGTGAACCCGTCATGCCCTAGTAATTCAAGGTAATCCATGATCCCTTCTATATCAACGTCATCGGATTCTGTACCCTTAAACCACTTGTCATCAAGCAAGTCTTCAACATGTTCACGCTTACAACACTCTTTTTCTTCACCCCAATTAGCTTTGTAATCATCTTTTAATTCGTCACTCCTGTCGTTAGGATTTTCTTCCTCGCTTGGGTCTTTGTTACTCATGCAACCCTTCCAAATCTTTTCTTTAGATGAAGCTTCCATTTTTCCGTACTTTATCTTGATCCAATCGTCAAATCCTAACCTGCCTAACCAAGGCAATTCGCTTCTCTCATCGTCATTTGTTGAGGTCTGATAACATCAAATAGTCCTGAATTTTAAGTGTCATCCCCCGATAATGCTCATATTTTATATCATTTATATGGATTTACGCTTGTATTCCTTTATATTTCACTTTCAGGTAAATTATGAGCATTAGAGATTATGAGACGCGGATTTGGAGATTTTCCTAACGATTTATGATAGTATGCCAACTGTGAAGAAGCTACGGCGTAACTCTATCTCTCACATTACGCCGTAGCTAGTGTTTTGACTCAGAAGACCAACTTAACAGAATTACGACATAACTCCCAACTAAGGTTACGCAGTAATTGTGACAACTGGCAATTTAGGGAGTCTATTTTAGGTAACCGCATTACGTTAAGCTAAACCGAGCTTTGCCTTAATCACTATTTTTATAAACCATGACTTGATTTTATATCGTCTATTAGTTTTTACGGTTTATTTCATTATTTAATGAGTTATCGTATGAGTTTTAACTCTATTTGGTAGGCACTATTCGATTCGGCACTAGAAAAACCTAAAACGAGAAATATTGTAACTTTTAGACCGTAACTCGAAAATTGACCAATAAATAGTCAAAACTCGTGGAAAAACGTAAATAACGATGCTAGAAAGTCGAATGAACGTTGTGAGACACTCGGGGGACAATATATGAGCTCGAGAATGGGTAAACGGGATAGTTTACGAAAAATGGCGACCACGGCCCCTCCTTTTTCACCTTGGCCAGCCACCCCCTCCACCCATTTTATTTACTTATTAGTCCCTAGCTCCCTGATGAGTGTCTAAATACTCATCATTTTTGTACAAAATAAACTGCAAAATCATCTGAAAACACTCAGAAACACATCAAAATGATCAAAATATCACAAATCAGTGTTTTATGTGTTTTTAATGCAAATATATCAAAATCAGATGAAAAACATATCAAATTTGCAAAAATTGCAGTTTCAGTCCCCCAAGTTTCAAAAGTTGTCAAAAACAGTCCCTGAGCACATAATTTCAAAAGTAAAGTCACCAAAGGTCCTTTTAAAATCAAAAGTTGTCAAATTTAGTCCTTTGGTGAAAAATATCAAAAGTTTGAGAAAATTACAAAAATGGTCCTCCAAGTTTGAAATTTGGCAGAAATGGCCCTTGGAAAATTGCAAAATGGCAAGTTTGGCCCTTATACTTTCTGAGAGTGTCACTTTTTGTCCCTTGAAACAAGTTTGATGAATTGGCAGCTTAGGCCCCTCAAGTTTCAGAATTTACACCAAGGCCCTTGGATTATTAAACCCTTTCAAACCAATTTGGACCTTTGATACTATTCTGGACCCCTGTCAACTGAATTGTGAACCCCCCTATTATTAACTCTGCTCTGGTCAATCTTGGTCAAACATCACCCATGGCGCCAAAGTCCACCATCTCAACTGCTTTACCTGCAACTAGCCATATCCCATCCCCCCTCCTCACCAATCACTCAAACCTGTTCCCCACTCCACAACTAACATCCAAAGAGCATTTAATGAACCTTCCCCCCCTCACTCTTCCTTATCTGTCAAGTGAGAGTTTTGGCGCCAAAAATCGTTTTGAATGGTTGAGATCATTTTGAGCAAATCCAATGGCTAGGATTGATGTGAAACAATCAGATGAGAGAGACAAAGAGATTGGGTTATAAAAAGAAAGCAAAGAGAAGAAGCAAAGCAGTAGAATTTTTAGTTTTAAATTACTCTTATGTCGTTTTTTATAATTATGTCTTAGTTTACTTCAAAAATTGTAATCTTTTGTTCTTAAGTATTAAACTCTAGTTATATTTTCAGTTTGATCAAGTTTTAAACATTAATTCCAAGTTTCATTTCATTTCATCTTTATATGCTTACTGTTGAAAATTCCAATTTCCATTTCATAAACCCAAGCTTCCATAAGCTTGTTTATCAGTTTTAATAAGCTTATATAAGCTTTTCATAACTTTCTACAAGCCTAAAAGTCAAGTTCCAAGCATTTTGTACTCTGGTCAACAAAAGTCAAACAGGTGCAAAAATGATGCAGAATTGGTTATTGGGTGGTGCAGGCATGGATTTGGGTTGAATATTAGTTAGTTGGGTTGGAATTGATAGGTAGTGGTTCTTGGTTCACTGATTTGCAAGCTATAGCAGCTTTGGACCCTTTGTAAGTTAAATCCAAGTTTCTTTGCATTGTCTGATTTTGTAGTTAAAACTGGTTCCATTCTGTTTTATAAGCTGTAATTAGTTTATATAAATGTAGTTTGATCATTGATTCAAGTTTGAGAAGTGTTTGTCTCTTTTAATCTTCACAACAGTCCATTATAGGAGTGTTTGGGTTTACTGATTTATCTGTCATAATGGTCTATTCAGCAGTTAAGTCCTAGTGGTTCATGTTTATTAAGTTTATTTGAGTTCATTTGGTTCCTAGGTTGGGTCTGCAACATCACCAAGTCAACATTAGATCACAACTATCTCTACTGATCCACTGTTGTGGATTTGGAGTTGCATAATCTCTTTTTGTGTTCAAAAGTGTTAAACATAGCTTGCATTGTGCTTATTCTACCTTATAACATCAACTTCAGTCAATAAATTGGATCCAAAGTTGGAAAAAGTCAAAGTTCATCATTTCATCAAAAGTCAAAATATGAAAATCAGGTTTTGAGCCAACTGATAGAGATTTTTCCTTGATTCATTTTTGGGTCAAATTCAGTGAGGTTTGGTGTTTCAAAAACTTCAACTGGTTCTCTATCTTATTAGCATTTTTGTTAATTTTTACAAATATTGTATAAGCTTCAAATAAGCCCTTCTTTTAGGCCTAAATCCCCTGCTCCACTGAGCTCAGTACACCGAGCTGTTTCTCAGATTTTGTGCAAGGTGCACAGGGTTCATCAGGGCTTCTCAAGGCCTGATTTTTGGATTGCAAGGTCTTACCTAGGTCTACTTTAGATCTCCATAATTAGTTTTTGCTGATTAGCTTATTTGGTTGTTTATTTGGTGGCTGCAAGTAGCCCACAGGAACCTGTTTGGCTTATAAAGCTCAAACATCAAATCTTAGCAATCTGTCAATCCAGTAGGTTTAGCTTGTTGTAACTTGTTTCATTTTAGTTATTTTAGCTTATCATAGCTTGTGTATCAGTTTGGTAGCCTTTGGAGTGCTTTTGGCTTATCAAGTGCTTATTTCAATAAGCACTTCCATAGCAGTTTCAAATTCATCCACATAAGCACTTGTTTTTCTAATTTTCCTAGCTTCCTAATATCATTTTAGAGTTTTCCTGAAATTTTCAGATTTTTCCAAGTTGATTTGCTATTTTTCTGTATTTTATTTAGTTTTTAAGCATTTTTAATTAGCTTTTAATACAAAAAATTCAGAAAAGGTTCAAAAAAATAATTTTTCAATTTTCTTAGGTTTAGATAAATATAAAAAGTGAAAAAAGTAATTTTCCAGATTTTTCATAGTTTATTTGGTAATTTTAGTAATTTAATTAGTTTTTAATAGTTTGAAATTCCTAAAAAATAGAAAAATAATCAGAAAAATACAAAAATAGTTTTGAAAATTCTAGTTTGTTATTTTAGACTTTTCCATTTCATAATTTCATTTTTCTAGCTTTATCTCCTAATTTCTTGTCTTTTAGGTTATTATTTAATAGTTAAAAATAGTTTTTAATTAATAATAATTAGAATATTAGTTATAAAAATAATTTTCTTTTTCTAAATATTTTCTTTTATCATTAGGATTGTTAAAATATCATTTTCATATTTTTAGGGTTAATATTGTGTAAGTTTCACGTTTTTAATTGTACGTTGCGTAGATTTTAATTTCAGTTTTATAAAAACATAAAAACAAAAACATCATTTTAATTATAGTGATAGCGTTTATTTAATAGATTTTATCTTTTTAATTTCCTTTAATTTGCATTTAAGCCGTTTTAATTTGTTGGCTTTTTCCGTAGTTAATATCATAATCTGATCCTTTTCCCGTTCAAACTCCTCGATCACTAAACGTTTGATAAATCATCGCATAGCTCGCTGGGACATAACGACCCGGGGAGACCCTATTCTCCTCAGATCTTCATTGCATTCGTGCTTAGGCAGTTTTAAGCTGGTTACGGTCTGCCATTCACAAGTGGCAGGCTTGTGTGATTTAGCTTGACTGTTTGGCACGCATCAAATTTTTGGCGCCGCTGCCGAGTTGTGCTAATTGTCTTTCGTCTAGCAGATTAGTTGTTTGAATACTCACTCATTTGTTCATATCATCCATCTATCTATATATATATCCATATTTTCTTCTAAAAAATCCAAAAACCCAAAAACAACCAAAAACGTATAAAACACAAAAATATTTTTCCTTTTGTTTCTATATATGTATCAAAAATAAAAATACAAAAAGATTCGTCGTTTTCTTTAATAATAACAACTTAAAAGATTACCACCGCAAACCAAGGCAGTGCACTACCTAACTGGGGGTGCGACCATAATAAGTTCCCGAACTAAAGATTTAAAACTTGCCTTTGTGTCCTTGTGATTGGTGTACCTTTTTCAAAGAAGCCATTCATATTGTGATTATTGGTTAAGTTCACTGTTGTTTTGCCTCGATCTTGTGTTAATTGATTTTGTTGTGATATCGACGTTTCAGAACCAGAAAACCCTAAAGATTCTCCTCACCCCATTTTTATAAAACGTCTTCATAATTCTCGTTCTCATCTGAAAGATTTTCATAATTCCATTTCTCTCCTTAACTCTGAGAGTCCTTAGAGTTAACTCTAGTGCATGCGCACTCGTTCTTCTAGATCATTGAGTCCTTTGCGTGATCTAGCAGAAATTCCTAGAAGACGTTCTCGTAGGCGTGCTGCCCAAATAGTCGAACCCGAGATTCGTACTATTTCTAACAACACCATGGCAGACGAACGTACTATGGCGGAAATGCTCCAGGCACCCACCGAGGGTTATGGAGATGCCATCGTTTTACCAGTAATCAATTCTGATCACTTCGAATTGAAGACACATTTGATCACACTTGTGTCTACGAATCAATTCCGCGGGTCTGATCGAGAAGACCCGTATGCACACATCCGTTGGTTTAACAAATTGACCTCAACTATCAATTTCAAGGATGTGCCACAAAAAGTCATCAAGTTGATGCTTTTTCCATTCTCTCTTGAGGGGACAACCCGGATTTGGCTGGAAAAAGAACCCCCTCGATCCATCGAAACTTGGGAGGATCTTGTTCAAAAGTTTGTGAATTACTTCTTTCCTCCATCAAAGACGACTAATCTTAAAAATGAAATTTCTGGATTTCGTCAAAATTTCGATGAAAATTTTGGAGAGGCATGGGAGAGATTCAAAGATCTCCTCAGGAAATGCCCCCATCATGAATTCACGGAGCTTCAACAAGTTAATATCTTTTATAATGGGTTGAACGGTAATGATCAAGATTCTTTGAACGCATCCGCGGGTGGCAATATCTTGAATCGTAGACCTAAAGATGTGCTTGAAATTTGCGAGAGTAAATCAAAAGTCCTATTTCGCAACAAAGTCAATGTTCCGAATACTCCTGCCTCTTCATCCGGTAACTCTTCCGAGTTAGCAGCTCCGTTAGCCGCTCTAACGGACATCATCCATTGTATGATAAAAGAGGTAAAGGAAATCAAAAGCGAAATTCATAAGCCGGAACCAATCAAAGCCATAAACAAGGTGTGTGAAATTTGTAGTGGTCCACACGCGTATTATGATTGTCAAGCAACCGATGCTTCCTTTTACCAAGCTCCCGTAGCTGCGGTAAACCACAATCAATACCGACCACAGGCTGATCCTCACTACCATGCACCTAGCGGTATGGCACCACCTGGTTTTCCTCCTGTGCAAAACCATGGCAATCAAAATCGCTTTGTTCCGAATCAAGGACAAAATTTCAATAACTCTCAAAATTTCAATCAAAACCGGAACAATTTCAACCAACCTTATCAAGCTCCAAATCATCAAAGTTATCAACAACCTCCCCAAGCTCCTAATCATCAAAGTTATCAACAACCTCCTCAAGCTCCCATGCCAAATGACTTCATGAAAATGACTGAGTCAAACATGCGTTCAATGCAAACTCAGATCAATAACATGAGAGGTGAGCTAAAAAGGGAAATTGATACCACATTATCTCGGCAGACAAATGAGTTAAAGAATATGATGAGCAGTTTTATGAACATGAATATGAACAAAGCTTCATCATCTTCTGGAGGACTCCCAGGCAATACAATTCCTAATCCCAATGCCGAGTTGAAAGCCGTCACCACTCGTAGTGGTAAGACGCACAATGGACCTAAGACTCCTATGCCCCCTCCTCCTGTAGCATTGAGTCAAGTTACCAAGGAGACAACGGACAAGGTGCATTATTCAAGCCCACGAAGTACCGCACACGTCCCACCTTCGGTAGTCCAAGTTTCAAATCCGGAACCCGAAGTTCCAAAGAAAAATCCTGAGCCAGAAAACACTTCCATCCCGGCTCAAAAGTCTAGTCAGCTTCCTTACCCATCAAGAATGAATGATGAGAAGCTCAAAGACAAAAACAAAGAGCAAATGGAAAAATTTTTCCAAATCTTCAATGAGCTTCACTTTGATATAAGCTTCGTTGATGCTCTCGTTCTAATGCCTAAATTTGCATCCACGCTTAAAGGCTTACTCACCAACAAAGATAAGCTATCAGAGATGGCTAAAACTCCTCTCAATGAACAATGCTCAGCGGCCATTCTTAATAAGCTTCCCGAAAAGCTTGAAGACCCTGGCAGGTTTCTAATCCCGTGTGATTTCCTGGGGATGTTTCAATGCTCCGCCTTGGCCGATCTTGGCGCTAGCATTAACCTCATGCCACTCTCAGTATGGAAGAGCTGTCTCTTCCGAACTTTCATCCACTCGTATGACACTCGAGCTAGCGGACCGTTCCGTAACCCGGCCACGTGGGATAGCCGAGGATGTCGTGATGAAAGTGGGAAAGTTTCACTTTCATGCTGACTTTGTTGTAGTAGACTTCGATGCAGATCCTAGAGTTCCCCTTATCTTAGGGAGAGCTTTCTTAAGAACGAGTCGTGCTCTGATTGATGTGTTTGCTGAAGAGTTGACCATACGGGTTGACAACGAAGAGCTCACGTTGAATATCAACCAGAACTCCAAACCTCTATACAAACAGAGTGTTGCCACAATTGATGAAAAATCTGAAAGAATCAATGCAACACTCTCAAATTTCACGGTTAAGAGTGTTCACCAAAACGTCTGAGCTCAAAGCTTTAAAAATTACCCCTGGTTCAAACAAATGGTTTGAAAGCTGTACCAGGGAAGTCAAGAGTGTTCTTGATGATGATGACGATGATCTAGAATCGGAGACTTCATCGGAAGTGGTGGAAACTGCTAGCTCTAAGAGCACACCACTTGTCCCACCTCCGGCATCAGTTTGTCGCATCGAGATTGTTAAGTCTGTGGATGAAACCAAACTCTCTCGTTTCATCTGAGTTGGATGATGATGTTTGTGATCCAATGGGAGACATTCTTCCCATGGATGATTTGCTCAAAAAGAATCCATCATCTTCTAGTCTTATTCCCGACTCTTCCATCCCTTCTCTCACTCCTGATGAGGAAGATGACAACTTTTGGAATGAAGTCGATGCATTTCTTAGTGATGAGTCAATTCCAACGGGAATTGATAACACTTACCTTGATCCGGAGGGAGACATCCTTTTTCTGGAAAGTCTATTGATTGAAGAACCATTTCCCACCCTCCCTCCCGGACACCTTCTTGCCAATCACCATCTAAGCTTCAAGTTTAAGCTTAAAGATGTCAAAACTGGTGATTTGCTTCTTTCTGCTGAGGAATGGACATGCATTCTCATGTACGTCTTTATTCCATTCTTCACAGATGGTGTGGTTGCTCTTTCCCTTTTCTCTTTCGGGAATGAGGACACCATCTTTGACCCCGGTATCATCCTTTATAGTTTCTTCAATTAACAATACCGCGGTTATATCTCGTCGGTGTGGAACTTTCTGATGTTCATATGTTTATTAACATTGTGAACGAAAGTCCGATCGAGATTGGTTTTCCACGTTACTTTCCCCATGAACAAATGAATGCGGGGTCGAGTCAAGCTAGCGACTCGGGAATCAAAAACAGTAGCATGCCATATGGGTTCTCACCCATATTTCTGTCTTCTTACCTCTTTCTACCACCCTAGTGTGGGGGTTGCCACATGTCCAAAAAAAAAAAAAAATCTTCTTTCTAAATAATGGCCGTAGTATTTCCCTTTTACGTTCTTTGTTTCGGCATAACCGCCGGTACTTTGAATATTGAGGGCAATATTCATTTCTAAGTGTGGGGGGGAATTCTCACGAATTTTATCATATAATTATACCGCCCAATTCCCCCGTTTTTGGCCAAAATGTTTTTTGGAGTAAGTGTTTTACACTTTCTCATTTGGTTATCAGTCCGCCATGTCTGTAAGACAAAAGGATTGGCTAATCCAGGAGCAAACGGCTCTTGGTAAAGATATCTCAAATCCGTTTATATGGCTTGCAATTTGCCCAAAATTGTATGGTTCTCAACTCACCATATCCTAAAAAGTGAAGAGTTGGCTAGCCCGCAAGATTATGGCTTGTGGTAAAGGCAGTGGAAAAACCATAATTGGTAATCAGCTCACCAAAGATAATATTGATAATTTATCTAAGAGTTGGCCAGTCCAGAAGGGTACGGCTTTTGGTAAAGACAAAATCTAATCCGTTGAAAGCTGGTGGTTTGCTCAAAATCACATGGTTATCGGTGTACCATGGTTCTTACTTGAACTAAAACATTTGGCTACTCCAGAAGTGATGGCTTTTGGTAAAGAGATTAAAATCCATTATGTTTTCTCAAATCATTGCTAGGGACTAGCAATATCTCAGTGTGGGGGATTGATGAGTGTCTAAATACTCATCATTTTTGTACAAAATAAACTGCAAAATCATCTGAAAACACTCAGAAACACATCAAAATGATCAAAATATCACAAATCAGTGTTTTATGTGTTTTTAATGCAAATATATCAAAATCAGATGAAAAACATATCAAATTTGCAAAAATTGCAGTTTCAGTCCCCCAAGTTTCAAAAGTTGTCAAAAACAGTCCCTGAGCACATAATTTCAAAAGTAAAGTCACCAAAGGTCCTTTTAAAATCAAAAGTTGTCAAATTTAGTCCTTTGGTGAAAAATATCAAAAGTTTGAGAAAATTACAAAAATGGTCCTCCAAGTTTGAAATTTGGCAGAAATGGCCCTTGGAAAATTGCAAAATGGCAAGTTTGGCCCTTATACTTTCTGAGAGTGTCACTTTTTGTCCCTTGAAACAAGTTTGATGAATTGGCAGCTTAGGCCCCTCAAGTTTCAGAATTTACACCAAGGCCCTTGGATTATTAAACCCTTTCAAACCAATTTGGACCTTTGATACTATTCTGGACCCCTGTCAACTGAATTGTGAACCCCCCTATTATTAATACTGCTTGGTCAATCTTGGTCAAACATCACCCATGGCGCCAAAGTCCACCATCTCAACTGCTTTACCTGCAACTAGCCATATCCCATCCCCCCTCCTCACCAATCACTCAAACCTGTTCCCCACTCCACAACTAACATCCAAAGAGCATTTAATGAACCTTCCCCCCCTCACTCTTCCTTATCTGTCAAGTGAGAGTTTTGGCGCCAAAAATCGTTTTGAATGGTTGAGATCATTTTGAGCAAATCCAATGGCTAGGATTGATGGGAAACAATCAGATGAGAGAGACAAAGAGATTGGGTTATAAAAAGAAAGCAAAGAGAAGAAGCAAAGCAGTAGAATTTTTAGTTTTAAATTACTCTTATGTCGTTTTTTATAATTATGTCTTAGTTTACTTCAAAAATTGTAATCTTTTGTTCTTAAGTATTAAACTCTAGTTATATTTTCAGTTTGATCAAGTTTTAAACATTAATTCCAAGTTTCATTTCATTTCATCTTT
This sequence comes from Chrysanthemum makinoi, assembly GCA_910596185.1. Taxonomy (NCBI): domain Eukaryota; kingdom Viridiplantae; phylum Streptophyta; class Magnoliopsida; order Asterales; family Asteraceae; genus Chrysanthemum; species Chrysanthemum makinoi. Next base: position 207,624,874 of record OU343221.1, on the reverse strand, counting down.
ATATGCTTACTGTTGAAAATTCCAATTTCCATTTCATAAACCCAAGCTTCCATAAGCTTGTTTATCAGTTTTAATAAGCTTATATAAGCTTTTCATAACTTTCTACAAGCCTAAAAGTCAAGTTCCAAGCATTTTGTACTCTGGTCAACAAAAGTCAAACAGGTGCAAAAATGATGCAGAATTGGTTATTGGGTGGTGCAGGCATGGATTTGGGTTGAATATTAGTTAGTTGGGTTGGAATTGATAGGTAGTGGTTCTTGGTTCACTGATTTGCAAGCTATAGCAGCTTTGGACCCTTTGTAAGTTAAATCCAAGTTTCTTTGCATTGTCTGATTTTGTAGTTAAAACTGGTTCCATTCTGTTTTATAAGCTGTAATTAGTTTATATAAATGTAGTTTGATCATTGATTCAAGTTTGAGAAGTGTTTGTCTCTTTTAATCTTCACAACAGTCCATTATAGGAGTGTTTGGGTTTACTGATTTATCTGTCATAATGGTCTATTCAGCAGTTAAGTCCTAGTGGTTCATGTTTATTAAGTTTATTTGAGTTCATTTGGTTCCTAGGTTGGGTCTGCAACATCACCAAGTCAACATTAGATCACAACTATCTCTACTGATCCACTGTTGTGGATTTGGAGTTGCATAATCTCTTTTTGTGTTCAAAAGTGTTAAACATAGCTTGCATTGTGCTTATTCTACCTTATAACATCAACTTCAGTCAATAAATTGGATCCAAAGTTGGAAAAAGTCAAAGTTCATCATTTCATCAAAAGTCAAAATATGAAAATCAGGTTTTGAGCCAACTGATAGAGATTTTTCCTTGATTCATTTTTGGGTCAAATTCAGTGAGGTTTGGTGTTTCAAAAACTTCAACTGGTTCTCTATCTTATTAGCATTTTTGTTAATTTTTACAAATATTGTATAAGCTTCAAATAAGCCCTTCTTTTAGGCCTAAATCCCCTGCTCCACTGAGCTCAGTACACCGAGCTGTTTCTCAGATTTTGTGCAAGGTGCACAGGGTTCATCAGGGCTTCTCAAGGCCTGATTTTTGGATTGCAAGGTCTTACCTAGGTCTACTTTAGATCTCCATAATTAGTTTTTGCTGATTAGCTTATTTGGTTGTTTATTTGGTGGTGCAAGTAGCCACAGGAACCTGTTTGGCTTATAAAGCTCAAACATCAAATCTTAGCAATCTGTCAATCCAGTAGGTTTAGCTTGTTGTAACTTGTTTCATTTTAGTTATTTTAGCTTATCATAGCTTGTGTATCAGTTTGGTAGCCTTTGGAGTGCTTTTGGCTTATCAAGTGCTTATTTCAATAAGCACTTCCATAGCAGTTTCAAATTCATCCACATAAGCACTTGTTTTTCTAATTTTCCTAGCTTCCTAATATCATTTTAGAGTTTTCCTGAAATTTTCAGATTTTTCCAAGTTGATTTGCTATTTTTCTGTATTTTATTTAGTTTTTAAGCATTTTTAATTAGCTTTTAATACAAAAAATTCAGAAAAGGTTCAAAAAAATAATTTTTCAATTTTCTTAGGTTTATATAAATATAAAAAGTGAAAAAAGTAATTTTCCAGATTTTTCATAGTTTATTTGGTAATTTTTAGTAATTTAATTAGTTTTTAATAGTTTAAAATTCCTAAAAAATAGAAAAATAATCAGAAAAATACAAAAATAGTTTTGAAAATTCTAGTTTGTTATTTTAGACTTTTCCATTTCATAATTTCATTTTTCTAGCTTTATCTCCTAATTTCTTGTCTTTTAGGTTATTATTTAATAGTTAAAAATAGTTTTTAATTAATAATAATTAGAATATTAGTTATAAAAATAATTTTCTTTTTCTAAATATTTTCTTTTATCATTAGGATTGTTAAAATATCATTTTCATATTTTTAGGGTTAATATTGTGTAAGTTTCACGTTTTTAATTGTACGTCGCGTAGATTTTAATTTCAGTTTTATAAAAACATAAAAACAAAAACATCATTTTAATTATAGTGATAGCGTTTATTTAATAGATTTTATCTTTTTAATTTCCTTTAATTTGCATTTAAGCCGTTTTAATTTGTTGGCTTTTTCCGTAGTTAATATCATAATCTGATCCTTTTTCCGTTCAAATTCCTCGATCACTAAACGTTTGATAAATCATCGCATAGCTCGCTGGGACATAACGACCCGGGGAGACCCTATTCTCCTCAGATCTTCATTGCATTCGTGCTTAGGCAGTTTTAAGCTGGTTACGGTCTGCCATTCACAAGTGGCAGGCTTGTGTGATTTAGCTTGACTGTTTGGCACGCATCACTCCCACCTATAAATACCCCCTTAACTCACATTTCACTCTTTCATTTCTCTCACTAAAAACACACACAACTCACCTTTCTCTCTCTACTCCCTCTCTCCTCAAAACCCCTTGGCCGCCGGCCACTGTTCTGGCCAAAATCCGGCCACCACCGGCGCGTGACCACCCACCTCCACCACCATATCAAAGATATTTTCATCCCCTTTCCAACCATATATAATACTCTCACTAAAACCTTCATTAACACCTTCAAATTTAAAGATTAAGATTCGGATTTTTAGGGTTTCAAGTGGGTTTTACAATTGGTGCTTGAATAAGGTAAATGGAATATGGGTAACACTTGTTTTGGTCCTATAGAGCCACATATGGAAAATTAGGGTTTCGACCCTATGTAGAAATTTGGGGCTTTTGGTTGAAACATGGAATTAAGTCTAATTAACATCTAAATAAACAAGTAATTAGTGTTTGGTAAGTGTGTAGTGTATCAATTTGATGGGTTTATGCATTTTAGGTCTAGTTTCATATTTTTGGTTAGAATAGATGATGGGTTTTGTGTTTGGTTAGTGATTGGAGCTTGAATGATTGGATTTGGATGTTGTGGTATTGATTTGGGTGATGTTTGATGGGATTTGGCATGGTGTACGAGCCACCAAGGCCACGTACGTGAGCCTTGGTTGGTGTACGTAACCCACTTGGGCCACGGGTCCGGGTTGGGTCGTTTTGGTAGCTTGTTGGTTGATGTAGTTGAGGTTTGGATGAGATGCGTGGAGCCGAAAAGCTTCTAGGGCTTGTTTGGTTCACGTGGTCTTAACCGTGACCGTGTCATGACCATTAGGGTCACAACAATGGTTTCGGGTATATTGGGTTGATTGATTGGTTGGCGAGATTGTTTTGAGTTGGTTTGGGATTGAATTGCGTTATTATGACTTTTAAATTGGACTTGATATATATATTGTTGACTTTGAGCTACGTCGGCGTTACTTTGACTTTTTAGTCAATAGTTGACTCCGACAAAGCCGTAACATGAACTTTAGTATAATTTGGACTATTGATTGATTAAAAGCCGAGAAGTCATGACTCGTGCTTGTGGACTCGAAACGAATAACGATATGAGATTAATATTGGAATTTGACGAAATATATATATATATACATGAAAATGCTAATAGACTATGAAATATAAATAATAAATGGGCTTTTGTACCAAAAATATCGATAACAAGACTTATCTTGTTATTTACTATTTTTAAATGGAAACTAACGACTAAATTGGAAATGTTTTATAATAAATAAGTAATTAATGTTTCGAGTACACGTTTATCGATAAATGCCAATTATGGGCATTTGATATTATCTTCAAGTATTTATGGTGAAACGAGACATTTTTGGAAATAAAGAAATAGAATATATTGGGGTAGATAACGTTGATTTTGAGAAATATATATTAAAGTTGGTCTACATTAATAGGTTGTGCCGAGTCGATAGTTGTTGTGCCGTGATTACCGTTATCTTCTGCTAGTGTTTATTTGTGCGTTGATTGCTTGAGGTGAGTTTCATAGCCCCACTTTTATCTACGTTTTTAACTATATTGGCGTGAGAATCATGCTACTGTTTTTGGACTGTTAAAACTATTTGGATTTGCTTGTATGCTCGACTGTTTAGATAGATGTGCGGTAGTTGTTGCCTTAGTCTAGGTTTAACCGTTGCCTAGCTAAGAATAGACTTCTACCTCAACCTAGTCCGGGGTTGGCAACTGTTCTAAAGGTTTCCACGACAGTGCTGGACTAGAGTCGTGGGGCCCGAGTAATCCCTGGATACGGGATGTGAGTATATGGTTGGTGATCCGGGTAGGATCGGTGTGTGCAAACGGTATTATTCTATCTTAGGTCTTGCATAGCAAATCAACTCCTACAGGTCCACTATGATTTTGTTGAACTTAAACCTATGAACTCACCAGCGTAAGCTGACCTTTTAGCATGATTTCTCAGGTATTTGAAAGATGTTTGGAATACTTGATCGGTGGAAGCTTGGCAAGAAGGCGGGGTTCAAGGATCATTTCTGACTCTAATAAACTTTGGGGACCTATTTTATTAAAACATGTGTTGGGCCTAATATTTACACTTTTGGATTAAATGTTTTGAATAACTAAATTTGGGATAGGTTTTGAATGTTAAATGACTATCTTTTGCTATACTTGTGTGCGATACCAATCCAATAGTAATGCCCCGGAAACTTGATTAAGTCTTTCGCTGTACCGAGATTTGGAGGTGTTACAGATTGGTATCAGAGCTCAAGGTTATAGAGAATTAGGTATTTTATAAACCCTAAACTATAACCACTTTTAAGAAAAATTGATCCTCGACCGACGCACGCTCGCTTGCCAAGCCGAAGCTTCTTAATTGATTATGGTATGAACTGCGATTTGAATTATGAGATGATCTGTTAAGGGATATTGTGAACTGATTATGGAAACGTTATGATTTGGAGATATGATTGTTGATTTTGGGTAAATGAGATGTGATTATCGAGATACTACGGAATATGATTTTGAGTAAACGTTATATTATGATTTTGGGATTTTGAACTCGATTGACTTGATATGGGATTAAGTGATAGAACGGAACTTATGTGTTTTATTTAAAGGCATATTTTGAGTAATGTGGTACCTACACTTTTAAAGCTTTCATTATGTAATATATGTTTTGGTTGAGTTGATGCGCTTATTAAAACTAGTTGTTTCGAACACTTATACCTACCCTATGCCATTGTCACAGACTATGCCTTCACTGGCTTTTGATGTGTCTGAGGAGGTCCTTGTTGTAGCTAGTTCGCCAGCATTGACTCTCATGACGGTTGCGCAGGGTGATCCTTATGAGATTGCCCGTCACTCTAGTTCATCATCATCGATCGCCCTAGCTCATTTAGGCAACTCACTTTACATCAGGTCTTAGCACGAGCCCAGACTCCTAGGCTTGCTTATAGCACTGCCCGCATGTTCGTGAGACCACCATCATCACCTATCCGTTTAGCAGCCCACTCTCTTCTGTCGTCACCACCAACATCACCATGTCTTAGGAGGCCTAGATCTGCTAGTGTACCACCTCAGGATTTACCGCACGAGACTCCGACTCATGGACTCTCCCTCTGAGGATGAGGGCGAGGAGGAGCATGAGGTCGAGGAGGAGCATGACATTGAGGAGCAGTATGTAGATGAGGATGAGGATCCTCAGGAGGAGGATGATGAGGATATCCCGAGAAGGGGTACTCCTCCATTGCGAGTCCCCGCATTCTCCAGGACGGTTCTCCTTTGCTCGAGCCGAGTCCCATGGACAGCCTTTAGACATTGACTCACCACTTTACTCACCTTATATAGGTAGCCCGTTAGGATCTGAGATACCATCGGAGATTGCTTCAGAGCCCGAGGAGTATGAAGGTAGGTCGGAGGAAGATTATATCCCGAATATTAGTCTCGAGGTTGTCGATCGATTAGATGGAGTGACAAGGACTGGTGTAGAGGATTTGAGGATAGATTTGACTAAGGTAGAGAAGAAGTCGATGGCCTTGAGAGAAGGTCTGTCGGGACTCTTTGAGCAGGTTGGAGACCGGCATACAGAGTGCTTGACAGCCTTGGAGGCAGACCAAGCGCTTCAGCACAAGGTCGACGGTTTGGAGAAGGAGGTCGTGAATCTTAGGAAGGATTGCGACTCTCATCGTTTGGGGATTTTGTCACTATGGAGAGTGATGGATGATGTTTGGAGATCATTTAGGAGTGCTCGTAGTCGTGGCTAGATCGTACGGGATTCATGGTTGTGTACCATCTTGAAACTAAGTAGTACTTGGTTCGAGATGTAGATCTATCCTAGTTGTCTTAGTAGTATCGTTGTTAGGATCATTTTTGATTTCTTCGTATCCTTCCATGTATTTCCACTTTTGAAACCTATGAGTTATGGTTATTGGAACGTGCATCCTTTAGTTATGATTCGGTATCTGATTGTTTCGCTTCGATATAACGTTATCCTTGTTGACCTTGATTATGAATTTGAGCGTTATTTAGTGATCCTTGGAACCCAACTCTATCTTTAGAGCGTGAATTGTGAACTTATGAAACTGTTCTTCTTGCCTTCAGAATGATGGCAACAAGACAAAACCCGCTTAGGAACAACCGAGCAGCTCCTGCTGCTGTTGTTGCCCCTGTCCGTTGAGGTCGTCGTCCGGCCCCGACCACACCACCTGATGAGAACCCGAACCCTGATAACCCAGCTATAGAAAACCCGAATGTGAACGACCGTGCTGAGAATGGTCCTGTTCCACAAAACCCTCCACCTGTGAACCCGGCCCATGTTGACCAGGTTAGTGGCGCGTGTCTGAACGCTAGATGGGACTAATCTCTCTAACACCTCTGGTGGAACCCCAATGCTGAATCGAACTCGAGGTTGTACCTACAAAGAGTTCCGATTCTGTGGTCCCATTGAGTTCGGAGGAACTGGAGGAGTAGTTTACCTAACTAGGTGGTTGGAGAAAATTGAATCTGTGTTTGCCGTTAGTAATTGTGAGGAGGATTGTAAGGTTAAGTATGCAACATTCACCTTGAAGGACGAAGCGTTAACCTGGTGGAACAACTATCACAGATCAATAGGAATTGGTGTAGCTTATAGTATGACTTGGACTCAGTTTAAGACTCTCCTGATCAAGACTTACTGTCCTAGGAATGAAGTTAAGAAGTTAGAGAGTGAGTTCTGGAACCATAAGGTTAAGGGTACCGACATGACGACTTATAATCGTCGTTTCCAAGAGTTGTCATTGCTTTGCCCTAATATGGTTCGCACTGAAGAATTTCAGATTGAGAGGTATACTGATGGATTGCCTTTAGCTACTCGAAATGATGTCATCGCTTGCTGAAGCCGTTAATTTGCATGAGGCAATTACTGTGGCTCAGCGTTTGATGGACTCTTATGTGCTAGGAGTAGGAGACAAGGGTAAGAATGATAGGAGTGATAAGAGGAAGAGGAATGAAGTTGTTAAAGAGGATGGCAACAAACGCCATGAGACAGCCATGGTGTTCTCCATAGGAAATGGCGAAAGGAAAGATTATAAAGGTAGTAAGCCTATGTGTGGTCGTTGTAACCGACACCACCATGGACTGTGCCCGAACGTGTGTAGGAAGTGCTTTAAGGTAGGACACATGGCCAAAGACTCTAGGTCTCGTCCACTTGCTGCAGCTCAAACTGCACAAGGAGCGGACTGGAAGGCCACTGTCACCTGTTTTGGATGTGGAAAGAAGGGACACTTTAAGAATGAGTGCCGAGAGCCGTGGATGAGAGGAAATCCCGGTAATGTAGGAGGATTTGCTAACCGAGGTATGGGATGTAATGGCTTAAACCCTGTGAAGCGTGAGGTTGTGGAAAACCAGGGAAACTATGGTGCTAGGAATCGTGAGAGACATGGGAACAACGCTGTTTACGCTATTGGGAAGGAAGGAGGACCCGAACGTAGTTACGGGTATGTTCCTTCTCAATAATAGCTATGCTTCCATCTTGTTTGATCTTGGTGCGGATATGAGTTTCGTATCCACCAATTTTATGCCATTACTAAGAATCTCCCAAACACCTCTAGGGTTTAGTTACGATGTGGAATTAGCGAATGGGAATAGAGAGAAGATAGACACCGTAGTCCGAGGTTGTACCTTAAGTTTCCTAGACCGCCCATTTAGTATAGACCTATTGCCGGTTACCTTAGGAAGTTTTGATGTCATTATCGGAATGGATTGGTTATCGAAGAACGGTGCACACATCATTTGTGATGAGAAGATTGTGCGTTTACCGTATGGCGGAAAAGTTCGGAGCATACAAGGAGATCGGAGCGGCGTGGAATTCCTTCGGTTGAGCATCATCTCCTGTATTAAGGCCTAGAAGTACATCGATAGAGGAGGTTGTCTTTTCTTGGCTCAATTTCGAAAAGAAAAGTGAGGAGAAGAGTGAAAGATACCTCAATGATGTACCCATCGTTAGAGAATTTCCGGATGTGTTTCCGACGATCGCGGGATTCCACTGTCCGACAAGTGGAATTTCAAATAGAGTTGATACCCGGTGCGGCACCCGTAGGCCGGGCACCTTATCGACTTGCTCCAAGAGAATTGGAGGAACTGTCTAAACAGTTGGCAGAATTGTCAGAGAAGGGATTCATTCGACCAAGTTCGTCACCGTGGGGAGCACCGGTGTTGTTTGTGAAGAAGAAGGATGGATCGTTTCGGATGTGTATTGATTATAGGGAGTTGAATAAGTTGACAGTGAAGAACCGATATCCGTTACCTAGAATAGATGACCTATTCGACCAACTCCAAGGAGCTAGTGTCTTTTCTAAGATCGACTTACGATCTGGTTATCACCAGCTTAGAGTTCGAGAGGAGGATATCCCTAAGACGGCGATTAGAACTCGTTATGGACACTATGAATTCCAAGTGATGTCGTTCGGTTTGACCAACGCGCCAACGGTTTTCATGGATCTCATGAACCGAGTGTGTAAGCCATACCTTGATAAGTTTGTGATAGTATTTGTTGGAATCGCTCCTAACTCGTAAATGGAACGACATTGACGGGATTACAGTATTTATCTTTATTACCTTAAACACATGGGCTTGTTATGTCAATTACCCATTGTTGTATGTGTTTGGGTATATATACCCCTCCATACTTCCATGGAGGGGTGAGACTTAGATAAAATCCTTTCATCTTTCATAAATAAAAACACACACTAGTTTTCCCTTCTCTCTCTAGTTTCTCTTTCTAACATGATGAAGATGTTCTTCCATCTTCCCCGACCTCCCGATTCACCAAATCATCCATATATACGATCCTAACATTGGTATCAAGAGCAAGGTCGGTTTTTTTTTGTTATGGTTAATTTTGGTGATGTTTTTTCTTGTCAAAATCTCTTGTAAATATGTTTTTTACCAAGTCTTTAACTTTTCATTATTTCTTTTGGGTTTAAGAGTTTTACTAAGATATTGTATCTTTTGGTTAAAAAGTCTTGTGGTATTCTGTCCAAACAGTACTTAGGATTTTTGTCACCATTCTCGTGGAAATATTGTCAAACTGGTGGTCAGTTTCTGAATAGTCATATTTGGTCTAAATGGGTCATCCAAGTGCTATTTTTTTAAGTCTTTTTTCTGGGTTTATGTATCTGAACGGAAATATTGGTCGGAAAAACTCGCCGGAAAAAAGTCAAAAGGTCAAAACCCTCTTTTTCTACGCCTAAGGAGCATCTACTGGAATATTACGCATAACTGTGAAGTTATGCGTAGGCACTCATACGCGTAAGAGTTACGCATAAGCCTAGGCTTACGCATATGGGTTTACGCCTAAGATATGGTTTACGCGTAAGAAATGCCTTACGCCTAAACAAACTACTTACGCATAAGGTTTAAGAAGACGGCTTACGAGTAAGACCTGTCTACGCTTAAGTTTTCAAAGAATAACAGTTACGCGTAGACTCGACCACATGACCTCAACAAATACCAAACACCATACACCATTCAACAACAAATACCAATATACCCAAAACTCAGCTGTGACCTCAGTAATACATCATCAGTCAAATTTATTCTAAAAGGAAATCGAAATGGAAAAGTAAGCAGGGACTTCTATGATGAACGTAGGTCACCACAAGTCAACAACCATACCATGACCAAAAATCTTTTACCAATTCCTAAATCTAAAAGACATAAACAAACAACAACATCCTACAAATCCCATATCCTCAACTCTCATCAAACATAAACTACTCGAACTCAAATCACAAAAAAAAAATAAAAAAAAAATAAACGATCTCAGCTAATCAATTCGTGATATTCAAAGTAACATCAAACCATTCAAGGTCTAAATCACGAATAAATTTCATCACATATCAATTTTTTGAAGCCTCGCTTCATTATAACTATCCGAACTCTAAAGAGAAGAAATATAACTATAAAGTTATCTTCTTTCTTTAAATTCGTTTAAGGACCAAATATAAAACGAAAACAACATTCGATAACAAGTAGTCACCTACCCGTGACCCTTCAAAGGATCGTGAAGCCTTAAAAATCGAGCTCTTGAGTCGGATTTAGCATAAATCGTTGTCATAGGTTATGGTTTGGTACTATTTGCGTTTTTGTTGGTTGATTTGTGTCACGGGATTATGATTTAAGATTGATTGTTCAAGATTGAGATGAGATTGATGAGTTGACTGATTGAGAGAGGCGGATTTGCTATCTTGGTGGTTAGGGTTTGTGAAGTTGTTAAATGGGATTAGGGTTATAAGTTAGTTTTTTATACCCGTCTAATTAGGGTTGAGGTTAGATGGACCGGGTTTTGGTGATGGGCTATGGGTCGGATCATTGTTTGGACCGGTTAGAGATTTGTGTGGGCTTGGATCATGATATTGCTTATAGATTGGATTGGGCCTTAAAGCTTATATCAACATATTATTAGATCGGGTAATATCATTTGCCGGGCCTGGATCCAATTTTTACTCTTGGGCTGAAATTTCTTTATCACACAAATAGAGATGGACTGCAATATTTATAATTCGGAAAAATGAGTGGTATTTCGGTATAACAAAATTTTCACGGGGATACAAAATTTTTTTGACAAGATCGGGAAAAACCATTATCATAGTTCACCTTAACCAAGTAACGAAGGCTAGTTTTGAGCGTTTAACCGCAAGATGTGACTACGGCGTGAATTCACTATTATGTATTTGAGGTTGAAGTGGGATATCACGGATACGTGTACTTAGTATCTGAAGATATCGGGGTTGGTTGGATGCATGATTCTTCGAGATCCTTGTTCGAGCTTTAACCATTTCGAATGACAAAGACTTGAGTTATCTAGTTGAACCTGATGTAAGGAGTTACGTTGTTGTGCTCACAGCTTATAACTCTCACTTTTAAGAAGTTACGTTGTTGTGCTTAAGAGTCACACTAAGGTGTGGATAATTTGAGAAACTTTAAGTTTACCTTTTTTCGATGGAGTTAAGAAAAAGGGTTCTTCGTCTGACAATAGTGCAAGTTTAAGTCACAAGTTCGGGTTATACTACTTCAGTCTCAAGTTCGTCATATTGGGTTTTCTCCATCAGTAGTCACTACAAAAAGCCGTCAGAATAATAATGGGGTCGGTAAAGAGTTAGCTGAGAAGAGTATACACAAGTAGAGAAGTTTTATCAGCAGTTGATTCTCATGAGATATTTATGGTACTTCACACTTGTTCGATTAATTGAACATACATGGTTTCGATGTCTCCAATTCATCATCAACATACGTGGTGTATAATTCTGATTCATTGAAAACATCAGGGGGAAGAGAGTATAGGTGGTGTCTGCTTCCTTTGTTGTTTTTGGATTTTTTTTCGAAAACCCTCTCCTTTATGAATTTCTTCAATTAGGGGGAAGAAATGAGACGACCAGTGGTTAAAATTTCTCAAGTTGGTGTTATCGTCTCATTTTCACAGAGTTATCGTGTGTGAAGTTACCAAATTATGATGTTGTGATGCCACACACACGGTTATCTTATCGAGTAATTGCAGATTCACAGGTAGCTATTATTCCGATAGACCGCAACATTCAGGGGGAAGTCGTTTCATTTCGTCTTTCGTGGTTTGTTTGGTGTGAAGCATCTACATACGTGAGAAGATCTTGTTGATTTCTTGCATGTTACCCCCGAATGGATTTCCCGCAACAAGTCAGATTTACCTTGTGTGGTTTACTGCTCATCTAAAAATTCAATTGCGTCTGAAAACTTCAAAATTTAGAGGAAATGTTCACTACATCAAAGTTTCAAATCTGTGAAGATGGTTGTCGGTTTGGGGAAGCGATTCAGAAACTTCAAAAAGGAGTGTAATGAGAAGTGCTAAAGACATGCGGCATGAATTAGGGGAAGTTAATCCAATTTATGCATATTACATCATTTGCCTACAAGTGAAGAAAACGACTCTCAAGTCAAGGTACAAGAAGAAGACAAAGAGCGTAAACTTTCATCATCCTCAGCACTTGAAGAGCTTATGAAGACCTTTCTTTATTTGTTTTCTGTATTTGTAGTAAATGTTGTAAGTAATCCCTTATGTCGTCCCATTGGGGGAATATTGTTGGAATCGCTCCTAACTCGTAAATGGAACGACATTGACGGGATTACATTATTTATCTTTATTACCTTAAACACATGGGCTTGTTATGTCAATTACCCATTGTTGTATGTATTTGGGTATATATACCCCTCCATACTTCCATGGAGGGGTGAGACTTAGTGTAATCCTTTCATCTTTCATAAATAAAACACACACTAGTTTTCCCTTCTCTCTCTAGTTTCTCTCTCTAACATGATGAAGATGTTCTTCCATCTTCCCCGACCTCCTGATTCACTAAATCATCCATATATACGATCCTAACAGTATTCATAGACGACATCTTGATATACTCTAAGAGTATTGAGGAGCACGAAGAGCATTTGAGGCTCATTTTAGGATTGTTAAGAGAGGAGAAGTTGTATGCCAAATTCTCTAAGTGTGAATTTTGGATTTCGTCTGTTCAATTCTTAGGTCATGTGATAGATAGTCGAGGTGTTCACGTTGACCCAGCTAAGATTAAGGCCGTTAAGGAATGGGCAGCTCCTAAGAACCCATCAGAAATCCGACAGTTTATAGGTTTAGCAGGCTATTATAGGAGATTCATTGAGGGATTTTCCAAGATAGCTAAGTCGCTGACCAAACTAACACAGAAGGATGTTAAGTATGAATGGGGAGAAAAGGAAAAAGAAGCATTCCAACTTCTGAAGGAGAAGTTGTGTAGTGCACCCATCCTAGCTTTGCCTGAAGGAGCGAAGATTTTGTCGTGTACTGCGACGCTTCGCATAAAGGCTTAGGTGTTGTCTTGATGCAACGGGAGAAGGTGATTGCTTATGCATCCTGACAACTTAAGAAGCATGAGAAAAACTACACCACCCATGACCTTGAGTTAGGTGCAGTAGTGTTTGCTCTTAGGATATGGAGACATTACCAGTATAGAACCAAGTGTGTAGTATTTACCGACCATAAGAGCTTGAAGCATATCTTAGATCAGAAGGAACTGAACATGAGACAACGTCGTTGGTTGGAATTGCTTAGTGATTATGACTGTGAGATTCGTTATCATCCTAGTAAGGCTAACGTTGTGGCTGATGCACTTAGCCGTAAAGAGGACATTCCACCCCTACTCGTTCGATCCTTAGGAATGACCATTGTTTTCGCCTTACCGTCTCAAATATTTGCCGCCCAAGCAGAGGCATTGACGGAAGAGAACCGTCCTTATGAGAATCTTCATGGAATGGTAGAAAGTGAAAATGGCTTCTTGAAGCGTTCTGACGGAACTTTATGCTTCAGAGACAGAAGCTGGATACCATTTCATGGTGGAATCCGTGAGTTGATTATGCACGAGTCACATAAATCAAAATACTCTATTCATCCTGGAGCCGATAAGATGTATCAGGACCTTAAGAAACTTTATTGGTGGCCTAATATGAAATCCGATATAGCTCAGTATGTCAGTTGGTACCTGACTTGTTCTAAGGTAAAGGCCGAACATCAGAAACCATCAGGACTCTTAGTTCAACCCGAACTCCCGGAATGGAAATGGGAGCGAATAACCATGGACTTTATCACTAAATTACCTAGAACAGCTAGCGGCAATGACGCTATCTGGGTAATCGTTGATCGTTTAACTAAGTCTGCTCACTTCTTAGCTATTAGTGAAACCGATAGTCTCGATAAGCTTGCTTGATTGTATCTTAAGGAGGTAGTATCGCATCATGGAGTACCGATATCTATCATTTCCGATAGGGATAGTCGTTTTACATCCCACTTTTGGAGATCGTTACAGACAGCATTAGGAACAAATTTGGATATGAGTACGCTTACCATCATCGACCGATGGTCAAAGCGAGAGAACCATTCAGACTTTAGAAGACATGCTTAGAGCCCTGTTATTAATTTCGGCAAAGGCTGGGAGAGACATCTCCCTTTGGCCGAATTCTCTTACAACAATAGTTATCACTCTAGCATTAAGGCCGCTCCATTTGAGGCACTGTATGGCCAAAAATGTCGTTCTCCTGTTTGTTTGGCTGAAGTTGGCGAGAGTTAACTTACCAGTCCCGAACATGTCCTAGAAACCACTGAGAAGATAGTTCAGTTTCGTAACCGTTTGCAAACCGCTCGTGATAGACAAAAGAGTTATGCCGATAAGAGACGTAAACCTTTAGAATTTCAGGTTGGAGATCGTGTTATGTTGAAAGTTTCTCCTTGGAAAGGAGTGATTCGTTTTAGAAAGCTTGGAAAACTCAATCCCCGATATATTGGTCCCTTTCCAATCCTGGAAAGAATCGGACCGGTAGCATACCGCCTGGAGCTACCATCAGAATTGAGCAGTGTACACAATGTCTTTCATGTTAGTAACCTTAAGAAATGTCTTTCGGAGGAAAACATAGTTGTGCCCTTAAGAGATATTCGTATTGATGAGAAATTGAATTTCGTTGAGGAACCGATTAAGATTATAGATCGTGAGATTAAACGGCTGAAGAATAGCCGAATTCCGATTGTCAAAGTTCGTTGGAACTCCCGACATGGACCGGAGTTCACGTGGGAACGTGAGGACGTTTTCCGTAGGAAGTATCCAAAACTTTTTATGACATCAAGCAACTCGGATTGAAACCCGAGACGGGTTTGTTCTGAGGCTGGGAGGCTGTGACAACTGGCAATTTAGGGAGTCTATTTTAGGTAACCGCATTACGTTAAACTAAACCGAGCTTTGCCTTTATCACTATTTTTATAAACCATGACTTGATTTTATATCGTCTATTGGTTTTTATGGTTTATTTCATTATTAAATGAGTTATCATATGAGTTTTAACTCAATTTGGTAGGCACTATTCGATTCGGCACTAGAAAAGCCTAAAACGAGAAATATTGTACCTTTTAGACCGTAACTCGAAAATTGACCAATAAATAGTCAAAACTCGTGCAAAAACGTAAATAACGATGTTAGAAAGTCGAATGAACGTTGTGAGACACTCGGGGGACAATATATGAGCTCGGGAATGGGTAAACGGGATAGTTTACGAAAAATGGCGACCACGGGCCCTCCTTTTTCACCTTGGCCGGCCACCCCCTCCACCAATTTTATTTATTTATTAGTCTCTAGCTCCCACCCTTAAATACCCCCTCAACTTACATTTCACTCTTTCATTTCTCTCACTAAAAACACACACAACTCACCTTTCTCTCTCTACTCTCTCTCTCCTCAAAATTAATAAAAACCCTAACCCTAAACCCCTTGGCCGCCGGCCACTGTTCCGGCCAAAATCCGGCCACCACCGGCGTGTGACCACCCACCTCCACCACCATATCAAAGATCTTTTCATACTCTTTCCAACCATATATAATACTCTCACTAAAACCTTCATTAACACCTTCAAATTTAAAGATTAAGATTCAGATATTTAGGGTTTCAAGCAGGTTTTACAATTGGTGCTTGAATAAGGTAAATGGAACATGGGTAACACATGTTTTGGTCGTATAGAGCCACGTATGGCAAATTAGGGTTTCGACCCTATGTAGAAATTTGGGGCTTTTGGTTGAAACATGGAATTAAGTCAAATTAACATAAAAAATAAACAAGTAATTAGTGTTTGGTAAGTGTGTGGTGTATCAATTTGATGGGTTTACGCATTTTAGGTCTAGTTTCATGTTTTTGGTTAGAATCGATGATGGGTTTTGTGTTTGGTTAATGATTCGAGCTTGAATGATTGGATTTGGATGTTGTGGTATTGATTTGGGTGATGTTTGATGGGATTTGGCATGGTGTACGAGCCACCAAGGCCACGTACGTGAGCCTTGGTTGGTGTACGTCACCCACTTGGGCCACGGGTCTGGGTCGGGTCATTTTGGTAGCTTGTTGGTTGATGTAGTTGAGGTTTGGATGAGACGCGTGGAGCCAAAAAGCTTCTAGGGCTTGTTTGGTTCACGTGGTCTTAACCGTGACCGTGTCATGACCATTAGGGTCACAACATTGGTTTCGGGTATATTGGGTTGATTGATTGGTTGGCGAGATTGTTTTGAGTTGGTTTGGGATTGAATTGCGTTATTATGACTTTTAAATTGGACTTGATATATATATTGTTGACTTTGAGCTACGTCGGCGTTACTTTGACTTTTTAGTCAATAGTTGACTCCGACAAAGCCGTAACATGAAGTTTAGTATAATTTGGACTATTGATTGATTAAAAGCTGAGAAGTCATGACTCGTGCTTGTGGACTCGAAACGAATAACTATATGAGATTAATATTGGAATTTGACGAAATATATATATATACATGAAAATGCTAATAGACTATGAAATATAAATAATAAATGGGCTTTTGTACCAAAAATAACGATAACAAGACTTATCTTGTTATTTACTATTTTTAAATGGAAACTAACGACTAAATTGGAAATGTTTTATAATAAATAAGTAATTAATGTTTCGAGTACACGTTTATCGATAAATGCCAATTATGGGCATTTGATATTATCTTCAAGTATTTATGTACTTACGTTGTGTGCATGGGTTACGGATAACCTAACGTTAATAGTGTTGATCCACGTGGGTAGCGGACTTATTAGGTTGACGAATCTAATAAGAGCCCGCTAGGTACGTTGGGTAACCTTATTAATGGGTGAATTATCCTTATGACTCTTTAGGATACGATTGATTTATGGAATAATAAGCGAAACGAGTAAATAAATGAGTTTATCGAGTTGACGAATTCGATAAGGTCTGCTATTTATTCCGAAACTTATTGAACTATTGAGCTTATCGTTTAGAGGTCTCATCGTGTTGCATTGAGTTACATATGGGTTGTTTGAGTGCATTCATAGCATCATATTGAATCGATACACCCACATGAGGATACCAAACACTAGGATTAAATGGTGAAACGAGACATTTTTGGAAATATGATGAGTGTGTAAATACTCATCATTTTTGGTCAAATCTGAACTGCAAAACATTTAAAAACACTCAGAAATGCATCAAAATACTGAAAATATTCTAAAATTGTGTTTTATATGTTTCAGATGCAAAATGTTTAAAATCAGATGAAAAACGAGCTAAGTTTGCATAATTGGCAGTTTCAGTCCCTCAACTTTCAAAACTTGTCAAATTTAGTCCCTAGGCATTTTTTTTGTAAGAAAAGTCACCAAAGGTCCTTTTGAAATCATAAGTTGTCATAATTAGTCCTTTGGTGAAAAATTTCAAAAGTTTTGAGAATTTACAAGTTTGGTCCTTCAAGTTTCAAAATTGACAGAAATTACCCCTGGACATCTTTAAATTTGAAAATTATTATTTTTTGGTCCTTGGGAAAATTAAACTTGTCAAAATGGTCCTTGATTAACTTTGGAAAAGTGCAGATTTGGTCCCTCTAGTTTGGATGAATTGCAAATTTGGTCCTTGAACTAATCCTAAATCCAAACCGGATCCCAAATTATTATCAACCCAATCCCACGGTCCAATAACCAAGCCCAACATGCAACCCAAGCCCCCACTTGACCCTTGACCCCCTACTTGACCCTTGAACCCCCGTTATTATTAAACCCGGTCAACTCATGGTCAAACGAACCACCCTTTTCCGCCACCTTCTTCCCCACCCACTGTATGCAAAACCACACCTCACCTCACCTCCACATCACCAAGCCACACCCTTATCACTCCACCTCCACCAAACAACAAAAAGCATTTAATGCCTCCCCTTCCTTGCACTCAATCCCTCTCCAACTGGCTAAAAGAGTTTTCCCGCCAAAAAGCCATCAATGGCTAAAAACCACTCCAGTGATCCAATGGTCCAGAAAAGTAGTGGGATTTACTCAGAGGACACGTGGGAGCTATTTTGTGAATAAATAGAAGGAAGAGAAGACTTCAAGGAGAGTAGTTTTTAGTTTTAATTTTTCATATGTGTCGTTTTTAATTTTTATGTTTCAATTAAGTTCTAATTTGTAATTCTAATCTTCCTTGTACTGAACCAAAGTTATTAAGTCTATTGTAACTCATTTTCAAGATAATTCAAAGTTTATCCAAGTTTCTAGTTTTTAAGTTTTCTTTTACTTATGCATTTTAAATAATCTAAAAACCAGGTTTCAATAAGCCTTATTACAACTCTAATAAGCTTACTAAAGCTGCTCATAGCTCTTAGTAAGCTTATAATCCAGTTTTAAGCTAATTCTCAATTTGGTCAACAAAAGTCAACTGTGAAGCTCAATGTGGACTCAGTTATGGAATGGGGTTGTTGCAGAGCTTGGATTGGGTTGGAATAGCTTAGGTTAGTGTAGTTATGGTTCTGGATTGAGCTTCAAAATAAGCTGGACTGCTGTAAGCTTCTCATTCACTTTATGTCATTTTAAGCTCAAATCTGCATATCATTGTTCTATTTGAGTTAGTGTTAATTGATAGTTTAAATCATTGCAGTTAGATTCATTTAGGTTAGTTATAGTTGGATTGAGCATTAGTTTGCATTAGTTAAGTATTTTTTTGTTAAAATCTACATTAAGTCATTTGAACTAGTGATTGGTACAAACTGTCAAAATGAGTTAGAGGTTTAGAAAGTGGTTAAGATCTGTTGCTATAGTCCCATTTAGTTGTAATATAACCAGTTTAGCCTTCATTTTGCATCTCTAATAGCTCAAAGTCAAAATCACCTTCAATCTGTCTTAATTGCATATCTGTTGAAATTTTAAAAAATCAAAAGCTTGATTTGTGTTTAGAATTCAGTAGAGTAGCTTGTTTTAGTATCACTATAGCTTATCTCATCATAATCAGTTCATAAATTTGGATCAAAACTCATTTTAGTCAACTTTCATGTCTGTCATAAAATAGTCAAAATTGAAAAATGCAGTTTTGGCAAAACTTTGTGTAATTTTCATGTGTTCATTCGGGTCAATATCATTAAAACTTTGGACTTAACAACTTGAATTGGTCCAGAATTGAAATATGATTTTGTAGATTTTAGTAATTTTGTAAAAGCTCTAAATCAGCTTGTCAATTGGGTCAAAAGTGCCATGTGCAATTGACTCAGTGATAACTGAGTGTGCACAGGTTTGTGCAAAGCTCACAACAAACTCATGGGAGCTTGTCTAGGGCTCAATTTTGGTTTGTAGACTCTTTGGTTGGTCTTCTTGAGGATCACAATTCCAGTTTTCCATAAAGCTCATTTGATAAGCTTGTAGGTTAGCTTAAACTTAGGTAGTTACAACTGTTTTACCAAGAGAGCTTTTAAAGCTTGGATCATAGGTGAGAGCTTATAGCTTGTTAGGACTAGCTGGATTAAGTTAGAATTAGTTCATTTTAGCATAAATTAGCTTCTGTAGCAGTTGGGTAGTTTATTGCACTTGTTAGCTTAACTTAGTTAGCTTATTACTTAAGCAGGTTCACTGCAGCTTCATAATCCTTCACATAATCCCTAGTTTTTATATTTTTCATAGACTTAGAATATTATTTTAGACTTTTCCTGAATTTTTCATAATTTTCCATCACTGTTTACTATTTTTTCTTTATTTTAATCAGTTTTTAGTACTTTTTAATTAGCTTTTAATATAATTAAATCAGAAAAGCTTCAAAAAAATAAGTTTTCAATTTTCATAGATTAAGATAAATATAAAAAGCAAAAAAAATAATTTTTCCAGATTTTTCTTAGTTAAATTTGTAATTTTTAGCAATTTAATTAGTTTTAAATAGTTTTTAATTCATAGAAAATAGAAAAATAATCAGAAAAATACAAAATTAGTTTTGAAAATTCTCTTTAGTTATTTTAGATTTTTCTAAGTCATAAGTTCACTTTTCTAAGCTTTATTTCATATTTTCTTATATTTTAGGGTATTATTAAATAGGTACAAATAGTTTTTAATTAATAATAATTAAATAAATAGTCATAAAAATAATTTTCTTTTTCTCTAAATTTTCTCTTATCATTAGGTTTGTAAAAATGTCATCTTTATATTTTTAGGATTAATACTGTTTCAATTTCACATTTTCTTTTGTACGTTACGTAGTTTTTAATTTAAATTTATAAAAGAAAAATCAAAAACATCAAATTTTAAAAAATAGTGATAGCGTTTATTTAATATAATTTATCTTTTTAATTTTATTTAATTTGCATTTAAGCCCTTGTAATTTACAAACTTTTTCTTTAGGTATAATTATTCAAAATCATAACCTTTTCCCGTTCATTATCACCCGATCACTATACGTTTGATTATTCAATGCGACACTGCTGGGACTTAACGACCCGGGAAACACTGTACTCTCGATCTTAATTGTATTGGTTTCTGAGCTGTTTGAAGTTTATTACGGTTGACCATTCACAAGTGGTTAGCTTGTGTGATAAAACTTGACGGTTTGGAAGCGATCAAATTTTACGCCGTGCGGGGAGCTGTGCTAATTATCTTACGCTAGCATTAGTGATTTGAATATTCACTCCTTGTTTATACCATCTATATCTATATATATTTTCACATAAAAAATCCAAAAACCCAAAAACATCTTAAAACGTATAAAACACAAAAAATATTTTTCTTTTGTTTCTATATATATATATATATATATATATATATATAAGATAAAAATACAAAAAGATTTGTCGTTTTCTTTGTTTAATAATAACAACATAAAAAATTACCACCGCAAACCAAGGCAGTGTACTACCTAACTGGGGGTACGACCATAATAAGTTCCCGAACAAAAGATTAAAACTTGCCTTTGTGTCCTTGTGAGTGGTGTACCTTTTTCAAAGAAGCCATTCATCTTGTGATTATTGGTTTAAGATCACTGTCGTTTTGCCTCGATATTGTTTTAATTGGATTTGTTGTTATATCTACTTTTCAAAACCATAAAACCTAAAAAAGATTCTTCTTTCCCCATTTTCATAATTCTCTTGTTTCCTCAAGTTACGTCTAGTGCATGCGCACTCGTTCGTCTAGATCATTGAGTCCTTTGCGTGATCTAGCAGAAATTCCTAGAAGACGTTCTCGTAGACGTGCTGCCCAAATAGTCGAACCCGAGATTCGTACTATTTCAAACAACAATATGGCGACGAACGAACTATGGAAGAAATGCTCCAAGCACCCATCGAGGGTTATGGAGATGCCATCATTTTACCAGTAATCAATTCTGATCACTTTGAATTGAAGACACATTTGATCCAACTTGTGTCTACGAATCAATTCCGCGGGTTTGATCAAGAAGACCCGTATGCACACATCCGTTGGTTTAACAAGTTGACTTCAACTATCAATTTCAAGGATGTGCCACAAAAAGTCATCAAGTTGATGCTTTTTCCATTCTCACTTGAGGGGCAGCCCGGATTTGGCTGGAAAAAGAAACCCCTCGATCCATCGAAACTTGGGAGGATCTTGTTCAAAAGTTTGTCAATTATTTCTTTCCTCCATCAAAGACAACTAATCTTAAAAATGAAATTTCTGGATTTCGTCAAAATTTCGATGAAAACTTTGGAGGCATGGGAGAGATTCAAAGATCTCCTCAGGAAATGCCCCCATCATGAATTCACGGAGCTTCAACAAGTTAATATCTTTTATAATGGGTTGAACGGTAACGATCAAGATTCTTTGAACGCAGCCAGGTGGCAATATCTTGACTCGTAAGCCTAAAGATGTGATTGAGATTTGCGAAATAAAATCAAAAGTTCCTATTTCTCGCAACAAAGTCAATATTCCGAACACTCCTGCTTTTTCATCCGGTAACTCTTCCGAGTTAGCCGCTCCAATAGCCGAGCTAACGGACGTCATCCGTTGTATGATGAAAGAGGTAAAGGAAATCAAAAGCGAAATTCATAAGCCGGAACCAATCAAAGCCGTAAACAAGGTGTGTGAAACTTGTAGTGGTCCACACGCGTATTATGATTGTCAAGCAACCGATGCTTCTTTTTACCAAGCTCCCGTAGCTTCGATAAACCACAATCAATACCGACCACAAGCTGATCCTCACTACCGTGCACCTAGCGGTATGACACCACCGGTTTTTCTCCCGTGCAAAACCATGGCAATCAGAATCGCTTTGTTCTGAATCAAGGACACAACTTCAATAACTCTCAAAATTTCAATCAAAACCGGAACAATTTCAACCAACCTTATCAAGCTCCAAATCAGCAAAGTTATCAACAACCTTCTCAAGCTCCCTACCAAATGACTTCATGAAAATTACCGAGTCAAGCATACGTTCAATGCAAACTCAGATCAATAACATGAGAGTTGAGCTAAAAAGGAAATTGATACCACATTGTCTCGGCAGACAAATGAGTTGAAGAATATGATGAGCAGTTTCATGAACATGAATATGAACAAAGCTTCGTCATCTTCTGGAGGACTCCCAAGCAATACAGTTCCAAATCCAAATGAGAGTTGAAAGTCACCACTGTAGTGGTAAGACGCAAAATGGACCTTCGACTCCAATGCCTCCTCCACCAGGAGCAATGAGTCAAGTTACCAAGGATACAACGGACAAGGTGCATTTTTCAAGCCCACGAAGTACCGCACACGTCCCACCTTCGGTAGTCCAAGCTTTAAGTCCGAACCCGAAGTTCGAAGACACTCGAGCCGAAATAACTTCCATCCAGGCTCAAAAGTCTAGTCAGCTTCCTTACCCATCAAGAATGCATGATGAGAAGCTCAAAGACAAAACCAAAGAGCAAATGGAAAATTTTTTCCAAATTTTCAATGAACTACACTTTGATATAAGCTTCGTTGATGCTCTCGTTCTAATGCCCAAATTTGCATCCACGCTTAAAGGCTTACTGAGCAACAAAGATAAGTTATCGGAGATGGCTAAAACCCCTCTCAATGAGCAATGCTCAGCGGTCCTTCTCAAGAAGCTTCCCAAAAGCTTGAAGACCCTGGCAGGTTTTAATCCCGTGTGATTTCACGGGGATGGTTCAATGCTCCGGCTTGGCCGATCTTGGCGCTAGTATTAACCTCATGCCACTCTCAGTATGGAAGAAACTGTCTCTTCCTAAACTTACATCCACTTGTATGACACTCGAGCTAGCGGACCATACCATAACTCGTCCACTTGGGATAGCCGAGGATGTCGTGGTGAAAGTAGGAAAGTTTCACTTTCCTACTGACTTTGTTGTAGTAGACTTTGATGCATATCCTAGAGTTCCCCTCATCTTAGGGAGAGCTTTCTTGAGAACGAGTCGGCTCTCTAATTGATGTATTTGTTGAAGAGTTGACCATACGGGTTGACAACGAAGAACTCACGTTTAATATCAACCAAAACTCCAAACCTCTATCCAAACAGAGTGTTGCCACAATTGATAAAAAATCTGAAAGAATCAATGCAACACTCTCAAATTTCACAGTTAAGAGGAGTCACCAAAAACGTGTTGAGCTAAAAGCTTTGAAAATCAAACCTGGTTCAAACAAATGGTTTGAAAGTTGTACCAAGGAAGTCAAGAGTGTTCTTGATGATGATGATCTAGAATCGGAGACTTTATCGGAAGTGGTGGAAATTGCTAGCTCTAAGAGCACACCACTTGTCCCACCTCCGGAATCAGTTTATCGTATCGAGTTTGTTAACTCTGTGGATGAAACCAAACTCTCTTCATTTCATCGATTGGATGATGATATTTATGATCCAATGGGAGACAATCTTCCCATTGAAGAATTGCTCAAAAATGATCCATCATCTCCTAGTCATATTAATCCCGACTCTTCCATCCCTTCTCTCACTCCGGATGAGGAAGATGACAACTTTTGGAATGAAGTCGATGCCTTTCTTTGTGATGAGTCAATTCCAACAGTAATTGATAATACTTACTTTGATTCGGAGGGGGACATCCTTTTTCTGGAAAATCTGTTGATTGAAGAACCGTTTCCAACCCTCCCTCCCGGACATCTTATTGACAATCACCATACAAGCTTCAAGTTTAAGCTTAAAAATGTCAAAAATGGTGATTTGCTTCTTACTAATGAGGAATGGACATGCATTCTCATGCACATCTTTATTTCATTCTTCACAGATGGTGTGGTTGCTCTTTCCCTTTTCTCTTTCGGGAATGAGGACACCATCTTTGACCCCGGTATCATCCTTTATAGTTTCTACTATTAACAATACCGCGGTTGTATCTCGTCGGTGTGGAACTTTCTGATGTTCATATGTTTATTAACACTGTGAACGAAAGTCCGATCGAGATTGGTTTTCCACGTTGCTTCCCATGAACCAATGAATTCGGGGTCGAGTCAAGCTAGCGACTCGGGAATCAAAAACAGTAGCACACTATATGGGTTTTCACCTATGATTCTTTCTATTTTCTACCACTTAGTGTGGGAGTTGCCCCACGCTGTATATAAATTTCAAAAAAAAAAAAAAAAAAAATCTTTCAAAATAATGGCCGTAATTCCCTTTTACGTTTCAGTTTCCGCATAACCGCCGGTACTTTGAATATTGAGGGCAATATTCATTTCTAGTGTGGGGGAATTCTCACGAATTTTATCATGTAATTATACCACCCAATTCCCCCATTTTGGCCAAAATTTTTTGGAGTAAGTGTTTTGCACTCACTTTTGCTTACGGTTATCGATCCGCCATGTCTAATAAACAAAAGGATTGGCTAATCCGGAGCAAACGGCTCTTGGTAAAGATATCTCAAATCCGTTGACGGCTTGCAATTTGCCCAAAATTGTATGGTGTTCATCTCACCATATCTTTAATTAGTGAAGAGTTGGCTAGCCCGCAAGTTTATGGCTTGTGGTAAAGGCAGTTGGAAAACCATAATTGGTAATCGACTCACCAAAGATATATTATCTAAGAGTTGGCTAGTCCAGAAGCAAACGGCTTCTGGTAAAGACAAATCAAATCCGTTGGAAGCTGGTGATTTGCTCAAAATCATTTGGTTATCAGTGTACCAAGGTTCTTACTTGAATCAAAACATTTGGCTACTCCAGAAGTAATGGCTTTTGGTAAAGAGATTCAAACCCATTAATTTTTTCTCAAAAGATTGCTAGGGACTAGCAATAGTTTAGTGTGGGGGATTGATGAGTGTGTAAATACTCATCATTTTTGGTCAAATCTGAACTGCAAAACATTTAAAAACACTCAGAAATGCATCAAAATACTGAAAATATTCTAAAATTGTGTTTTATATGTTTCAGATGCAAAATGTTTAAAATCAGATGAAAAACGAGCTAAGTTTGCATAATTGGCAGTTTCAGTCCCTCAACTTTCAAAACTTGTCAAATTTAGTCCCTAGGCATTTTTTTTGTAAGAAAAGTCACCAAAGGTCCTTTTGAAATCATAAGTTGTCATAATTAGTACTTTGGTGAAAAATTTCAAAAGTTTTGAGAATTTACAAGTTTGGTCCTTCAAGTTTCAAAATTGGCGAGAAATTACCCCGGACATCTTTAAATTTGAAAATTATTATTTTTTGGTCCTTGGGAAAATTAAACTTGTCAAAATGGTCCTTGATTAACTTTGGAAAAGTGCAGATTTGGTCCCTCTAGTTTGGATGAATTGCAAATTTGGTCCTTGAACTAATCCTAAATCCAAACCGGATCCCAAATTATTATCAACCCAATCCCACGGTCCAATAACCAAGCCCAACATGCAACCCAAGCCCCCACTTGACCCTTGACCCCCCACTTGACCCTTGAACCCCCGTTATTATTAAACCCGGTCAACTCATGGTCAAACGAACCACCCTTTTTCCCGCCCACCTTCTTCCTTACCCACTGTCTGGAAAACCAGACACTCACCTCACCTCCACATCACCAAGCCACACCCTTATCACTCCACCTCCACCAAACAACAAAAAGCATTTAATGCCTCCCCTTCCTTGCACTCAATCCCTCTCTAACTGGCTAAAAGAGTTTTCCCGCCAAAAAGCCATCAATGGCTAAAAACCACTCCAGTGATCCAATGGTCCAGAAAAGTAGTGGGATTTACTCAGAGGACACGTGGGAGCTATTTTGTGAATAAATAGAAGGAAGAGAAGACTTCAAGGAGAGTAGTTTTTAGTTTTAATTTTTCATATGTGTCGTTTTTAATTTTTATGTTTCAATTAAGTTCTAATTTGTAATTCTAATCTTCCTTGTACTGAACCAAAGTTATTAAGTCTATTGTAACTCATTTTCAGTATTAATTCAAAGTTTATCCAAGTTTCTAGTTTTTAAGTTTTCTTTTACTTATGCAGTTTAAATAATCTAAAAACCATGTTTCAATAAGCCTTATTACAACTCTAATAAGCTTACTAAAGCTGCTCATAGCTCTTAGTAAGCTTATAATCCAGTTTTAAGCTAATTCTCAATTTGGTCAACAAAAGTCAACTGTGAAGCTCAATGTGGACTCAGTTATGGAATGGGGTTGTTGCAGAGCTTGGATTGGGTTGGAATAGCTTAGGTTAGTGTAGTTATGGTTCTGGATTGAGCTTCAAAATGTTGGACTGCTGTAGTTCTCATTCACTTTATGTCATTTTAAGCTCAAATCTGCATATCATTGTTCTATTTGAGTTAGTGTTAATTGATAGTTTAAATCATTGCAGTTAGATTCATTTAGGTTAGTTATAGTTGGATTGAGCATTAGTTTGCATTAGTTAAGTATTTTTTTGTTAAAATCTACATTAAGTCATTTGAACTAGTGATTGGTACAAACTGTCAAAATGAGTTAGAGGTTTAGAAAGTGGTTAAGATCTGTTGCTATAGTCCCATTTAGTTGTAATATAACCAGTTTAGCCTTCATTTTGCATCTCTAATAGCTCAAAGTCAAAATCACCTTCAATCTGTCTTAATTGCATATCTGTTGAAATTTTAAAAAATCAAAAGCTTGATTTGTGTTTAGAATTCAGTAGAGTAGCTTGTTTTAGTATCACTATAGCTTATCTCATCATAATCAGTTCATAAATTTGGATCAAAACTCATTTTAGTCAACTTTCATGTCTGTCATAAAATAGTCAAAATTGAAAAATGCAGTTTTGGCAAAACTTTGTGTAATTTTCATGTGTTCAGTTCTGGGTCAATATCATTAAAACTTTGGGCTTAACAACTTGAATTGGTCAAGAATTGAAATATGATTTTTGTAGATTTTTAGTAATTTTGTAAAAGCTCTAAATCAGCTTGTCAATTGGGTCAAAAGTGCCCTGTGCACTGACTCAGTGATAACTGAGTGTGCACAGGTTTGTGCAAAGCTCACAACAAACTCATGGGAGCTTGTCTAGGGCTCAATTTTGGTTTGTAGACTCTTTGGTTGGTCTTCTTGAGGATCACAATTCCAGTTTTCCATAAAGCTCATTTGATAAGCTTGTAGGTTAGCTTAAACTTAGGTAGTTACAACTGTTTTACCAAGAGAGCTTTTAAAGCTTGGATCATAGGTGAGAGCTTATAGCTTGTTAGGACTAGCTGGATTAAGTTAGAATTAGTTCATTTTAGCATAAATTAGCTTCTGTAGCAGTTGGGTAGTTTATTGCACTTGTTAGCTTAACTTAGTTAGCTTATTACTTAAGCAGGTTCACTGCAGCTTCATAATCCTTCACATAATCCCTAGTTTTTATATTTTTCATAGACTTAGAATATTATTTTAGACTTTTCCTGAATTTTTCATAATTTTCCATCACTGTTTACTATTTTTTCTTTATTTTAATCAGTTTTTAGTACTTTTTAATTAGCTTTTAATACAATTAAATCAGAAAAGCTTCAAAAAAATAAGTTTTCAATTTTCATAGATTAAGATAAATATAAAAAGCAAAAAAAATAATTTTTCCAGATTTTTCTTAGTTAAATTTTTAATTTTTAGCAATTTAATTAGTTTTAAATAGTTTTTAATTCATAGAAAATAGAAAAATAATCAGAAAAATACAAAATTAGTTTTGAAAATTCTCTTTAGTTATTTTAGATTTTTCTAAGTCATAATTTCACTTTTCTAAGCTTTATTTCATATTTTCTTATATTTTAGGGTATTATTAAATAGGTACAAATAGTTTTTAATTAATAATAATTAAATAAATAGTCATAAAAATAATTTTCTTTTTCTCTAAATTTTCTCTTATCATTAGGTTTGTAAAAATGTCATCTTTATATTTTTAGGATTAATACTGTTTCAATTTCACATTTTCTTTTGTACGTTACGTAGTTTTTAATTTAAATTTATAAAAGAAAAATCAAAAACATCAAATTTTAAAAATAGTGATAGCGTTTATTTAATATAATTTATCTTTTTAATTTTCTTTAATTTGCATTTAAGCCCCTGTAATTTACAAACTTTTTCTTTAGGTATAATTATTCAAAATCATAACCTTTTCCCGTTCATTATCACCCGATCACTATACGTTTGATTATTCAGTCGCACAGCTCGTTGGGACTTAATGACCCGGGGAAACACTGTACTCTCCAGATCTTAATTGTATTGTTTCTGAGCTGTTTGAAGTTTATTACGGTTGACCATTCACAAGTGGTTAGCTTGTGTGATAAAACTTGACGGTTCAGAAGCGATCAAAATAAAGAAATGGAATATATTGGGGTAGATAACGTTGATTTTGAGAAATATATATATTAAAGTTGGTCTACATTAATAGGTTGTGCCGAGTCGATAGTTGTTGTGCCGTGATTACCGTTATCTTCGCTAGTGTTTATTTGTCGTTGATTGCGAGGTGAGTTTCACCCCACTTTTATCTACGTTTTTAACTATATTAGGGTGAGAATCATGCTCTTGTTTTGGACATTAAAACTATTTGGATTTGCTTGTATGCTTTCATTGTTTAGATAGATGTCTTTAGATGTTGCCTTAGTCTAGGTTTAACCGTTGCCTAGCTAAGAATAGACTTCTACCTCGACCTAGTCCCGGGTTGGCAAGCTATTATAAAGGTTGCCACGACAGTCTTTGGACTAGAGTCCTGAGGCCGAGTAATCCCCGGATAAGGGATGTGAGTATATGGTTGGTGATCCGGGTAGGATCGGTGTGTGCAAACGGTATTATTCTATCTTAGGTCTTGCATAGCAAATCCTCTGAGGTCCACTATGATTTTGTTGAACTTAAACCTATGAACTCACCAGCGTAAGCTGACCTTGTAGCATGATTTCTCAAGTATTTGAAAGATGTTTGGAATACTTGATCGGTGGAAGCTTGGCAAGAAGGCGGGGTTCAAGGATCATTTCTGACTTTGATAAACTTTGGGGACCTTGTGGAAAACTAGAAGGGGGGTTGAATAGTTTTACCAATTTAAAACTTCCTTTTAAATATTTAGATCGACTTATGTCAATCAATTTGATTGTTTATGTTGGACGTTGATAGATAGATATATAAATGTGTAATGAAACATAAAGAGTAAGAAGCACATCACCACAACACAAGTTATTTATAGTGGTTCGGCTAAATACACCTTCCCCTTTTAGTCCACTCCCGGAGTCACCTACTCGAGTTCGTAGCACTACACCAACTCCTTGTGGCGGAGAAGCCTTCACGTAAGCAACCTTTTTCCGTACAAAGCTAAATACCGAGTTCTTTCACACCAAGGGCCAACACACCTAACACAACGTAACCTACCCTTTATACGGTGCTAGGCTAACCACCGAGTTCTTTCACACCTTAGGAGAACTAATCCTATCCAACGTCGCCTACCCTTTATTAGGTACTAGGCTAAGCACCTAGTTCCATTACTATGGAGGAACTACTACCCTTCACGACACAACACCTAATCTCAAAGAGATCTACTCCTTGTTACAACATCATCAAGGATATCACCATCCTTGAAAATAAACAAATACTTATATGTATAACG
Source organism: Chrysanthemum makinoi (assembly GCA_910596185.1). NCBI lineage: Eukaryota > Viridiplantae > Streptophyta > Magnoliopsida > Asterales > Asteraceae > Chrysanthemum > Chrysanthemum makinoi. The sequence goes on along the minus strand of OU343221.1, from coordinate 207,594,767 downwards.
ATGCACCTCATTGATTATACGACCTAGGCATTTCTTCACACATGCTACTTGATTTGATTCTTTGGCATCCTTCACTAATGCCTTTGACACAACAGCACCTTTCACTAATGCCTTCATCTTGACACCTTTAGCATTCTTCACTAATGCTTTGACACGAATGAAGAGCACCTTTCACTAATGCTTTCATCTTGACACTTTCGGCATTCTTCACTAATGCCTTCAACCCAACATCTATGGAGAAAGGAAGAACTATCAACAAGAGAACCTTAGTTGTCTTGATGATGAGGAAGCATGGCAACTCATGGACTTGAGCTTGCACGTCTTCAAGAAGTGGTGATCTCTCCTTTAGAGGAACCTAGAAGATCACACAAAGCAAAAGACAAACTACATAGATCACTTAGATACGAGGTTAGAGGGTTAGAATACTTTGGGGAAGTATGTGTGTAAAGAGATGCATAGAAAGGAAGAAATGGCTCTCTATTTATAGAGAAAATTCTCTACTGTTCCCAGGATCCCATGGATCCCTTCCACTTGGGATCCGGCTAGCACAAAGCTAGGGATCCGTGGAATCCTCTTTACCCATGGATATTTTGGTTATGGGTCATGGGTCATGGGTTATGGGTTGATCCATGGTTTTCTTTCTAGATTCAATGAACTTGGTTAAGTGGTATGTATAAAACCATGGATTATGGGTCAATACCATTTGCTAGTTTTTACCCATTTTGGTATTTACATGTTTTTACCCATTTTAGTATTTACATGTTTTTACCCATTTTAGTGTACTTAGTTTAAGTATATGTTAACCCAATATGTAAACACTAGTTGTTGTACATTGATATGTGCTTAAACACATATCTTTTGTTTATCAAAACTAACCCAAAATAACCAAGAAAGAGCCGTTAATGCTTAATATTTGCGTGTTTCTTGAGTTTTTGCATGTGTCAGTCTGGGATATGACAAAATAGACAAAAATCCAAAACCAAAGAAAACCGAGAGTAGAGATTAAGAGAGCTAAAGCTGAGCCGGAAGGTCAGATTTAAGCATCTGTGAAGATTTTTATGCTCAGAGGATGATATTTGAAAGATATAATCAAGTTTGAAGAATTTTCAGAAATAGTCCCTGAACTTTCAGTTATTGGCAGAATATACCCTCAAGTTTTAGAATTTACAAATTCAGCCCTTGGATTATTTGAAGATTGGCAAAGTTAGTCCTTGATCAAATTTTCAGATTTACAAGATTGGTCCTTGGATTTTCAGCATGTACACTATTAGTCCTTGAAACACATCATGGGTTCAAATACAATCCTAAGTCCTAGTATTACTATCCTAGCCCAACACAAACCCACGGCCCAAATAAAATAAACCAACCCGGTCTAATATCATACCCGTATTCCCCATTTGGACCCAGGTCAAACCCAACTAAAACCCGGTCAACACAAATTGAAAAATTATAAACAAACCAAAGCCAATAATCCCCCAATTCCCAAACCCAGTAAGAACCCTAAATTACCCCGCACTTTAATTGGCCAAATCCACTATCATTAAGGACAAATTAGTACTTTACTCGACACCACTGACACACGGATGTCAGGTTGGCAATCCGTGTGTCATCTCACCAAATCCTCACCTCTGATTGGCTAGTGCAACGTGGTGGATTCAATCCTAAGGCTAAGATGAAATGATGGACGTGTGAAGATTGATCAAGGGCTCAGAATACTCCAGAGAAAGCACAAATACAACTTCCGATCCTTCCAGACCTTGAGCTCAAGTATTTAAAGACCCCATTCGTTGACAATTGGATCATCTTTCCTTCTATCTTATTTTCAGTAGTTTAAATATCATTTTGTCAGTTTTTACTTTTCAGTTTATGTAATTCACTCTTGTATTTCAAGTTTTTAATATAATCCAGTTTTAATTTCTCAAGTTTTTTATTAGTTGTTTATGATTCTAATCTGTTTATTACTATTGTTTAAAGCTTATTTCGTTATTCCAAAACTGTTTTCAGCTTATTTCTTCATTAACTCAAAAATAAAAATAAAAATCAGAAAAAAATACTCTTAAGCTCATTATTAGCCTGTTACAAGATATAGCTACTGTTTCATAAGGTTCATTTAAGCTTTGTATAGCTTCTAGTGAGCTTTTACTTCATTCAATCTCAAAATTCACTCAAATCTTCAATCAGTCCAACAGAAGTCAACTTTAGTTTAATATGGGTATAGCTTTGGATTTGGGTTGATGCAGAGTTAGATTTGGGTTGGAATTGGTTTGAAATAGTGTATTTTGGTTTTGAGATAAGCTGCAAATAAGCTGGACTTCATGTGAGTACTAATTCAGTCTAAACTCATAACTGTTTTGCTGCACTTTTGTGTTACTCTTTCTTTAGCTTATTTATCATAATTAGATCAATTGTTAGTAGCTATTTGACTTTTTAAACTTAGGTAATTGCTGTTTTGATTTGAAGCTTGGTATAAGATAGAGTTATTAGCTTGCTTAACTAGTGTTTGGATTAAGTAGTGATTCTGTGTTAGAGGTTAGTTTAGTGGTAAAACTCAGTTGCTTTAGTCTCAATAGGTCATAACTTAGTCATATTAATCTTCAAATTACATCTCAAATCAGTGGAAGTCAAATCTCACTAGGTTCTGCTCTTATCTTCAAATCAGATAGTGTAGAATTAGTATAGATTGCATGTTAGGATTAGAATCAATATAGGTATAATTGGTCACATTTCATCTCTAATCATCATTTACAATCATTTTTAGAGAGATCAAAATCTCACTTTAGTTCAAAAATTGCAAA
>OU343221.1:207467741-207591872 GCA_910596185.1 Chrysanthemum makinoi | reverse complement strand
ATTTGGTTTATTCCTGTAGCTTATAGCTTATTTTAGTAGCTTATTTAGAACTGCTTATCATTGCAGCCTAATATTCTCACACATAAGCCATAGTTTTTATATTTTTCTTAGACTTAGAATATAATTTTAGAATTTTCTTGAATTTTTCATAATTTTCTGCAGCTGTTTGCTATTTTTACTATTTTAAATCAGTTTTTAAGTACTTTTTAAATAGCTTTTAATACAAATAAATCAGAAAAGCTTCATAAAATAATTTTAATTTTTCCTAGATTAAGAATATTATTTTAGATTTTCCTGTAAATTCTCATAATTTTTACTGTTCATTTGTTATTTTTCTTAATTTTAATTAGTTTAAACTAGTTTTTAATTAATAATAAATATTTAAAAAGTATAAAAAATATATTTTCAGTTTTAAAATTAGTTTTATAATATTTTAGATTTTCCAATTTATAATTTCATTTTTTTAGGTTAATTTCCTATTTTCTTGTATTTTAATGTATTATTAAATAGTTAAAAATAGTTTTTAATTAATAATAATTAGATAAATAGTGTAATAAATAATTTTATTTTTCTTAAAATTTTCTCTTATCATTAGGTTTATAAAAATTTCATTTTTATATTTTTAGGTTTAATACTGTTTCAATTTCACATTTTCTTTTTATGCGTAGACGTTTATTTAAACATAAACGTATATTTTAGGTTTTAAAAGTTAATCGTTTTTAAAAATAGAATTAAAATGACTTCAAAGTCTTGATTAGATTTTATTTCCTTAGTTTAATCAATCATCACCCTTTTTCCTGTTCAATTTTCACCCGATCACAGATTCGTTGTACTACAGATTTCACACCTCGTTGGGACTTAATGACCCGGGGATACACTATACTCTCCTGGATCTAATTGTATTTGTTTCAGACTGTTCGGACTCTTTTATTACGGTTGACCATTCACAAGTGGTTGATTTGTGTGATAAAACCTGACCGTTTGGGACCGAATCAGACCTCCTCGTCTGATTGTGTATCTTCAGAGCTTTCTTCCAGAAGCTTTCTTTGCGGTTCGGGGGAGGGAATAGGTTCAGCTTCCTTAACTGGAACAATCCTTTTGCGAGGAGGATTCCTTTTGGGAAACTTCCTTTGAATTTCTGTACTTGTGACACTTCCAGCACTGCCTCTTCTGGTCCTCCGAGTAGGTGTACCAGAAGATCTTTCATCAAGATGACCAACTTTGCCTTCTTTTACGGCTAACCGATACCTTTGTATGTTTCAAGCTTTTTGATTTCGGTAGTCGAAGGTGATCAGTAATACCGCACCTGTTTCTTTGTTGACGATTCTTTGATTTTGACAGATAGTATGGGTTCAGTCAATATGTCATGATTATCTGGGTCATTGAGCCTCATGGGGATATCAGGATGAAGTCCAAGAGCTCTCTGGATCAACAGTTTGGTGTATCCGACATAGGGAATCTTGGAGCCAAGCTTCTTGTGAAATAGCATCATGTCCTCCCATATCAATGCTTCGATTTCAATGTCCTTCTTGTTGATCAACGACCAAAAAATTTGCAGTTCCATGAGCTTGGGATGCTCATAGCCACTGCCACGACCAGAGACCGATTTGGTGATGATCATGTAGAGTGTTCTCCATGGTTGAGGAATATTCTTCAACTCCACGTGAGAGTGCTTAGTAATGATTCCTGAAGCTTCATCATAACCAATATCTATCAAGAATTTCAGGACTGTCTCTTCAGTAGGGTAGCAAAGAAGTCGGTTGGAACGATGTCAGGAATGATGAGAACAGCCCGTAAATCAGCAGGAGTGATAGTGACTTATTTGTGATTAAGTGTCACCTTTGTCACAAAGCACTTTGACCATGATCCTCTGCATAGAATCCCCGAATTGTTGAATGTAGACCTCTGGAACTGTGGCAGAGTGTGAGAGCATGTTCCGGTAGGGATGATTCCTGAGAATATCCACTGCAATGAGACAAGAAGATTCCGAGCATGTGAGGGTGTCAAAGTCAACCCTAAGGTTGTTCTTTCCAATCTTTCTCGGATAACCCTCTGGAAAGATATCAGCAATTGTAAGAACTTCTGACGCATCCACATTCATTTGTTCAGCCATGTCGTGATTTGAAATAACATTAGCCAAAAGAACCAACATATCGAAAGACATAGTGTTAATCAACGAAGGTCTTATTGTCTAGTTATTGAATGTACAGTGTCAATGATTGTTACGAGTCCTAAGTCACTTGTTTGTCTAATAGTCCAATGACGTCGTGAAATGTTTCGTGAGTTAGTTAACTTTAAGTTTTAAAGTTTATGTTATCACTGATTGTTCACAACATATCAAACGTTTTAGTTTATTAGTGACATTATTGGATTCGTGACGTTATGATAAGTTTATTAACAAGGTTGTACACGTAACAATTCATAATGAAGGTCAAACAAGGCATAGGCGTAGAATTGGCAAAGTTAAGCGTAAAAAGTAATGACATATGCGTAGACGAAAGCTTATGCGTAGGATCTTAACTTACGCGTAAGAAATGTTACGCGTAGGAAAAGGGGACCTTATGCGTAGAGCTTACGCGTAGGCGTATTTATACCTTACGCGTAAGGCTTACTCGTAAGAGTAGACCTTATGCGTAGAGGTCACTTTTTACGCATATCCTTCACAGGATACGTGTAGTCCCATTGTAGAACCTTACGCGTAATAGTTATGCGTAGGATTTATTCTTACGCATAACATGACTACGCGTAGGGTAATCCTTATGCGTAGAGATTCAAATGACCTTGATTCTGAATTTTAAGCGTAGGAAGCCTGAAATAAATTCATCAAATCATCAATATTAACACAATAATTCATTTTAACAACAAATCATGGCATGAACATTCGTTAAACAGTTATGAGTAGAAAGTCATACGCGTAGGTCAAAACCCTAAGGGTTATGATTTACGCGTATAATTTCTAGCCATGGGATTTGCACCATACAATTTCTGGTAGTTCTAAGATGTTGTGAGAGTCTATAAACCAAGTTATAACATCTAAATCGTTGTGAATCAAAAATACCCAAACTCAAGAACATTAAACCCTAATTCCTAATTCTGACTTAATTAGTGTTTCTGGGTTGTTATAGGGCCTGGAAATCATTAATACACCATGATATGAACATCACGCAACAATCTTTTTGACCAAAAACGTTCTCATTTGAAAATACCCAAACTTTACGCATAAACCCTAATTACCAAAATCAATCAAATCATGTATCTGGGTGTGATTAAGTGATGAAAATGTAATCATTGATGTTGTGAAAACATTTTGACACAGTCATTTCACCCACGAACACACAAACTTGATTGTGTGTTCATACGCATATGCGTAGAACACAAGAATCATTATATCTCAAGTTTTAACCGTTGGATTTATGAGAAATTCAAAACCATTGTTTAAAAACTTGTTATAAACACAGAATAACTTACAGATTGATGATCAAGTAACTGGATTTGAAGAACGATTTTTATGCGTGGGATTTAGGTTGGTGAGTAATAAATGAGGTGAAGTAATTAGGTGGAAGATGTTTTATTAAAAATGACTTTCATCTTTTGACGGTTTTGGTCCCTCCACCTTTTCCTTTTTCATACAAAGCCATTTAACTTCCATTTTGGTTACCAAACGAAGATTTTAAGAAAGAAACTTTGACGACACTCCCCCTCGACTTAATAAATGATGAAAGGTTATAAATTTTAGTCCGAGGAGTGTCAGTGAACCAGAAAATTTACCACCATTGATAAGAGAAACAACCGAGATATGATAACATGCAAGTACACAGATGTTTTGAAACAGTTAAATCTTTGTATTCTCCCCCTCAACACTAGATCGAAAAAATACTGAATTTTTAAAAGATTATAGTGTTGACGGAAGAAATGTACTTGCAATGTTGAAAGAAAATAGATAGAAGAATATTTTTGTTGTTTTATCAGATTTTATACTTTTGTATTTTGTTTTTGAAAAATTATTTACAAAAGAGATTTTGGTGTTTGACAGGTTTTTAAGACTGTTTTAGGAGGTCATCCAATTCCTCTTGAGTCAAACACCTCATACCAATCCGGTGGACCAACTCATTAAACCTAGCGGGAGGCAAGGCTTTGGTGAGAAGATCTGCCAATTGGTATTCTGTACCCACAAAATATAATTCAACAGTACCATGTTCCACGTGATCCTTGATGAAATGATATCGAAGATCGATGTGCTTTGATTTCGAGTGCTGAACAGAGTTGCACGAGATGGCAATGGCACTCCGATTGTCGCAGTACATCGGGATTCTGTCAAATACGTAACCATAGTCTTTGAGTTGTGTTCTCATCCAAATGACTTGAGCACAACACGCCGACATGGCTACATATTCTGCTTCGGTTAAGGACAGCGATGTACAATCCTGCTTCTTCGATTGCCATGACACCAGTTTATCACCAAGAAATTGTAAAGCTCCTGAAGTACTTTTCCGTGAGTCTAAGCATCCTGCGTGGTCAGCGTCTGAAAAAGCGATTAGTTCAAAACCAGAATCCTTCGGATACCGGATCCCCAAGTTAATGGTTCCCTTTATGTATCGGAGGATTCTTTTAGCCTCAGAGAGGTGGGTTTCAGTTGGTCGCGACCGATAACGAGAGCAAAGATATACGGCAAAGACAATATCAGGTCTGCTAGCTGTTAGATACATGAGAGACCCAATAATACTACGGTATTTTGTAGGGTCCACCAATTTCCCATGTAAATCAGCGTCTAGCTTCTTGGTATGAGCCATTGGAGTGGCATAGGTGTCACTGTGTTTTCATTCCAAATTTGTTTAACAATTCAAGGGCATATTTGGACTGACTCAAGAAAATACCACGGGGTGATTGATGAACTTGCAGTCCGAGAAAGAATGTGAGTTCACCCATCATGGACATTTCAAAATTTTTCTTCATTAGTTTTGCAAAAGCGATTGAAAACTTTTTATGTGTAGACCCAAAAATGATGTCATCCACGTAAATTTGAACAATTAAGATATGTGCCCCGTGATATTGTATAAAGAGAGTTGGGTCAACCGAACCTTTGGTGAAATTATTAGCAATGAGGAAAGATGATAGCTTATCGTACCATGCCCGAGGAGCTTGTTTGAGACCATACAGAGCTTTGTTCAGTTTGTAGACGTGATTCGGAAACTCGGGATCAACGAATCCATCTGGTTGGGTGACATAAACCGTTTCTTTAAGTTGTCCATTGAGAAACGCAGTTTTGACATCCATCTGATAGACCGTCATATTCATATGAGCTGCGAACGCGAAAAATATCGAACACCTCAAGACGAGCAACCGGAGCAAAAGATTCTTCAAAGTCTATTCCCTCTTCCTGACGATAACCCTTAGCCACCAGACGTGACTTATTTCTGATAACATTTCCTTCAGCATCCATTTTGTTTTTCCAAATCCATTTGAGACCAATGACGTAGACTCCTGTAGGTCTTTCAACCATTTCCCATACTTCAAGACGTTTGAATTGGTTGAGTTCTTCTTGCATGGATTCAATCCAGTTGTCTTTTGTCATTGCGTCTTTGATGTTTTTAGGTTCAGATTGGCAGACAGTGAGTGCATAAATGCAATGTTCACCGTCTGTGTGAAGACGTTGTCTTGTGACTACTGGTTGATTCGGGTTGCCAATAATGTTTTCCAGAGGATGGTCTCTTGTCCATCTATGTGTGGAGGGTTGATGTTGGTATACATTGTGCAGATTTTGAGGATTCAAATGGCTTGTTGAAGATTCTACAACATCAGGTGCAGCAGCGATCTCATTAGCAAACGGGTTAAAGAACGCATTTGGATCAAAATCTGCAGGTGGGGGTACGTCATTCAGAACATCATCAGCGGATTCATCGTTGTTGGAAGCGGTTTGTTCAACTGTTGTGTTGGAGTCAACTGGTGGTGCTTCTTCAACAGTAGTTGTTGTAGCAGGTGTATCAAGTATAAGAGTATGATCAGGTTGAGCAGCGGATATACCTGGAGCACGTTCATCAATATCGTCAGTGAACAGCGGAGCAAATAACCTTTCCATTTGTTGACGAGTAAGGTGGGGGCTTTGTTCAGCTGATGATGGGGTTTGGGGGAAGTTTAAGCGGTTGTGTCCGGGTTCTAAGTTGTTATACTCAGAAGCCATTTCCGTAAGTTCATCAAAATGAGCATGAATCGTTTCCATCACCTGTTTTGTACGACGATTCCAGATTCGGAAACCTTTTGAATTATCACAGTATCCGATAAAGACTCCAATGTCAGCTTTTGCTTTGAGCTTTCCAAAGTCATCACGATCATTATTCGGATAGCAAAGAGATCCAAATACATGAAAGTGTTTGAGATTCGGTTTTCTGTTGTGGACAAGCTCAAAAGGTGTTTTGTTGTGGCGTTTTGTGATCATAGAACGGTTTTGAGTATAGCATGCAATAGATACAGCTTCTACCCATAAGTAATCTGGAAGTTTAGCATTGATTAACATTGTTCTTGCAGCTTCCACTAACGTTCGGTTTCGTCTTTCGACAACTCCGTTTTGTTCTGGTGTACGTGCAATAGATGTCTGATGTGAATTCCCACTTTCTCATAGAACTCACGAAGAGTTTGATTAACAAATTCAGTGCCTCTATCTCGTTTCGATTAGTCGAACGGTGTTTCAGAGCTGAACTTGTATTTTCGTGAGAAAGGTGATGATCATCTGTGGAGCTTGATCTTTGCTTCGAAGAAAGTAGACCCAAGTCCAGCGTGAATAGTCATCAACAATTACTAAGATGTAGCGTTTGACATTGATCGTTTGCACGCGCATCGGGCCACACAAATCCATGTGAAGAAGATGAAGCACATGCTGAGAGCCGTGTTCCACCTTTGAAGGAAAATGAGCACGAGTGCTTTTACCTTGTTCACAAGCTGAGCAAAGGTGATCTTTAGAATACCGAAACCGTGGGAGTCCTTCAACTAGTTTGTGTCGAGCAAGGTTGGTGATGGTTTGAAAGTTTAGATGTGAGAGACGACGGTGCCATAGCCAGGATTTTGTTGATGTTGCCTTTGAAAGTAAGCAGATGGGAGAAGAAGCAACCATGTCTTGCATAGAGATAGTGTAAAGACTTGAATTATGCGAGCCAGACATGAGATCGTTTCCTTGTAGATCACGAATGAAACAAGTTTTCTCCCTGAAAGCAACCTCCAAATCTCCATCACAGAACTGACCTACTGAAAACAGATTGTGACCGAGGCCTTCCACATAATAAACCCTGCTTATTTCGATGTTCCCATTAATGTAGTCTCCGTAGCCCATGATAGCTGCGAAGTGATCATTCCCAACCCTGACAGTGCCAATGAACTTTGCAATAAAGTTTGATAACAGTTTAAGATTGCCTGTCATGTGTCAGGAACATCCGCTATCAACAACCCAGAGAATGATCTGTATCACCTGCATTACACACAGACGACACAGATGGAATAGAAGTAGATGTGGAACCCGAAATGTTAGAGGGTTCCGTAGCAGGTTTAGTAGATATACACACATTAATAGCTTTCGGTATCCACTTAAATCCTAGTGTGTTATATATCCATTTCTGCCATCTCCAACTAGTATTTGCTTTAGTCTTATTGAATGCACTAGGTGGTACTACATTCCTAGGAGGTGAAACTGGAGCTACAGGGACAATAATGCGTTTCAGAGAATCTAAAGAGGGCGGTCTACCAAGAACAGACTTAGAAAGATTAGTGGGCCTAGAGGTATTCCGGTTCTTAGGATTCTTTAAACGAGAGATGATAGCTTTAGCAACACATTTATCATGACAATCAGAATTCATACTTTTACGACAAATAACACAAGGTGCATCCGACTGAATATCAAAAGTACTTAACGGTTTAGCATTCGTTACATCACTATTTCTATTACATGTGCTAGACGCAATATCTATAGTGGAAGCAACGTGAGTCTTATTCATAGTCCTAGGGTGTTCTTCTACTTTAGCATTCCTGATTGATCTTTTCTTAGGTCGCAACTTCCTATTCTTCGATGTAGTGCTCCTAGGCTGTGAAGTGCGGACATTTGGAAAAGACGCAACTATTCTTGTTTCAGTAGAAGGAGGCACGTTAGCAACTTGTGATTTGGCAGTAGGGATTCTAGGTTCATGAGTACTAAGTGTTATTGGGGCTAATCTCTTAAAGATGGTTGGCGGAAGTTGTTCATACTTTCCTAACATTTCTCTTAACTTGAAGATAGTGTGAATCAGATCTTGATTTTCGGACCGAACATTTCCAGCAAAATGCATAACTTCTTTAGTGTGTGCAAGATAATGATCAAGTTCATTTGATGCTTCATCATGAGTCTTTTTGAGTAAATCAAATATGACACCATATTCCTTTTTAACTTTTACAAGTTCTTGTTCATATTTTGAGATTTGACACTTAAAAGACACGTTTTGATCATCCAGTTTCTCAATTTTAGGATCAGAAGATTTTGCACACAACTGGGCGATTTTGTGTTGAAAAGCAAGTTGTTGATCGTGAATATCTTTTTGACACCAATTAAGACGACGTATTGCATTTGAAAGTTCGTTTAACAATCGTTTGTTTTCAACTGTTAAGGACTCGATCTGAAGCACATTATCAGTGTTCTCAACATTTACCACAGAATCAACAGTATCAGCAGAGATATGATCAAATGCATATTACAAAGAATTCATTAACACAGCATTGTGGACATCAGCACATATGACATCTTCCAAGAGTCGATCAACATCTTTTCTCAACATTTTCTTTTACGTTTAGTATTAGAAATAGATGTTTCTGTTTTCTCGAAAACGACCTTCATTAATCCAAGTTCCTTATGAAAATCCCTTTCCCAAGACAATGCACAACTTTTCAAATTTTTAACATTTGGTAAAAGATTTTTCTGAAAAATGTCTCTTTGTTCTCACGCTAGAGGCGATTGAAAGTGTTGAACTTTGATTTCAGAATGATATTTTATCTCATGTTGTAAATTTTGAGGTCACCATGAAAATGTCAAAATATCTGAAAATTTTTGCGATTTTCGGTTTTGAGTTTACTTCACCGATGGAAGGTAAAGGACCATAAGTTTGTGCATAATCTGGTTGGGGATTAACATTAGAAGACTCAGGTGTTTTATGATTACCCTTGGTGTGTTAGAAGAATCCGTTGGTGTGACGAAAGTGACCGCTTTTGAATAGTTAAAAGGTTTGTTGTAAACAACTTTTTCTAATTTTGATCGACTCTCGTCTTCCGCATCTAATTCCTCTTGACGATGATATTCAACAACACTCATAACAGAATTATCAACTTTATATTCTGCACTGGAGACTTCAGGATTTGGTTTGAATACTTTGGTTGAAAGCTTAGGTTTGTAATCAGCAAGATTCGGTCCATATCCATTTGGATTTGGTTTTAAAGTAAACTTTTCAATGGTTGTGACCGACTCGCCATGTTTGTAAACAACAGTTTTAAACTCTTTAAGTTTGTTTTGCAAGCCGATGATTTCTTCAAGATGATCATCTATTCGTTTCGTTGAATGCTTTTTGTATGCAGAGAACTGTTGTTGACAAGTTAACAAATCAGCCTTAGCTTTTTGATTTTCCAAGGTGAGAGCGTTAATTTGTTTTTATGTTCATGTTTCAGTTGTTCTATTTCCGACAACAAAGCATTCTTCGAAGCGGCTAGATCACGCATCTGTCTTTCTAAATATTTTTCGTTTTGATAAGATTTGGCAAAGGCTGCTTCAAAACCGTTTTCACCTTTTTCTTGAGTTTTGAAAAAGTTGAGTTGCTTTTGTAAACATTCAAAATCCTTGGTTAAAGTGCATTTTTGCATTTCAAGTCCTGATTAATGGCATGACATTTTTCCACTATGGTCTGTTGGTCTTGTATTAAACGAGCAAAATCTGGATGAGGCAAAAGTTCGGCGTGTTCAACGTGAGTCTCAACATGATCATTACCGAGATCCTCAAGTATAACCACGGAGTCAATTTGATTATCAAGGGAAACCGTTGGTCATCTTGATCGTCAAATATAACTACGGGGTCTAGTTGAAAATCGTCGGAATGAGATGTGGATGGCGCATTTTGAACATTCTGAGCCTTGCCGGATTCGGAGGTTGGCGGAGATATGAGATCAGAGATAAATATGGTTTGTTCGGGTACTGAGACAAGCCATCAGTGTCATACACTAGGCCTGTGTCACTCATGTGTAACTCATGCATATTAGCCATCAACATAACAGCTGCATTGGCCTGCAAGTCCTCCATATCATCATCTGAGTCAGCATTTGCCATAAAGCTCTGTTCTTTGTTTGTGAGAGTTCCACCAGCTTCATCCTTAAGAGCCAAAAGAAGAGCCTCTTTGAAATAAGCACTGCCCCTAGTCCTTGGCTTTGGGCATGCATTAGCCAGTGTCCCTTCTCATTGCAGTTGTAGCATCGAAGACCATTCAACCCATTCTGAGCATTTCCCTGTTCCAGCACTGGAGCTCGATTGTTATTCCTACCCACAGCATTAAACCCTTGACCACCGCCCATCTGACGTCCATAACCAAGAGTCTGAACTTCAACGCGTCCATTGTTCACAACAGCTTGATTCCTTGTATTAGATGAGGAGCTTATACGATTGTTGGATTTGTTGGTATAACTGCTAAAGGCATTAGCAATCATAGCAAATCCTTGTTGCAGTGCTTCAAACAGATCAGATTCCTCATTAGCTTCACTGACAAGGGCTTGAGCATTGTTGTTGTTGTTGTATGGAACCAATTGAGTTTGTTGAGATTGAGGCTGTGAAGGATCATGTGGTGTGATTGTAGCAGGTGGTTGAGTTGCTGGTTGAGGAGAATAACTGTTTTGAGCATATAAGGCAAGTTGTTGATTTTCCGGATGTGTCGGTGGAGCAATTGGAGCACGGAGAATCCTTTTCCTATCAACTTCTTTTTCATGAGGCTTCAAGTAATCGTACAATAATCCATATGTAGATTGATGCATGTTTTTCGCTTGACGGAGAAAAATGACATACTTCTCCCATTCAGGACCAAGACTACTTAGGAACTTAGTATTCACAGCAATTCTTGGCATGATGATGTTGTGTTTATCCAAATCATTGATGATGTCTGAAAATCGGTGATGATAAGACTCTAGTGTCTCTCCGTGTTCAATCATGAAGTGTTCATAAGCCAAGTAAATTTTGGATTCCAAATCTTCCTGATTGAGTACAGATCCTTCCATAAGAAGACGAATATGATCCCACATTTTCTTTGCAGTATTTTGAGCATCAACACTACGAAGAATTGGGTTTGGTAATCCTAAGAGGATATATTCCATTGCAAGCTCATCTGCTTCATAGTGTAGAAGTTCTTGAGGATTCAAGTCTGCAATAGTAGCAATGTTTGTTTGTTCATCTCTTGGTGGAATGGCATTTGGATCTCCGGGTACAATGACAGTAGGCATCTCAAATGGACCTTCCAAGATAACCTGCTTTAAGAACTTTCCATGTGGCTTCTTTAGATCACAAAACCTAAAGAACCTTATCACCCATTGTTCGTAGTTTCCTGGAGTGAGCATTGGAGGTCTATCAAGTGATCCGGCCTCATGAATGGATTGTTGGCTGCTTAAAGCTTCAAACATCTTTGCAAACCAAGTGGGTTCCTTCATAGTGTTCCTTAATGGATATTGATTGAAGTCATTTGTGTACGGTTGAACTTGATGACTTGGTGGTGGTTGAACCATTTGAGGTTGTGGAATTGCAGCAAGTTGTGGAGTATGTTGTTGATTAAATTGTTGTTGATAAATTGCTTGTTGTTGATTCCATTGTTGATGTTGTGGACTTAATTGTTGTTGACGTTGAGGATGAGGATAAGTGTAAGGGAAATAGTTAGAGTATGGTGGTTGTGACATGTTGATAAACTTGTGTTGGTAAAAATGGATCTTTGTAGTCGAATGAACCTTTGTTGATGAAGTATCCTTAGGCGTAGAAATCACAATAGCCAAGTAACACTTATGCGTAAAAACACAAAAGTTACGTGTAACAATCAAGAGTTACGCGTAGATTTAGCTTACGCGTAAGTAGAGAAAAGACGCTAAAGTTATGCGTAGACACAGAGTTATGCGTAGAAAGTTAGGCGTAGGATTATCTTATGCGTAAGACGAGGCTTAGGCGTAAGATAAAGCTTACGCGTAGAAGCGTAGGATTTCTACGCGTAAGCTTTATGCTTATGCGTAATTTTAGGGTTTTATCCCAAGTGATCTTTTACACTTCACAATGCAAAAGATATCCAAAGTCGACGTATTTTCAGACTTATCCAAGTAAGAAAACACGGAATAAACCACGAAAATGAAGATCAAACCAAGGAAATACTTACGCGTAGTTTTAGGGTTTTACTACGCGTAGGTTTACTCGTAAATTTGATTTTGCTCAAAGTTGTTTCTAAACCAGTTTTTGTGTGATGAAATAGCTTCAATAACACCAAAAGACACAAAAGTGTGAAACTTGATGATCCAAAGCTCTTAAAACAGTTATGCGTAGGACTTAACCCTCGTATAAAAACTAGTTTAAAAAACACGATCCACGCATAAAGTTCCAAACTTTTTGCCAAAAACACGTATTTTAACACCTTAAAACGTTGAAAGTACAAGAATCTTGGATTGAAAAGTGAAAAAATCGAGTTTTTAAGCGAGCCAAAGCACTCGTTACTTTTACGCGTAAGACCGAAACAAAAACTTCAAAAACAAGAGTGTTAACCTAACTATTTGGCGATTGATACCACTGATAGGTCACAAGGTTTACCACACAAGCTTATAAGAAAGATAGAGAGGCGATTGAACAATAAACCAAACACACACACACACACGATATAGTAAGACAGTTACGCGTAAGGCATGAGTGAAAGGAATAACTTGAACAACCAACCCTCAAGTGAGGGTTATTACATAGTATTTATAGGCAAGGAGCTAGGGCAACACTCCTACTCCTTCCCTTTCTCCTATGGGCTTGGGCCTAAGCTCATGGGCCTTCTACATAAGCTTAAGGCTAATAACAAACATAAAGGCCATAATAAGCTAACTATTACATATGAGTAACTAACACTTGAATAAGGTTTAGGAGTGATTCCAACATAAAGGATAACTTTGAATTAGGAAATTAAATTCTTGGCCACTAAGAAGACTAAGCATGCTCTTGGGGTTTTGATCAGCTCTAGGAGGATAATTAATGTATGCTAAGAGTGGTTAGAGAACCAAAGGGTGACTTGAATTTGAATATAGAAGCTGATTTATGCATTCTGCATCTACGGATCCCGCGGATCCCTCTCAGTAAGGATCCGCCTGGTTAAAGACCAGGGATCCGGCTATCAGACAAGGTCTAGGTGAAATAATTACGCTTTTGTAAGGTTTGTTATTAATGGATTTCGAGGGTTTGACTTAATTTTGAAGTCTTTAGCTGCTGGATATCTCAAATCCTTAACCATAACAAGTAATGGTGCTTAATGATGGTTTTGGCTAAGAAAATTTGACCTTGGGTAGTCTAACTATATGTTTGACAATGATTCTATTTAATTTGATGTGGAGAAATGGTGATAACAAGTCCTAGAATTCAGATGATGTCCTAATAGGAATTTACCAAAATTCTTAAAAATAAGAAGAAATAAAAAGCTAATTTTTGACCCTAATTTTGATTAAAAGATAATTGAGATCAAGTTGCTAAAATTGAAATATATACCTAACTAAGTGCTATCAAGCGTGATAGATAATGTGTGAGTGTTGGAGCGGAATTATGGTGAGTTTTGACTAGTAGATAAATCAAAAATATTTCAAAAATATATCCTAGATGTTAATACAAATAAACCGTAAAAATGTTTATTAATATTTTGCGATCTCTTTATGTTTTGTTGATAACAAATGTAATGTTATCTTAAGTAAAATTATAAGGATACATGTTATTTTTGTAAAGCATTTACATATAGCCATTTAAATACAAAAATGTAATAATTAAGCATTTGTTGTAATAGTTTATTAGGATGGGTAAAAACCATAACCCATGGACCATAACCCATGGATCTTAAACCCATACCAAAGAAGACTTGATACAATGTATACTTAGATACATTGAATCTAGAGAAAACCCATGGACCAACCCATAACCCATGACCCATAACCAAAAAATCCATGGGCAAAGAGGAGCGTACCATGGATCCCTAGGATTACACTAGCCGGATCCCAAGTGGAAGGGATCCGTGGGATCCATGGAGCAGAGGAGAAATTTGCCTATAAATAGAGAGCCATTTCTTCATTCTAACTCACCCCTCTTCTTACTAAATCTCTCATACACTCTCATTCTCTTCTAAAATATAGATCACTTGATCTAGAGAGTTGTTCTTCTTTCTTTATATTTGTGATCCTCATATAGGTCCTTCTCTAAGGCGAGATCACGAGCATTCTACAAGTCATCCAAGCAAGGGGTCCTTGATTGATTTGTCACTCCGCAATATTTCTGTAGCGAAGATCTTGTATTTGATATTTCACATATTTGTTGTGTAATAGTTGTGTTGGTTTGGTCCACCATGCTACGGACTCGGTATCTAGCTTTGTACCGGAAAAAGTGTAAGCAACGTTGTGAAGGCTTCTCCGCCAAGTGAAGGAGTTTGTTGACATAGTGCTTGAACTCTCGAGTAGGTGACTCGGGGAGTGGAGTAGGGCAAGGAAGGTGATCTTGTAGCCGAACCACTATAAATCGGTTGTGTCATTTCTATCCCTTAACTTTATCTATTTGCTTGCATTATCATTAGATCTATACGTTCTCAACATCCATACGATTTCACATAATATCGAATCTAAAAGTTTTTGAAATCAACTTAAAATCGGCAAAACTATTCAACCCCCCCTTCTAGTTTACCACACTAGATAAACCACGGATGAGAGTGAGATTTTCAACTATTTGATAAAGACTTAGTTGGCTCTAGTATCTTATGTTTGACTTGTTAGAGATGATCTAATGGACTGTTTTGATGTAGCCAAATCTGTATTTCATATCAGATGCTACGGATCCCGCGGTTCCCTTATGGGAGGGATCCGGCCAGTTCAAAAGCTGGGATCCGCCTACTGCAGATCAGAGAGCTTTCAGGAAATGTGCATCTTTGCACTTTATATCAAATGCTTTTCCTAGTTGTTTCTACAGGGACTAAATACACTAGCACAGCTAATATAATGTATACCAAGGTAGGAAGAGCTAAAATTCCTAGAATGAGTGACGACGACCATTCAAAGGGTCGTAAAATCTCATTTCCCAAGTACGTACGTTAGGATTGTTTAGTGCCATGATATGGCAATACCTACAAACTACAAGCATAATTTAAAATGTTTACAAACCATTGTTTGAAATTGTTCATCACAGGTTTGATTCTTCAAACCTTACCTTTTTCCTCCTTCTTCACTTCTTTACCCGTCCTCCACTCTATATCAAACTATCTTCACTTCTTCTTCTTCAAGAAGTTGGCGAAGCATTTGAAGATTCCCTTGGTTTGTTGCCATTCGGGTGATTCATTAGGGATGTTTGGCAATTGGTTAATGTAGTCTAAGGGGTCAAGATTGATATTTTCGAGTGGGTTGCTACTACTCCCTTCACCTTCTCCTTGCCTCTCCCTTTCATCCGAGGAATCCGTGGGTGGGTGTGGCCTCTTGCCTTCCACCATAAACCTTGTTGTTCTACCTTTGGTTAATGGTACCATAACTTTATTGCAAAAGCTATGATCAAGGGATTGTGGAGAAGGGTCTAGTGCAAAAATAAATTTGGCAAGACGGGTTAGGAGCATAGCATACGGAAGCACCATTTTGTCCATACTTCTTACACTTGCCATTCTCTTGACCATGTAGTAGGCAAGGTTAAATTGAGTATTGGTCACTAGGCAATAGATCATGAAGCTTAGACATGCGTTAGGGTGGTCCTAGTTTCCTACTAAGCACACCACATTTTCTCTTATCACATCTTCCCACTTCCTATACAATGCATACATTTCCGAAAGCTCCATTTGAAAAGGATCCCTATGGATCACTTTTGACTTCCTTGTGACTCTTGATGGTGACGCTCTTGGCATGAACACGGTGTCCCTCACCGTGGTTTCTTCCGGGATCAAAGTGTAGTAAATATCATGATGATCAACCATTGTGTGTAGTTGTTCCAAAGACCATTCATTCGAGTACATGCAAACGCCTTGATATGGAACCCCTATAATTCTTCCAAACTCTATAAGTGAAAGACTAAACTCTCGCTCATTGATGGTGAATTCAATTGAGATGGACCCATCATCATTTCCAATTATACCCATTGTCTTGTAGAATTCAAGCATAAAGACCGGGCAAATTTGCTCGTTTATATCCAATAAACAATCAAACCCAATAGTTGCAAAAACTTCCCTTACGTCGGTATTTGCAAGAAATGAGGGATCAACAACTCTCCCTTCATGAAATAGTCTCCTTTCAAGCAACTTAAAGGCCTTTCTATCGTCCGGACTTAGACCATTTTTCCTATGATACATGGGTATGTAGTGAGCGGTGTCTTGGTAATCTTGTTGCTTGTTGCTTGGCATGATTGTTCCTAAACAATGCAACCACAATGTGGTGTTAATTGTGAATAGTAACCTAGAGGGTTTGATCACAATTTTTCTCAATTCATTTTTATTGAATTCAAGAAATGAGTTTAATTTGTATTAACAATGTTAATTCTTTGATTTGGGTTATCTTAGAAAACAGTGTGATGACAAATTATGACAAACCCACTTGAACCCAACCTCTAAAATGAAGAACTTGTAATCCTAGTAATCAAAGAATGAAATCAACAATGTAGTGAAGATTATACTTACATAAGTGATTGTTATGCTTGAGAGAGATGATCAAGTTGCTCCTATGAACAGTAGTTAGGTTTTTGTTCGTGAGTCTTTAAGGGGAAAGTATGATTGTGGAACATCTACAGTGATCATTTTTAGCTTATACTGTCTTCTGTTGCACGGATCCCACGGATCCCTCTCATTTGGGATCCGGCTAGTGTAAACTGAGGGATCCGGCATAACAGCAAAAATCAGCTCAAACATTCCTTGATAACTATGGTTTGGGAGTTCTAAAAAACCTAATGTTTTGGTGTTAAGGTTTCTAAAACTTTTGATTAGAGGTTTTTGAAGATTCAGTACTATTCCTATTAGACGAGGTTCCCTTTTTAAGAATTAGTCATAATTCTTGGGAAGCTTTTCAAACATTATAATAAAATCCCATTTTATTATAATATAAGAAGTTTCACATGGAAATTTATTGACATAGATGAAGTGTCAATAAATTCTTTGTGATGAATAATGATAATGGTTATCAAATAACCAAAATGTCATTATTATGAAATCATAGTGTAGTCTCTACAAATAAGTTGAAGAATACTATTCTTGATGATGACTTTAATATAGATAACTACTAAAGCAATTACTAATAAATCATGCAACTAAGATTTCAATATTATAATTAAAAGCAAGTGATTATTAATCATACCTTGGCTATATATTCTTTTTAAGAAAAGAAGTATTTAGATGTTTTGTGATCTTCTTGGAAATTCCAGATTTTTGTTGTAAGAATACTAAACATTCTTTTTGCGAAAGGAAATATTTAGATAAATTCTTTATGCTCTTCTTGGTAACTCCAAATCCAAGTATGGATAATGCTTAAGAAAAAGAATGTTAGAGCATTCTATCATTGTCCAACAATAAACAATATAGTGATTTTAAGATATGACAAAGATAATCCTTCTTTATAGTTTTCAAACATACATGGATCGTATCAAGTTTTTAAAGTACAACATACTCTAAGAAACTTGGTAACGAAGCTCTGATGGCAATTGTGGAAAACTAGAAGGGGGGGGGGTTGAATAGTTTTACCAATTTAAAAGTTCCTTTTAAATATTTAGATCGACTTATGTCAATCAATTTGATTGTTTATGTTGGACGTTGATAGATAGATATATAAATGTGTAATGAAACATAAAGAGTAAGAAGCACATCACCACGACACAAGTTATTTATAGTGGTTTGGCTATAAGGACACCTTCCTTGCCCTACTCCACTCCCCGAGTCACCTACTCGAGAGTTCGTAAGCACTACACCAAATCCTTGTGGCGGAGAAGCCTTCACAACGTCGCTTAACCTTTTTCCGGTACAAAGCTAAATACCGAGTTCTTTCACACCAAGGCGAACCACACCTAACACAACGTCGGCTACCCTTTATGCAGTGCTAGGCTAACCACCGAGTTCTTTCACAACTTAGGAGAACTAATCCTACCACAACGTCGCCTACCCTTTATTAGGTACTAGGCTAAGCACCTAGTTCCATTACTATGGAGGAACTACTACCCTTCACGACACAACACCTAATCTCAAGGAGATCTACTCCTTGTTACAACATCATCAAGGATATCACCATCCTTGTAAATAAACAAATACTTATATGTATAACGATGCACCTCATCGATTATACGACCTAGGCATTTCTTCACACATGCTACTTGATTTGATTCTTTGGCATCCTTCACTAATGCCTTTGACACAACGCTTGGCACCTTTCACTAATGCCTTCGCCTTGACACCTTTAGCATTCTTCACTAATGCTTTGACACGAATGAAGAGCACCTTTCACTAATGCTTTCATCTTGACACTTTCGGCATCCTTCACTAATGCCTTCAACCCAACATCTATGGAGAAAGGAAGAACTATCAACAAGAGAACCTTAGTTGTCTTGATGATGACGAAGCATGGCAACTCATGGACTTGAGCTTGCACGTCTTCAAGAAGTGGTGATCTCTCCTTTAATAGGAACCTAGAAGATCACACAAAAGCAAAAGACAAACTACTTAGATCACTTAGATATGAGGTTAGAGGGTTAGAATACTTTGGGGAAGTATGTGTGTAAAAAGATGCATAGAAATGAAGAAATGGCTCTCTATTTATAGAGAAAATTCTCTACTGTTCCCCGGATCCCACGGATCCCTTCCACTTGGGATCCGGCTAGCTCAAAGCTAGGGATCCGTGGAACGCTCCTCTTTACCCATGGGTATTTTTGGTTATGGGTCATGGGTCATGGGTCATGGGTTATGGGTTGATCCATGGTTTTCTTTCTAGATTCAATGAACTAGGTTAAGTGGTATATATAAAACCATGGATTATGGGTCAATACCATTTGCTAGTTTTTACCTATTTTGGTATTTACATGTTTTTACCCATTTTAGTATTTACATGTTTTTACCCATTTTAGTATACTTAGTTTAAGTATATGTTAACCCAATATGTAAACACTAGTTGTTGTACATATATATCTAAATCATAAAATCACTTAAGCTTGTTTTAGTTTTTTATGTGAAAACGTAAGTATGTTAGAAAACTATTAACTCAAACTATTTACGTATCCTTTTGTTTCGTTAAAATGATTTTATGTTTGTTATCGACAAAACATTAGAAGATCGTAAAATATAAATAAACGTTTTTACAGCTTATTTGTATTAACAGACCTATTTTATTAAAACATGTGTTGGGCCTAATATTTACACTTTTGGATTAAATGTTTTGAATAACTAAATTTGGGATTGGTTTTGAATGTTAAATGACTATCTTTTGCTATACTTGTGTGCGATACCAATCCAATAGTAATGCCCTGAAAACATGATTAAGTCTTCCGCTGTACCGAGATTTGGGGGTGTTACAGTAATCATCTAGGTAAAAATGTCTTGCGCTTCCATCAACTACGCCGTAACTCCTCACGTGCATTACGTCGTAGTCCTCGCAAAAGTAACCTGTATTGAAGATTCGGCGTAACCTTTCCCAAGTGTTACGCCGTAACCTACTTAACGAGAGTATAATTTGGAGTATTATTAAAGTTACGACGTAACTCTCAACTCAAGTTACGCTGTAACTAGGATTGTGCCTATAAATACAAGCCCTAATTTCTGCATTTCACATCATTCACTTACAACTCAAAGGCATAGAACGTGAAGAGGGGTCCAAAGGCATATCATTCGGAGCATACATAGCCATATCTAAGGGAGGAATTACTTCATATCGATAAGCACTAGCGATCATTTTATCTTTTACTTTCGATTCATGTCCTTCATTATGTTAAACATTGATTCTTTGTTTCTTTTAATATGATCGGCTAAGCACCTTTGGTGCTAGCCTAGCTATGATTCCTTGAATGTTTTGTTTATGTTTTCATGCTTCCGTATAATTGTTTCTAGTGTATGCATGTATAGTTTGTTGGTAGTTACCCTAGCTTTGGTAGTTTTGAATTGCGGTCGTATCTAGTTGCTTAGGAGAATTGACTAACTGACCCTAAGTAGTTAGGTAGAGTTGGGAAGGGTAAGATTTGACCAACTGACAACCCTTCCTCGCTTGTGCGAACTGACCAAATGATCACCAGTCGTCCGGATGAACTTAAGAAGTTAAGGATGAGTGTCTAAGATGCTAGCGCCCGGGCACTCATTATTTCAAATCTTGCATGTAGGGTACTTAATGACTTGGCTTAAGCAACTAAAAACCACTCGACTATCAAGGGTAGAATCTTGACCTCGGGTAGGAGCCTTTGTTGATAGGTTAGGAAGTATTGACCAAAAGTTGTCCTAGCGACTTAAACCCCCACTTGAATCAATTGGAAGTAATAAATCATAAGCATTACACGATAGGATGAGCAATTAGGTTAACACACTTTCCCTCTATTGATCACAACCTCTATTTTCTTTATGCATTTATTTCTTGTTTATTAGTTAATTAATCATTTCAAACCTCAAACCAATTAAAAACAGTGACATCTAGAATTAATTAGAATCCGCTCACATAGCTTTTAGGATGACCTCGGGTTTACCAATTACTACACTACACACTACTGGGTACACTGCTCGGGAGTGCATAAGGTGGACCATAGGTAAACGAGACATTATAAATATTAAAACCTGGTCAGAAATCCTGCATCAAGTTTTTAGCGCCGCTGCCGGGGAGTTATATTAGGATTTTTATTAAGTCTTTTATTTTTGTTTTATTTTAAATTTATGTTTTCTCACGATTTCTTTTAAGTTTCAGGTACCATGGAGGTTGTGGACATTGATAACCTCACTCTCGAAGAATATCTTGCTATGACTCGAGATGAACAGGGGCCGAGACTTGTTTGGCCGGCCATTGCTAACGACACTCAGTTCGAAATCAAGCCACAATTCATAAGGGATGTTCGTGCGAATCCCTTCTCCGGAAGCATTACCGATGATGCTTACGAGCACGTGGATAAAGTGGAATACATTGTCAGCCTATTTAAAATTCCAAGAGTCTCTAATGATGCTGTCATGTTACGTGTGTTCCCTATTTCACTCATTGGAGCTGCTAAAAGATGGATCGACAGATTGCCCGCCGGGACTGTTAATACATGGGCTCTCCTATAAACGTACTTTATTCAGAAGTACTATCCTCTATCCAGGACAGCAAAGAAACTCGAGGCAATCCATAATTTCAAGCGGGAGGGCGATGAGACATTGTACCGGGCTTGAGAAAGATACAACGAACTCCTATACAAATGCCCTACTCATGACCTTAATAGCCAGCAAAAGGTGAATGTCTTCTACAAGGGTTTAAACATCTCCTCAAGACAAATGCTCGATTCGCAGGGACCAATTTATGGAATGACCCCTATAAGAGCTTTGGAGACTATTCAAAAGATGACTGGCCACTCTCATAAGTGGCACAACAGAGGAAGCAATAGAGGTATAAATGGGAGTGCGGAAGGCCTTGCAGCAATAAATAACAAACTTGAGAGTCTTGGTAGAGACATTAAGAAACTAAAAGAAAATGTGCACTATACAAGTTGGTTGCAATAAATACAATGGCACTCACCTTGCCAAGAAATGCCCATTTAAAGAAGAAGTCAAGAGGGTTGAAGAGGTAAAATATGGGAATGGTAGGCCGTTTAACGGATATAATGGTAATGGAGCTAAATACCGTGAAGGACCCTCGGGATACTATACGAGAATAAATAATAACCCTTCTAAACCAAGTCTTGATGAGTTGGTGCATAAACACATCAAGGAATCTACTAGAAAAAATGAAAGGTTCAAAGAATGGATGGTCAAAGTGAAAGAAGACACATATATGAACCTACGGAACCAGGATGCCGCAATAAAAAACCTAGAGACCCAAATTGGGCAGCTAGCTAAGAATCTCAGGACCAAGAATGATGAAGCTGTTACATGTAAGGCCGTATTTGCACAAGACAAGCCGGAGGAGGAGCAGTGCACCCCTACTGTTACTAATGACCTTTGTGGGATTAATTACTTAAGAGAAGATGACAGATCTGAAGATGACGAAAACCTGCCGTGCCAACTTCCTGAAAAGGAACTTTATCAAGAAAGTTTTATGTTGCCTTGCACTATCGGTAACCTAAAAATTCCTGCTTTAGCTGATTTGGGAGATATGGTAAATCTTATTTCCACTTCATTGTTTGATACCTTGAAACAAACCAATTCAAAAGAAACAACAATGATGATTGAAATGGCTGATTCTTCTAAAGCTGTACCTCGGGGGGTTGTTGATAATGTTCTACTAAAAATTGGAAAATTCATTTTTCCTACTAATTTTGTGGTTATTGACATGGGCAAACGGAAGCATTACAACTTAATTGTTGGGAGACCCTTTTTAGCTACTTGTCGGGCTCATATAAAGGTTTTTGAAAAGCAAATTTCTTTAGGGACTGAGGGGGAACGAGTTACTTTCGACATGAATGAACAATTGAAACCTCATTTGGAATTTTCAAAAAAGGTTGACGTTTTCAATATACAATTACTTGACCCACCTTTATGCCATGAGCTCGGGACTAACAATTGTGAACAAGATATTGATAGTTGTAAACAGGAACAGGGACCAAGTGATCAAATTAGGGACATCGATAAAGCTCCGGATCTTAACAAGCATTACTGCATTCCTATAGTAGCCGAGCATGATGGATTAATGAAAGCATGGCTCACGTGTGACCCTTTTCGCGAATATTGTAATAGAAATTTGAATATAGAAGAATGGACGTGCCTCCATGAGATTGAGAGACATGACATAAAATTTGGGAATCTATCATTTCAAGATTGGTACAAAGTTAGATTTGGGGACTCGAATGTCAATACAAGTTTGATCAAACAGCTAAAGCTCGATTACAACGAATATTATCTTCAGGATACGAAGACCAATGATGAAGGATCAACATTAATACCGTTCTTGATAACAATAATTCTATGATTGAAGACAACGACTACAAAAAGTCGTTTCAATCATTCAACGAATGGCATTTGCAGAAATTTGATACCTGCAGTGGTGGCAATACAGTCAGAAAAAAAGTTTTTGCCGAATGGATGAGTGATTGCCGCCAAGAAACAGAAGAAGTTGGCCAAGTTCGAAGGCCACCATAAAGCCCCATGGCTTTGAGTCTAACTTAAAGAATCAGTAATAAAGAAAAGTGCTCTTTCGGGAGACAACCCGAATTATCCTTTTTATTTCTTTTATTTCATTTTTTTGTTGGGTTTTGTGTTTTTAAAATTTTTGCAGGAATTGGAGATGAATTCACAAGTGATTAAAACAGGGACCTGTTCTGTCCAACATTTACGGCATAATTCATCCTCATGGTTACGCCGTAACATATCCTTAGTAGCGATTCTCTCCAAGACATAAGCCATTATGGCGTAATATCATTCCATGGTTACGCCGTAGCTATTCTCTAGTAGGCGAATGCCAGGTTTTACCACAATTACGGCGTAACTCCTCTTTTGGGTTAAGTCGTAATTCTCCTGCAGTTCTAATTTTTCCTATATTAACGCAAAAACCTTGTATTAGTTTTTAAATGAACTTTGTGGGTATGTTCCCTGTAAGCCCTCACGAGACTACACTCGTCCACTTGGGACACCAAGTGGTTTAAAAGGCTTGTTTCATATGCTAAATGCAACCGTGATTCCTATGAAAGTGAGTTAGATTTCTTTTTATTTTTCTTTTTCTTTTTAGAATTATGCTTGTTGGTTAGTGTGATTTCAGGGAATGAAGTTTGCTTGTGGATGCTTAAGCAAAGGCACGATTCTCTTCGTGGGCCTTCTTTCTTTTTAGAAGCAAATTTCAAGGAAGTTCTTGCTCCAATTCTACTTTCTCTTCACCTTTATTTAACGTTTAGTACAAAAGGGATTTTGTACATCTCAAGTGGGGGGACGGGAATAGAATTATTACTTGAACTTAATTGCCCTCGTTTTTCTAGTTTATTGGAAAAATTATGCCATTTTTAAAATTTTGACATGTTTTTCTTAACCTAACTAGATTAGACCTTAGCCGAGCACATTATAACCCTTGATTTCATGGTGAGATTAGCCTTATCCGTTTCCACTTATTTACCCAAATCCACCAAATTATGAGTGTGTCGGTAGCTTGTAAACTTTAAAACTTGGCCTTTGCATCATTTTGAGACCATAGACGAGGTATGTTGAGTTTGCTTAATGTATATGGAATAATCAGTTTGAGAAGGCAGTATTTTTAGGATTATCAACCAAATAGCCCATCCTTGTGTGTCTATCGATTAGTCACCTCAACTTTTCGACCCTCATGTTAAACCCTTTTTTGCACTCACCTTTAGTGAAAGATACCCCTAGATACACCCGTCTGAGCCATTCCTTTCATTTTGTTCACCCAATATATATTGTTTCATTACACCCATTCGCCTTAGCCTACCATGTAGTCTTAATTTGTGATCGGGAAGTCATTGTTTGCCTAAGTTCAAGGTTCAAATAGAGAGGTTCATAAATCACGCTTTCGTCAATGACTTATATTTGAAGATCATTGAAGACCCCCAGATTCTCATGATATTTTCAACTCAAGTAGGGTGATGTTTGTTTTTTGTTATGATGTAAAAAAAATAGAAAATAAAATAAAAAATTTAGTAGTTTATTGATTATTGTAAAATGTAATGTTATAAGCACTATGATTAGAGCTAATCAAAGATTAAGTATCGAGGAGGCCACATCAGTCACATTTGAAGAATTAAGTTGGTAATTATTGCGCCAACAGTTGAAGAACAGGTAATGTGCCCATCATGACGTCCGCTAATGGCACATCTACTTGGTATATCATGATCCGGTTTCTTCACCTTTAAGCTTGAACTTTGGATGAACGGTAGGCGGTGACAACTTGGTTATAGGTTAAAACTATTTGCTTCGTTATTTTTATTTTTCACCAATTATTTCCCATGTCTTATCCTACCCTTTTTAGTCATGAAGCATGTCTAGGTGATGAAGCGAGCAATATTTGGTGTCTTGGCCATGGATTTGGTCATGTATCATTGATTTAGTCCACTTTGCTGTGACACGTTAGAAATGACATTTCACCCTTAAACCATGTTGTGTCTACCCATATTGCTTTCAAAAATTGTTTAGTCCTTAACTCTAGTGGTGGAGATTTGTGTAACCGCCAAGCTTATGATAGAATACATGCTATGACTATGCTTTAAGTGATCACCCTGAAATTGACACTTAGACTAGTTGAGAGAATTTGAGTGTTTTGTTCCCATTTCGTAAGGTGTTCGACTTTGATTTATTCTAGCATAAGGGATTTTTAAACTCATATCTTCCAGGTAATGGGGGATATCTTTTTAGAAAATTTTCTAATAAGGTCTACTTGAGGGTAAGTAGAGTTCAAGTGGCGGGATATTTGATAACATCAAATAGTCCAGAATCTTAAGTGTCAATTTCCCATGATAATGCTCATATTTTGTATCATTTATATGGATTTAAGCTTGTATTCCTTTATATTTCACTTTCAGTTAAATTATGAGCATTACAGCTTATGAGATGTGGATTTGGAGATTTTCCTAACGATTTATGATAGTATGTCAACTGTGAAGAAGCTACGGCGTAACTCTATCTCTCACATTACGCCGTAGCTAGTGTTTTGACTCTGAAGACCAACTTAACAGCAATTACGGCGTAACTCCCAACTAAGGTTACGCCGTAATCATCTAGGTCAAGAAATGTTTTGCGCCTCCATCAACTACGCCGTAACTCCTCACATGCATTACGCCGTAGTCCTCGCAAAAGTAACCTGTATTGAAGATACGGCGTAATCTTTCCCAAGTGTTACGCCGTAACCTACTTAACGAGAGTATTATTTGGAGAATTATTGAAGTTACGGCGTAACTCTCAACTCAAGTTACGCCACAACTAGGATCATGCCTATAAGTACCAGCCCTAATTTCTGCATTTCACATCATTCACTCACAACTCAAAGGCAGAGAGCGTAAATAGGTGTCCAAAGGAAGATCATTATGAGCATACGGAGCCATCTCCAAGGGAGGAATCACTCCATATCGATAAGCATTAGTGATCATTTTATCTTTTACTTTCGATCTATGTCTTTCATTATGTTAAACATTGAATTCTTTGTTTCTTTTAATATGATCGGCTAAGCACCTTTGGTGCTAGCCTAGTTATGATTCCTTGAATGTTTTGTTTATGTTTTCATGCTTCCGTATAATTGTTTCTAGTCCATGCATGCATAGTTCGTTGGTAGTTACCCTAGCTTTGGTAGTTTTGAATTGTGGTCGTATCTAGTTGCTTAGGAGAATTGACCAACTGACCCTAAGTAGTTGGTAGGTTTGAAATGATTAATTAACTAATAAACAAGAAATAAAAGCAAGTAAAGAAAATAGAGTTTGCGATCAATAGAGGAAAAGTGTGCTAACCTAATTACTCATCCTATCGTGTAATGTTTATGTTTTATTACTTCCAATTTATTCAAGTGGGGGTTTAAGTCGCTAGGACAACATTTGGTCAATTTTTCCTAACCTATCAACAAAGGCTCCTACCCGAGGTCAAGATTCTACCCTTTATAGTCAAGTGGTTTTTAGTAGCCTAAGCCAAGTCATTAAGTACCCTACATGCAAGATTCGAAATAATGAGTGCCCGGGCGCTAGCATCTTAGACACTCATCCCTAACTTCTTAAGTTCATCCGGACGGCCGGTGATCATTTGGTCAGTTCGCACAAGCGAGGAAGAGTCGTCAGTTGGTCAATTCTTACCCTTCCCAACTCTACCTAACTACTTAGGGTCAGTTGGTCAATTCTCCTAAGCAAATAGATATGACCGCAATTCAAAACTACCGAAGCTAGGGTAACTACCAACGAACTATGCATGCATACACTAGAAACAATTATACGGAAGCATGAAAACATAAACAAAGCATTCAAGGAATCATAACTAGGCTAACACTAAAGGTGCTTAGCCGATAATATTAAAAGAAACAAAGGATTCAATGTTTAACATAATGGAAGACATGAATCGAAAGTAAAAATAAAATAATTGCTAATGCTTATCGATATGGAGTGATTCCTCCCTTGGAGATGGCTCCGTATGCTCCGAATGATCTGCCTTTGGACCCCTCTTCACGTTCTCTGACTTTGAGCTGTGATTGAATGATGTGAAATGCAGAAATTAGGGATGGTATTTATAGGCACGATCCTAGTTACGGCGTAACTTGAGTTGAGAGTTACGCCGTAACTTCAATAATTCCTCAAATAATGCACTCGTTAAGCAGGTTACGGCGTAACACTTGGGAAAGGTTACGCCGTATCTTCAATACAGGTTACTTTTGCTAGAACTACGGCGTAATCCTTGTGAGGAGTTATGGCGTAGTTGACGGAGGCGCAAAACATTTCTTGACCTAGATGATTACGGCGTAACCTTAGTTGGGAGTTACGTTGTAATTGATGTTAAGTTGGTCTTCTGAGTCAACGCACTAGCTACGGCTTAATGTGAGAGAGTGAGTTACGCCGTAGCTTCTTCATAGTTGGCATACTATCATAAATCGTAAGGAAAATCTTCAAATCCGCGTCTCATAAGCTCCAATGCTCATAATTTACCTGAAAGTGAAATATAAAAGAATACAAGAGTAAATCCATATAAATGATATAAAATACGAGCATTATCGGGGGAAATTGACACTTAAAAATCAGGACTATTTGATGTTATCAAATATCCCCTCACTTGAACTCTACTTGCCCTCAAGTAGACCTTATTAGAAAAATATTTAAAAAGATATCCCTCATTACTCAAAGATATGAGTTTAAAAATCCCTCTGTTGTAAATATCGGTCCAGGCGGCCGATTAATCCTCGCATAATCGCTGATCGCTCACTAAGCGCCTTGATTTATCATAATCGGCCTATTTAATCGGTTTGGTCAAAGATCGCTTAAAAATCGGTCAACAAACCGATTAATTGGACAAAATCGGTCTAGTCGGACAAAATCGCTTAAAAAAATGGTCAACAAAATTGCTTAAAATTCAGACAAAATCGCTTAAAAATGGGTCAACAAACTGATTAATCGGACAAAATCGGTCAAAGATCGCTTAAAAATAGTTTACAAACCGAATAACATATATGTTTGACTTTAAACTTTGAAGAATTATGTATTATGTTTATATTTGAACACTTGAAGTATTGAACTTTGATTTCCTATGCTTATCTCATACATATAATATAATATAATATCTAATATTACAATTTTGTGTATAAAAATTCCAATCCGATTAATCCCCGATTAATCCCCGCCTAACCGATTAATCGCTAGGCCCTACCCAACCGCCTCACTAGCGCCTAGCGATTTTTACAACCTTGAAAAATCCCTTATGCTAGAGTAAATCAAAGTTGAACACCTCACGCAATGGGAACAAAACATTCAAATTCTCTTAACTAGTCTAAGTGTCAATTTCGGGGTGATCACTCAAAGCACAACCATATCATGTATTCTATCATAAGCTTGGCAGTTACACAAATCTTTACCACTAGAATTAAGGACTAAACAATTCTTGAAGGCAATATGGGTAGACACAACATGGGTTAAGGGTGAAATGTCATTACTAAAGTTTCATGACAAAGTGGACAAAATCAATGATACATGACCAAATCCATGGCCAAGACACCAAAGATTGCTCACTTCATCACCTAGACACGCTTCATGACTAAAGGGTAGGATAAGACATGGGAAATAATTGGTGTAAAATAAAAGTAACAAAGCAAATAGTCTTAACCTATAACCAGGTCGTCATCGCCTACCGTTCATCCAAAGTTCAAGCTTTAAGGTGAAGAAACCGGATCATGATCTAATCAAGTAGATGTGCCATTAGCGGACGTCATGATGGGCACATCACCTGCTCTTCAACTGTTGGCGCAATAATTACCAATTCAATTCTTCAAATGTGATCAAGGTAGCCTCCTTGATGCTTAATCCTTGATGAGCTCCAATCATAGTGCTTATAACATTGCACTTTACAATAATCAATAAACTAATATATATATATATATATATATATATATATATATATATATATATATATATATATATATATATATATATATATATATATATATATATATTTTATTTTGAATCTTTTTTTTGAATCATAACTAAAACATAACATCCCCCACTTGAGATGAACATAATATGAGAATCTGGGGGGGGGGGGGGTCTTCAATGATCTTCAAATATAAGTCTTTGACGAAAGCGTGATTTCCTAACCTTTCTACTCGAACCTTGAACTTAGGCAAACAATGACATCTCGATCACAAATTAAGACTACACGATAGGCTAGGCGAATGGGTGTAACGAAACAATATATATAGTGTGAACAAAATGAAAGGAATGGCTCAAACGGGTGAATCTAGGGGTATCTTGCACTAAAGGTGAGTGCAACAAAAGGGTTTAACATGGGGGTCGAAAAGTCGAGGTGACTAATCGATAGACACAAAAGGATAGGCTATTTGGGTGATAATCCTAAAAATATTACCTTCTCAAACTAATTATTCCATATACATTAAGCGAACTAAACATACCTCGTCTATGGTCTCGAAATGATGCAAAGGATATGTTCTAAAGTTTACAAGCTACCGGCACACTCATAATTTGGTGGATTTGGGTAAATAATTGGAAACAGATAAGGCTAATCTCACCATAAAATATCAAGGGTTATAATGTGCTCGGCTAAGGTCTAATCTAGTTAGGTTAAGAAAAACATGTCAAAAATTTAAAAATGGCACAAATTTTCAAAATAAACTAGAAAAACAAGGGCAATTAAGTTCAAGTAATAATTCTACTCCCGTCCCCCCACTTGAGATGTACAAAGTCCCTTTCGTAAGTGAAGAGAAAGTAGAATTAGAGCGAGAACTTCCCTGAAATTCGCTCCTAAAAAGAAAGAAGGCCCATGAAGATAATCGTGCCTTCGCTTAAGCATCCACGAGCAAACTTCATTCCCTGAAATCATACTAACCAACAAGCATAATTCTAAAAAGAAAAAGAAAAACAAAAATAAATCTAACTCACTTTCGTAGGAATCACGGTTGCATTTAGCATATGCAACAAGCCTTTTAACCCACTTGGTGTCCCAAGTGGAGGAGTGTAGTCTCGAGAGGGCTTATAGGTAACATACCCACAAAGTTTATTTAAAAACTAATAAAAGGTTATTGCGTTAATATAGGAAAAATTTGAACTGCAGGAGAATTACGATGTAACCCAAAAGAGGAGTTTAGTAATTATTGTAAAACCTGGCATTCGGCTACTAGAGAATAGCTACGGTGTAACCATAGAATGAGATTATGCCATAATGGTTTATGCCTTGGAGAGAATCGCTACTGAGAATATGTTACGGCGTAATCATGAGGATGAGTTACGCCGTAAATGTTGGACAGAACAAGTCCCCGTTTTAGTCATTTGTGAATTCATCTCCAATTCCTGCAAAAATGTTAAAAACACAAAACCCAACAAAAAATGAAATAAAAGAAATAAAAAGGATAATTCGGGTTGTCTCCCGAAAGAGCACTTTTCTTTATTACCGAGTCTTTAAGTTAGACTCAAATCCATGGGATAAAAATGTTTGTTCGTCATTTCGTGGATGTGGCAATCTCCACGCTGAATCCATTTGATGAGATTCCAGTCCTGCTTGTAATCCGAGCCAAGCTCTAAGCAACATAAATAGACATTTTTTATTTTTTGGTACGGGTGATTAATCCCGTTGGCTTTGTCTTCGTCACTTACGTCAAGGAGAGGCCGAGCATGGCTTAATTGTTTTTTTGTCCAGCTCTTAAATTTTTTCACAGTTCTTGGCATTCTGAAGACTGTTTTATCGTTGCCAATTTTCAACCACATCAGTCCTTCCTTTTCATTCCCATCAAGACTAGATAATTCCTGGAAGGGCCTTCCCAAAATTACACCGGAGAGTCCATCCTCCGTGAATTCGCTAGTGTCATCTAATACCACAAAATCGACCAAGAAGGTGTGTGTCCCGATAAAGATATGAACATTCGTTGCGATCCCCGGGAAATTATTCCCTTTATACTCAAATTCTTTCACCATTACTTTGTTGTAACATTCTTTTGATATGATGTTTACCGGAGACTTCGTATCAATAAAGGGATGGAAATCGATGAACCCTATATTACATGAAATTTGAAGGTTACACGAAAAAGTTTCCTCAGAATTGTTGTGCCAAGGGACCATGTCGATGTCACTAGAAAAGTCGTCGGCACTTATTCCAAAACTCTCCTCCACTTCTTCAAAGTTAACAAATACGTCAAAATATTTTCCCGAAGCGATATCATTATGATTTGAAGGAGTATTTGGAGCTTCACTTAAAAATTCTTCCAAGGCATTACCAAAATCGCCGTTAGGGTCTATTGCACAAACCTTCTTAGGGATAGAAAAAAGTTCATTTGCTCTGAATGTAGCAATTTCTCCATTAGCTTCAAGCGTCATCTTCTGAGCAAAAACATCAACTTTCGTATGGGTATTAGCGAGCATGGGCCTACCTAGAATGATTGGTATCCTATTATCTTCAGCAATATCCAGGATAACGAAGTCCACCGGGAAGAGGAACTTGTTAATTTTTACTAATACATTTTCTACAATCCCAGAGGTGATTGCATGGATCTATCCGCCATTTCGATGTTCATTTTTATTGGCTTTAGACTTCTGATTCCCATGCGTAAGAACATTGAATGAGGCATGATGCTAATGCTTGCCCCAAAATCAGCCAAGGCATTGCATATGTTAAGATTCCCAATTAGGCAAGGGAGAGTAAAGCAACCTAGATCTTTTTCTTTTTGAGGCAATTCATTTCTTAAAATTGTCGAACACCGTTCATTTAGTTGAACTGACACCGTCTCATCAAGGACATTCTTCTCATTACTTAATTCCTGCAAAACATGATTAGGATTAGTTCTAAGGGAATTAATTAAAGGGATATTTAACGGAAGAGCTCCGATATCTTGAAGTAGGAGTTTCTCCTTGTTGATCCTTCTTTTGACCTTCTCGGAGAAGGTAGTTGGCTCTTCAGAAATTGTCTCAATTGTTACTGAATTGACAATTTCTTTATCCCACTTATCAAGATAATCAGTAATTGCTTTTGAGCACAAGTCCACTTTCTTTTCTAAGCCTTTGATCCGATCATCATGAATTCTAAGGGAAGATATCGTGCTCTCAACAAATTCTCTCATCATTTTTTCTTCCCTCTCGTCACGTTTCTTTGATTCTCAATGTGATTAAGAATCATCTTTTCCAAGTTATTTTCTACCTTGGTCCCAAATAAACTTCTCACTTCTTCTACCCTAAAAGTCTCATTCTTATTAGCCCTCTCCAGTCTCCTCTTTTCAAACATTGCCCCATAATCATTTTCCTTCTTGGTCAAAGTTTTTATTACCTTGTGCTGGAAATTATCTTTGGGTCCATAACCGGTTTCCACATGCCATTTGTAGCAATGATTAGATATCCGTTGAATAGACTCCAAAGCTTGGTCGGGCGTCATGCCTGGAATAGGTCTATGTGAATCGAGAAGATGATCGGTCTCGATGTTAATGCCTCTATAGAAAACATAGACAATTTGGTGCTTATTTAGGTCATGAGTAGGGCAACGATAGAGAAGCTCATTGTATCTTTCCCATGCATGATACAATGTTTCTTCACTCCCTCGAGCGAACTTATAGATATTACTGATAAGCTTAGCAATTTTCGAAGGAGGGAAGAATTGTTGAACAAACTCTCTCCTGAGTGGATCCCACGTTCCCTTGCATTAGGAAGGGAGTCGACTAAACCACCTTTTAGTTGTTCCCGTGAGAGTCATATGAATTTTTTTTTACCATAACAGAATACCTAGAAACATTCCGGATGCTAAAAAGAGAAGACAAATAAAGCACTTCTTCCACATGATCTTGCACATCTTCATTCTTGTCTCCTAAAAATTGTAGCTCATGTAATTCCAGGATGAACTGGTCTGGAATGGAGAATTCCCCCATTTCAGAGTTTTGCGTGAAAGCTCTTTGACAGTTTATGTTGGTTTGCTCCAGATACTGTTCCATTGTTAGCCCTTCAACATTAACTTCCTCAATTGTTTCGGGCTCAGCATCAGATTGATCAGACTCGTAAAATGAGAAAATATTATGGATAGGAATAGGTGAGTAGTCTTTTCTTGTCTGGAACTGTCTTTCCGAATTTTCAAATGGAGTGGCCATAAATGGCTTGGAGCTTCTGGTTTTGAATCCTGACATTACAAAAGAAAAAGAAAATTAAATAAAAACAGACTTATTAAAAATCCTAATATATCTCCCCGGTAGCGGCATCAAAAACTTGATGTAGGATTTCTGACCAGGTTTTAATATTTATAATGTCTCGTTTACCTATGGTTCACCTTATGCACTCACGGGCAGTGTACCCGGTCGTATGTAGTGTAGTAATTGGTAAAACCGAGGTCGTCCCAAGTGCTATGTGAGCGGATTCTAATTAAGTCTAGGTGTCACTGTTTTTAACTGGTTTAAGGTTTGAAATGATTAATTAACTAATAAACAAGAAATAAAAGCAAGTAAAGAAAATAGAGGTTGTGATCAATAGAGGGAAAGTGTGCTAACCTAATTACTCATCCTATCGTGTAATGTTCATGTTTTATTACTTCCAATTTATTCAATTGAGGGTTTAAGTCGCTAGGACAACATTTGGTCAATTCGTCCGAACCTATCAACAAAGGCTCCTACCCGAGGTCAAGATTCTACCCTTGATAGTCGAGTGGTTTTTAGTCGCCTAAGCCAAGTCATTAAGTACCCTACATGCAAGATTCAAAATAATGAGTGCCCGGGCGCTAGCATCTTAGACACTCATCCCTAACTTCTTAAGTTCATCCGAGCGACCGGTGATCATTTGGTCAGTTCGCACAAGCGAGGAATGGTCGTCAGTTGGTCAATTCTTACCCTCCCCAACTCTACCTAACTACTTAGGGTCAGTTGGTCAATTCTCCTAAGCAACTAGATACGACCGCATTTCAAAACTACCGAAGCTAGGGTAACTACCAACGAACTATGCGTGCATACACTAGAAACAATTATACGGAAGCATGAAAACATAAACAAAACATTCAAGGAATCATGACTAGGCTAGCACCAAAGGTTCTTAGCCGATCATATTAAAAGAAACAAAGGATTCAATGTTTAACATAATGGAAGACATGAATCGAAAGTAAAAGATAAAATAATTGCTAATGCTTATCGATATGAAGTGATTCCTCCCTTGGAGATGGCTTCGTATGCTCTGAATGATCTGCCTTTGGACCCCTCTTCACGTTCTCTGACTTTGAGTTGTGAGTGAATGATGTGAAATGCAGAAATAAGGGTTGGTATTTATAGGCACGATAATGCTCTCGTTAAGCAGGTAACGGCGTAACACTTGGGAAAGGTTAAACCGTATCTTCAATACAGGTTACTTTTGCTAGAACTACGGTGTAATCCTTGTGAGGAGTTACGGCGTAGTTGATGGAGGCGCAAAACATTTCTTGACCTAGATGATTACGGTGTAACCTTAGTTGGGTGTTATGCCGTAATTGCTGTTAAGTTGGTCTTCTAAGTCAATGCACTAGCTACGGCGTAATGTGAGAGAGTGGGTTACGCCGTAGCTTCTTCACAGTTGGCATACTATCATAAATCATAAGGAAAATCTCCAAATCCGCGTCTCATAAGCTCCAATGCTCGTAATTTACCTGAAAGTAAAATATAAAGGAATACAAGCATAAATCCATATAAATGATATAAAATACAAGCATTATCGGGAGAAATTGGCACTTAAAAATCAGGACTATTTGATGTTATCAGTCATCCCCAACTCTAGCCATGCTACTTCCCCCGTTACAATCTTTGTCAAAGGGGTTACAAGAAGCCCAAAATATTTCGCCTTCAGTTCTTATCTTTTCACACCAATGCTTCCGTTTAGTATTTACCTTATCATTTGCTTCACTTGAATAGTCATCAAGAACTTCTTTATCCGAGAGTGGCTCATTAAGCGCTTCGTGATCATTATCAATGATGGGAGTTTTACAGACGTGACTGCGGTTTAGGTCCTCCCAAATGCTCCCCTTTGCGTCATTATCAACCTTGCCATAAACAATCTGTACCCATTCGTCGAATTTTATAGTTTCTTTCTTTATCATTTGTGGAAAACCACATATACTTGTTATTTTTCAACCTTCTCTTGTCGTCTCCACCATCGTAAATATAATCATTAGGGTCACATCAAGCCCAAAGGTCGTATCATCTTTCATTGTCCACTGGTATTGCTCTGCACCAATGGTATTTCTTTTTAGTCATCTCAGGGATACTCGACTTTGGGGTCGTATTGGGATTATCGGGCCCATTTTTCAAGATTTTAGGCTCCAGTTCCTTTGTTGTCTTCAGGTTACGCCGTAACTCAGTGCAAGAGTTACGGCGTAATTCGCCACTGATGCGAGTCCCAGCTTCAATTTTCTGCACATTGCTAGAATCATGGAAATTATCGTTAGATTCGTTTACTACCTCTTCCGTAAAGACAGCCTTGCATGCAACCATAGGTTTACTTCCTTGTACTGTATTTCTTCTTTACACCTCTTCGCTAAGCTTTCCAATCATCGTCTCCAAATTCTTTAGAGATTCATCATGGCTAAAAAGGCTTTTGTTCGTACTTTCTTGAAAGCTTTTCAACCATTCGTCTTGCTCTTTTTGCCTTTTGGTCAAGTCCTCAAGGTATTTGTTGATAGTTTCCTCAAGGCTAGATCTTCTTTCTCCATAAGGTGCACGATTGTAGTACCCCGGTGGTCCTACACGATATCCATTACCATTTCCATTAGATCCTTGGAAAGGTCTATTAGTTTCACCATACTTGACCTCTTCAATTGTCCTATCTTCATCATTAAGAGGGCAGTTTTTAGCAAGGTGGGCTTCACCACATGTTTCGTACCTAACTTGAATAGTGTGCACACTTTCTTTAAGCAATAAGATTCTAATTACTTAATGAAAACATGAAAGATTAATCTAAGGCATTAAATAGAAAGGTCAATAGCATGAAATAAAACAAGGGGAGCAAGATCCCCAAATTGATAAAATATAAAAAATTGAAAATCAAAAGAGTTTAGAGGTAATTACCAGTCATTCTTGAATGTAGGAGATGATTAAGATCAAACAAACGAAATTGCTTTAGGATTTTTTTTTCACTGTAGCGATGGCTGTGAAAAGTTGTGGTAAAAACTAATAGTTTAAGCCGTAGCTTTGTTTTTATACCAGGTAGAAATTACGGCGTAATTGATATAAGCAACTACGCCGTAGTTACGTTTACGAATCCCCTTTTTTATTATTTATTAATTATTACGTCGTAACTTGATAGGAAAGACGCCGTAATTACGAATTTCATAAAAAATATAAAGGATATATCCAAAGATTGCAATACGAGAGAGTGGATTATGTACCTTAGAAGTAGTTGTGGAGTACACACGTCTCTTAACATAGGTAAAATATGATAAATACATACCTTAGATCTTCAATTAAACTGCTCTCTGGCAGCGGCGCCAAAAAACTAATGTGCTATTTCATCCTGCCTTTAAATTTATAAAACTAAGATATCCAAGGATCAACACATACTAACGGGTAGAGAACC
Organism: Chrysanthemum makinoi; assembly: GCA_910596185.1. NCBI lineage: Eukaryota > Viridiplantae > Streptophyta > Magnoliopsida > Asterales > Asteraceae > Chrysanthemum > Chrysanthemum makinoi. Next base: position 207,554,849 of record OU343221.1, on the reverse strand, counting down.
CGATCAGATGTAGTAAAGCCTAGGTAAATCCGAGTGTCGTCCCAAGAGAGATGTTGTTTGAGAGAACTAAGGTACTGCCAGATAAATAAGATAAAATGATAGTAGTATTGTTGGGATTTAGTAAATCCAGTACTTAAAGTGTCGGTCACCTCAAGTATGTATACTCGTTAGAAAGCTCGTAGTCGTAGCAATTCAGTGTTTGTATTTAGAATACTTTGTAACACCATGGAGGACGGACGGGTCTTTACCCACTGTATGCCTGATCCACAGCCTAATAGAGGCGTCTAAGCTTGTACCCTATAAATACCCTTTGCCCTCCAAGGCAAAGGGTTGGAGCTTCATAATATATTTTTCTTTGTCTCTCTAGGGTTCCCATTCTCTCCCACTTTCTCTCTCTAAACCCTTAACCTAGCCGCTGCATATGTGTTGAGTAATAAACCAAGATCCTACAAATGGTATCAAGAGCCATGGTTTGATCATCCATCTCTCATGTTCTTGGTTTGATAGTTATTGTTTGGGTTAAGGTTTAGTTTTGTTTTACGCATAAAAAGGGTGGTCTCGTATACGAGTTTTTGAATCCTTAAAGCTTTAAATTTTACACTTTTTAATCCAAGATTCTTATGGGTTAAGGTTTATTGAGTGTTAAACTTTCAGTTTTTTGCAAAAAGGTTCAAACTTTACAAGTTTTTCTTGGTTTTTATGCGTGTTTGGATACGAGTGTAGCTTTGTTATTTTGGTGTTTTAAGGTTGTTTCATCATCATTATCAAGTTTAGTAAAAGGTTTTGATCATAAAAACGTGTTTGGCAAAATTTGTACTTTCTACGCATAACGAAACCCTAATCCTACGCGTAAGGTTTTTGTCACTTGATCTTCATTTCGGTGGTTACTCGAGTGTTCTTCTTGCTTGGATAAGCACGAAAAACACTTCGACTTTGGATATCTCGTGCATTGTGAAGTGTAAGAGATCTTTGTGGGTAAAACCCTAATTTTACGCATAAGCATAAATCTTACGCGTAACAATTCTTACGCATAAGCCTTTTCTTACGCATAAGCTTGTCTTACGCCTAAGGGAAACTTACGCATAAGGTTCTTACGCCTAAGCTTTGGTTTACGCATAAACTTAAGCTTTTTACCCTGAAACTCTATGCGTAAACTCTGTCTACGCGTAAACTCTTGTCTACGCGTAAGCTTGTGTCTACTCGTAAGTTTGTTGTTACGCCTAAGGCTGCGCCTCACGCATAAGCCCTTCATCTACGCATAAGCTTCTACGCTTAAGTTCCTACGCGTAACTCTGCTGTCTACGCATAAGTTTTACGGTTTATCTCTTGATTTTGTAAAATCCTGTGAAAGTATCTATTTCCCGGTTAAGTCAAAGATTTGTAAAATCGTAGAATTTAAACATGTCTTCCGTTCTTTGATGATGTGCAAGTCTGCAGGATCGATACTTGTCCTCCCATGCTTGACCGACTATGAGTCTTGGTCACAAAGAATCAGTATCTGCTTAGGAAAGAAGAATGGGGTTAACATCCTTAAGTCTATTGATGAAGGACCGTATCAGGTTGAGACTACTAGAGACATGATTGATACTGCTGCAGATGGAACAATAGTTTATGGAATGGATAGACCTAAGATGTATGATGAACTCTCTGATAAGGAGAAAAAGAGATTCGAAGCGATATCGGGCTTCAAATATTATTCTTCAAGGTCTTCCAAAAGATATCTACAAGCTTATCAATCACAACACCGAAGCCAAGGCAGTTTGGGATAATGTCAAGATGCTTCTCTCGGGTTCTGAATTGACTATCGAAGACAGAGAATCACAGCTGTATGATGAACTTGAGCACTTTAAGATGAAACCCGAAGAAGGTGTTTATGAATATTACGTGAGATTCCACAAGCTGGTGAATGATATGAGGAATATCAAGATAACTATGCCAAACATTGGTGAACTCAAAATTCGTAAACAATATGAATCCCGAATGGCACAAGTTTGTCACTTCTGTGAAGCTTACAAAAGGACTAAAGAACACCAACTATGAGCAATTGTATGCCTTCCTTCTTCGGAATGAGAAACATGCTATGTTTGAAAGAAGGATTCTTGAACAGTTCAAATCTCAACCCGGAGAAACAAGCTCATCAAATGATACAACTGCATTCTTCACCAAAGCATCACAAGTCACACCCACTGGAAATGATTATCATAAGCCCGTTCTTGATTCGGGATATAAGCAACCTAGTTCTGATGAAGTCATGGAGCACTTTATCAATCAAGTGGCTCTCATGGTCAAGCAAAACACTGAATCTCACCCTCACACTAACAACTATCTGAGCGCATCCAATCGTCAAAATCATGCCACTGTGAGAGACGGAAAAATTGTGGTGGAAAATGTGCAAGGAAGACAGAATGCTTATCCTCCACACAATGAACAAGGTAATGTAGGTTATGGGAATCCTGGTGTTGGTGGTGGATATGTTGGAAATCAGAATCGTGGAAGGAATGTAGTTCGGGTCAACTAAAACCAATCAAGTGCTACAGCTGTGGTGGAGAAGGGCACATTGCTAGGAACTGTACTCAACCAAAACGCCCTCATAACGCAGATTACTTTTGAGACAAGATGTTGTTGGTTCAAGCACAAGATAATGGTGTAATGTTGAATGAAGAGGAGCTGTTGTTCTTGACTGATGGGAATGCTAGAACATGTGATGGAGATGTGGGACGAACAACCGGTGCATCTGCTCGAGAACAATCCCAACGCCTTTCAAGTTGCAGATGTGATGCATTTGACTCGGGACGTTGATGATGAACCATGTGCACAAACAATCTTTATGGCTAATATTTCTCCAATAACCTCTTCATCTCAACAAGCCAGTTCATCCAAGGAATCTATCATTAAAGAGGTACTCAAACTATATGATGTGGTTGATGAGCAAAAGATTCACCATGAAGTACAATCTACTGAAGTCATTGAGTCGGATATTGATAATATGGGTAATAACAATGTTATCCCATATGAACAATATGTGAAACAAGATAACGATCTTGTTGTACCTAGTGATGAATCTTCGCAATTAACAATGAATGCATGCACGATGAATACACCGTATTTGTGCACGATGATTCCTTGACCATTGAGCTCAATACCTATAAGGAACAAGTTGCTATTTATGAACAAAGCAGTGCTAAGTTTGAGTTAACTACCCGTGAGCAGGATATGGATAACCAAATGCGTATAATTATTAGAAAAAGTAATTTTAGAGAAGAAGTATTAAAACAAGAGTTAAACTCCTTACAAGAAAAGCTTTCTAAAACTGCTAAGCAAAAACAAGAACTTCAAGAAAATGTGAAAATGCTTAAGCAAGAATTCAATGCTAAGGAATCAAAACTTTTGAATGATTTTTCCAATCTAAAAACTTTGAAAAACAAACTTGAGAATAAGTTATACGTACAAGGGAATACCATTGAATTTGCTCACATGATCACTAAGCATAGAGTCTTAAGCGATAAGCATAGCGTTCCCCTTGTTGAGAAACCAAGTCCAGAGGTAGTTAAAAAGGCTAGAGCTGCAAATAAGGTACTTTATGATGGTAATGAAATCCTTAAGCCTAGGCAGAACCCTAGTTGCATTGAGTGCACTAAGGAAGATAAGAAATCAGATGAAGTCACTAGGGAGAAAATGAATAAGAAGCTAGAAGATCTCAAATGCAAAGAGAAGAACATTATAATCAGTCCCCATGATTACAAAAAGGAAAACTGGATCTCCTTAAACAAGTTTAAGCCTCCGACACTTCTAACTCCCGAACAAATGTTCTGGAAAAAAGAAATGGATTTACAAAAGGCTGAAAACATTGTTGAAACGAATTCCCCTTGTAGGAAATTGCCCCGTGCAACTGTGTATCCTCCTAATACACCAATGCATTTAGTGCCTAGATTTATTGCCACTAATAGCGGGACCTTAATCACCTATATGTTGTTTATCAAATGTTTGTTGATTTTGAGAAAACGTGTAAGAAGAGAATCACACCTACAGGGATTACTGAGGGGGAAAGGGTTTTGAGCAAATGAAAGAATGTTATTTAACCGAAGTCATGCCTTTCTTTAAACAGTTAAAAGGTCAATTTGAGAGTCTTAAAATTGGAATAAACACTGATATTAAAGAAATGGAAAAGGAATTCGATGCAATGATAGTTGAAGTCAATAATTATGAACAGGAACTAAAATACAATGAAATTGAAAGGAAGAATCTGCATAAACTAAATGAGAACTTGATCTCTCAATGTGTTGCTCAAGATGTGTTCTATGTTGCTACGAATTCTTCTATTACTGCATCTCAATTTCATGAATTATTTGTTGCTTTAAAAGTTTCCCATTATCGTGTCATTGAGCTTGAAAAAACGAATTCAAAATTGCATGAGAAAATTGAACAGGATGATCATGATAATCTGGTTAAACATCTTTCAAAATTAGAAGTTGAACATTTTGCTTTGCAATTAAAATATCAACATCTCAAAGAAAATGTTAAAACCTCAAATATCACGACATCGTCTGATGCTCCTGAGTTTGATGCATTTTTTGAAATCAACAAACGTGATGAACAAATTCGAGCTCATTATAACACGATCAAAAGGTTGAAAGCTCAAATTTCACAACTGAAAGGTGAAAAGAGGGATATAACTGGTTCCCATATGCCTCCACCTTTAGATTCTCAGAATTTCCAACTTCAAAACATCATTTATAACTTACAAAAGGAAAATGCTTGTTTTAAAACTGAAATTTCAAAGGTAAATGATCAAAACAAAGAGTTATGTGATTCATTTAAAGTTACACATGATAAACAAATTGAAAAGATAACTTCTTTACTTAATGATATTGAGGATCTTAAGCGTGAGGTGAAAGGAAAGTTGCCAATCCCCAATTGCAAGTATTCTGTTCCTAAAGTCTCTGATTGTGATAAGTATGCTATTGATATGTTATATATTCCCCCCGCCCATTAGGAATAATGAACTTGCACATAAAGCATATCTCTCATCTCTTAAGGAAAGTTTAAAGGGTCTTCGTGAGATTGTTGAAGATGAAAGATTAGAAAAACCTCTTGATAGTACCATTGCCTATGCTTGCATGGATGCCAAACGATCTCAAGAACTCTTAGAGTACATAATTGTCACATGTCCGAAATTTAGCAATAGGCGAGATAGAATAGTAGCACCCAGTTCTATGCCTAAGGATAAGAATGAGACTTTTAATGTGCCTCTCAAAACTTCAGAACCCAGAACTTCTAAACCACCAAGGCACAGTGTAGTTTCACCAACTAATATTCCTGTTGTTCCTTCTACAGGAGTAATCGGCAATACTAAGGTTAGCGGGTCAAAGCCTTCAGGCAATACAATGCGAAATAGGATCTTGCCAGCCAAAAGTGTTGAAGAAAAGCTAGTAGAAGAACACCCTAGGAAGAATAAGTTTGAGTTGAATAAAATGAATCGTGTTGATTCTAGTATTAGCTATAAGCGTTTTGTAATTAATTCAATTCTCGCTTTTGCAAAACATGTAATGAATGTTTGAGTTTCGGTCTTAATCATAAATGTTCTGAGAATAAGGTGATTAATGTTGATAATACTCCCAAGAATATAAAAATGCTAGACATGTTAAGGAGATCTAGAAGCCTAAAGAGAAAAAGGTTAGTAACTGTTGGAAGCCTACAGGAAGAAAATTTAGCAATATGGGTTATCAATGGAAACCTATTGGCAGAAAATTCAAATTGAATGAATCTTGCCCTAAGCCGCTTAGATCCATGCCTTCTAAGAAATGGAAGCCTACTGGTAGAATCATACCTTTAAGAAGTGAACACACCTCACACAGGTCCACTGTCACTACTAGTGTTGCAACCAGTACTAATGAGGTCATATCTCCTATTACTAATGTGAGTGCTCCAATAATGTGTACTAACCAAACGGAACCCATTCGTTCATGGGGTTCCAAATTATCCGATTATCCATTCTTGTCTGTGTTCAAATGCAAGTCGTACAAATCGTCCTCTGGTATTTGGACTCAGGCTGTTCAAAGCATATGACTGGTGACCGGTCGCGGCTCATGAACTTCGTGAGTAAATTTATTGGAACTGTTAGATTCGGAAACGACCATTTTGGAGCTATTATGGGATATGGTGATTATGTGGTCGGAGATAGTGTAATTTCCCGGGTATATTATGTGGAAGGTCTTGGTCATAACTTGTTCTCTGTTGGTCAATTCTGTGATTCCGATTTAGAAGTGGCTTTTAGAAAACATTCTTGCTTCGTTAGAGATCTTGATGGTGTGGATCTTCTAAGAGGTACTCGTGGTTCAAATCTATACACCATCTCTATCGAAGACATGATGAAGTCCTCTCCAATCTGCTTGTTGTCAAAGGCTTCGAAAACAAAGTCATGGTTATGGCATCGTCGTCTCAATCACTTGAACTTCGGCACCATTAATAACCTTGCCAGAAAGGATCTTGTCAGAGGCTTACCTAGATTAAAGTATGAAAAAGATCATCTTTGTTCAGCCTGTCAATTGGGAAAAAGCACGAAATATGCCCACAAACCAAAACCCACAAACTCTGTAATGGAAGTTCTTCATACCCTTCATATGGACTTGTGCGGACCAATGAGAGTGCAAACGATTAATGGGAAGAAATATATTTTAGTCGTTGTTGATGACTACTCTCGATTTACTTGGGTAAAGTTTTTGAGGACAAAGGATGAAACTCCAAATGTCATTATCAAACTTATCAAGCAACTCCAGGTTCGTCTTAACAATACGGTTAGAATTGTTCGAACTGACAATGGCACATAATTCATTAACAAAGACTTAAGTCAATTTTATGAAAGTATTGGAATCAGTCATCAAAGAAGTGTTCCACGAGCTCCTCAACAGAACGGTGTAGTTGAAAGACGAAATCGAACTCTTGTGGAAGCCGCCAGAACAATGCTAATTTATTCAAAGGTTCCAATGTTTCTATGGGCTGAAGTCATTGCCGCTGCTTGCTACACCCAAAATCGTTCACTTATTCACACCTCTCATGAGAAAACTCCATATGAGCTTGTCCATAAACGAAAACCTGATCTATCCTACCTTCGTGTGTTTGGTGCTTTATGCTATCCAACGAATGACGGTCAAGATTTAGGTAAATTAAGAGCTAAAGCAGACATTGGAATTTTTGTAGGTTATGCACCAAACAAGAAGGGTTACCGAATCTACAACAAAAGAACTCGAGATATCATGGAAACTATTCACGTCACGTTCGATGAGCTGTCCGGGCAGATGGCTCCTGAACAATCCAGTTCTGGACCCGCACTTCAAATCAGTCCCATTGGGTCATCCCTTGTACCAAACTCCTCTCCAGCAACTCCATATGTACCTTCATCTGAAGATGATTTGACGAAATTGTTTGATCCAATGTTTGATGAACATTATGAGCCAAGTGCCACTGATCTATCAATTCCAACAACAGAGGCTGCTCATATCCCTGTGAATGAAGTCAATCCTTCAGTCTCAATTTCATTTAGTCAAGAAGCGCCTGCTGCTGATCACTTGATCTCATCAACAAATCATCAGTCTTCGAATGTACATCATGGAACGGTTTCTGGCACCAATGATGAAGTTAATCCCTTTGCTACTCCCGAAGATGTTCCATTTGAAAACATCTTTGCCCCTGAACCAACACCTGAACCATCTTCATCAGGGGATATAAACTCTGCTACATCAGTCCTTCAACAACAACCACACGAACATCTTAGAAAATGGACTCATGATCATCCATTGGACAACATCATTGGAAACCTCTCTCGTCTTGTATCCACACGGAAACAACTTGCAACCGATGCCTTATGGTGCTTCTTCAACTCAGTACTCTCTAAGATCGAACCAAAAGATGTTAAAACTGCCATGAATGAAGACAGTTGGTTCAATGCCATGCAAGAAGAAATTCATGAGTTTGATCGACTTGATGTATGGGAATTAGTACTTGCTCCAGACTGTGCTATGATCATTGCTCTAAAGTGGATCTTCAAAGTGAAACTTGATGAGCATGGTGACGTTCTGAAAAACAAGGCACGGTTAGTGGCTAAAGGTTATCGTCAGGAAGAAGGTATCGACTTTGAGGAATCTTTTGCTCCTGTTGCACGTATCGAAGCAATCAGAATCTTCTTGGCTAATGCTGCTAGCAAAAACATGGTAGTTTATCAGATGGATGTGAAAACCGCCTTTCTTAATGGAGATCTTAAAGAAGTGGTATTCGTCAGCCAGCCAGAAGGTTTTGTGAATCCAGAGCATCCTACTCATGTCTATCGCTTGAAGAAGGCTCTTTATGGCTTGAAGCAAGCTCCAAGGGCATGGTATGATACGCTATCAAAGTTTCTTCTATCCACTGGATTCAGAAAAGGAGCAGTCGATCCAACCCTATTCATGAGAAAGTCAGGCAAACATTTAATTCACGTTCAAATTTATGTTGATGATATTATTTTTGCCTCGACTGACCCAAATGAATGTGACCGTTTTTCTATGGAGATGGGCTCTAAATTTCAAATGTCAATGATGGGACAAATGTCATTTTTCTTGGGATTACAAATTTCACAAAGTCCCGGAGGCATTTTTATAAATCAATCAAAATACGCTAATGAAATATTAAAGAAATTTGGATTTACCTCCAGTGACCCTGTTGACACTCCTATGGTGGAGCGCACAAAACTGGATGAGGACCACTCAGGGATCATAGTAGATCAAACGAAATATCGAAGTATGATTGGATCCCTGATGTACCTCACAGCCAGCAGACCAGACATTTTGTTCGCTGTATGCATGTGTGCTAGATACCAGGCTAAGCCTACCAAAAAGCACCTTGAAGCGGTTAAACGGGTCTTTCGGTATCTCCAAGGAACCATTAACATGGGACTGTGGTATCCGAAGGACTTCGGTATGTCACTAACGGCCTATGCAGATGCTGACCATGCAGGATGTCAAGATACACGTCGAAGTACGTCTGGTGGTGCTCAATTTTTAGGTGATAAACTTGTAAGCTGGTTTTCAAAGAAACAAATGAGCACTTCCATATCCTCTACAGAGGTTGAATACATAGCCATGTCATCTTGTTGTGCTCAAATCTTATGGATGAGATCCCAATTATCTGACTATGGCTTTGTATTCAACAAAGTTCCTATGTACTGTGATAACAAAAGTGCCATTGCTCTCTGCTGCAACAATGTTCAACAATCTAGAGCAAAGCACATCGACATTCGACATCACTTCATCAGGGAACAAGTTGAAAAAGGTGTGGTTGAACTATACTTCGTAAGGACTGAATATCAACTAGCTGACATCTTCACAAAAGCTCTTTCTCGAGAACGCTTTGAGTTTATTCTTCCACGACTAGGCTTAAAGAGCCTTCAACCAGAAATGCTCAAACGTCTTCAGGAAGACGTCGAGGAGTAAAGGTGTTCGACTCTATCTATTCTTTGTATATATCTTTTCAAAAATCTAATACAAAAATATAAAACCAACAAAACGAAAATAGAAAAATATAAAACTTTTTCAAAATCCATAAAAATCAGAAAATCTTGAAAATCTTCAAAAAAATATTGTTTATTTTTCATGTTTTTTTCTTGTCGGTTCGATAACATCTACGGACTTTGAGTTGCCACTCAAAGAATGGCACGGGTCTCTAGATGAAGTTAGAATCTTAAAAAAAAAACACAACGAGATGGAGAAAAATATTTAAACATTTATCTACTATCTAATGAAAACCAATTGCTTTGCAATATAACTCGGACTCTATTTTTGATAATCATCTAGTCTTATTTGTCAAAATATCTATCTCTCAATCAACAACATATGTCATTGATTGAGGGGGACAATGATTTCAATTTAATTAAAAAGTTATTTGGCATTCAATTGTTTTCAAAAGATATTCATGCATATTTTATCAATGGAGTTTAAAGTCTTTATATCCGATTCTTGTCAGCTAAAACGTTTTTCATAATCAAGTCACAATTCTCCTTTAAAAGCTTTCAAAATCAATTTAAATCTACAGAGATCACAAATCTCAAATGATTTGATAATTGTGATCGGGGGAGAATTTGTGCTTTAAATTGGATTTAAACTGATAAATCGGTAAATGGTTTTATAAGGATGTACAAGCTCTCTTTCCCACATGTGCCAAACGATTTCAAATTTTCCATGCACATGTTGAGGGGGAGCATTTATCTTAAACCGCAACAATTTGAATCGTGATCAATGTGCAGGTTCCCTATAGTATGTGCTAAAACTCTTTCAAACCTTAAGGCACATATTTAGGGGGAGAAAGCTTATGAAAACCTCATCCTTCCCGGAAATGCTTTATCTACTTGATTTAATTAGGGAAGTGATGTTGATATCTTTTAGAAAATGATAATCAAAGAAGTTATTTCTGTCTCTTGCCTCCGTGTGCAAAATGATTTCAAATACTTGATGCACATGTTGAGGGGGAGCTCTTGTTCTAAAAATATCAAAAAACAATTCAAATACAAAATGCTTTGATAATATCTCTTAAGTATCTGGATTGATTTTTCAAATGGTTTTCAATTGGTTCCAATGGCAGATGAACAATACCAAATAGACCGACCTACTTTACTTTATGTACGGTGATATAAGGATGATAAGGTTAGGTATGTGTTCCCATGATCCGCCAGAACCGGAGGGATCTACCTAGGGACTATCCACTAGTTAGTGTAGAGTTCTTAGGTATGATGATAAAAGGAGAAAAATGAGATATGGGAAGAGTGCGGACTGAGACTGAGCTAGTACTGGAATAAACCCAACAAGGTTCTAGTTATGAAGTCTCGGTAAGCACTGAAGGGGTTGAAGAATGAAAAAGAAATGAATGTGAAAAGGGTGAAAATAAATAGCCCTCCTATAATTCAACCTTAGGGCAGAAACCGGGTTCAATACATATGCTACTGGTGGTTACTAATGTAACGCCGGTATTGAAGACAAGACGTCATGGACCCAGTGATGCACTGCACTAAACTTCCCAAGCTACTCAAGTTCCTCTTAAAAGGGCTTGTTTCATTCTCACGGGGAACCGACATTGTCTATCGACTTTCTCTTAGAGATTGTTGATATTGAAGAAGGAGACCCTCTCCCTAGTCTCCGATATAGGATCCAAATATGCACAAATTGAGTCTAGAGCCATGAGATCATCAACACATCTCATTAGGACACAAAATTAATGAAGACTTGCTGTTTCACACAATGTGGAAAGTGAGAATATATTAAGAGTCCTACGCATTACCCTTGTGGTATTGCCAGAACATCCGAGTGATATGTTAATAATATTCACGATGAAGATGGAAATCCTTCTAGAGCCAAAATCAAACAAGCTCCTGGTAGGTGGCATGTGAGATTTATTCATTAGATCAACCATGTGACAACTGAACAGAAACAATGGGGCGATTCAATCTTTTGAATCAATCCTGGTTCAGGTTATGGATTGACGGATACCTTTGAAAAACCGGTCATTGTGCTTAAAAGTTCTTTTCCATAGCACATCGACCGTGTACGAATATTTCAAATCAAAAGGTGTTTATGATTGATAATTGATTTTCAATAAAACCTTCGTTGTATTGCAAAAACAATTTCTATTGAGCAATACATGATTGTTTTTCAAATCTCTCTTCATCAATCAGTGGATTTATATTCGCTGGTTCACTCACTCCGTGTTGTCTTCCTTGAGACGTTCCGGTTGGAGAACAGCTAGAGCAGCTGCGAAACCCTGTCAAGGAAATTCTTCGGAATTATACCTGATCACAGGCAGTACTTGTACTGATCAACGGGGAACCGTGGGCCGTGTACCTCAATTCATCGAAAGTGATCAAAGACACTTTCGTGCACTTTATTGCTAACTGTCTTATGCAGGTACACCCCGACGTTTGCAGCTGATCAGAATTGAGCGGTCAATCCATAGCCGCATGCTCACACAACACATTCTTATCTAAAGAAATCATGATAAGTGCATCGATGTCTCTGATATTTTCACTCCATGCTTCTGCTACGCTGCTGCAAATATCATGTTTCAGCTAAAAGCTTCCACTACTCTGATAAGAAGATATCATGATTCAGAATGTGAGCATGTCGGTCCAAAGGTCACAAACATCACATACTATCAACACCACAATGGAAGTGTCAGAGATTTACTGTTGCTGATGATCTCAAAGCTGGCTCAAAACTCATCATCACGTGGATCAGTTTAAGACCTCCACTCGAAATTTCAAAACATGCAGAACATGATGAATCAAAGACTACGAGCTAAAGAACAAAAGTGCTTAATTAAAGAAACCAAGAACAACGAAATGTTATATCTGTTTGTAATCATTGTAAGTTGAGGTGACCTCCCTTAGGGGGAGATTGTTGGGATTTAGTAAATCCAGTACTTAAAGTGTCGGTCACCTCAAGTATGTATACTCGTTAGAAAGCTCGTAGTCGTAGCAATTCAGTGTTTGTATTTAGAATACTTTGTAACACCGTGGAGGACGGACGGGTCTTTACCCACTGTATGCCTGATCCACAGCCTAATAGAGGCGTCTAAGCTTGTACCCTATAAATACCCTTTGCCCTCCAAGGCAAAGGGTTGGAGCTTCATAATATATTTTTCTTTGTCTCTCTAGGGTTCCCATTCTCTCCCACTTTCTCTCTCTAAACCCTTAACCTAGCCGCCGCATATGTGTTGAGTAATAAACCAAGATCCTACAAGTATGGATAAAGTAGATAAAAATGTCCTAATTAAACTTGAGTAGAACTTAGGACAAAGAAGTAAGAAGATAAAGCTTAACCAAGGTTTTAGATATGTTTAATTCTCAATTTTTAAGTTCAATATAGTGGGTAAATATCACTAGACTCATTTGGTCAATTCGTCTAGCTTATGGTTCTTAGACTCCTCACCAAGATGATTATAGGTCACCAGGGATCATTCGACAATCTAATAGTAGTCATTAAGTACCAAATCTAAAAGACCTAATTCTATGTAAATCCGACCGTTAGGATCTTAGATTTACCCTAGCTTCTTAAATACCTCCACCTGATAGGTGATCCTTTGGTAAATTGTACACAAAGGATGGTTGTACTATGACAAATTCCTTCCATTCTTCGTAATCTAGTGAGTTGGGGTCCTTTGGTCAATTCTCCCACCCCACTAGATACTAACAAGGTTATGACATTACCAAAATTAGCGATCTATGAATAGGCTAAATAGATGTCTATAAAGAGAAGTAAAGAGAACGAATAACATAACCAAATACTTGAATTAATAACATGAATTCATTGTATGATCTTTAGAAAAACATAAAATAAATCAAACTCGAATACAAAGATAATCGTATACGAGAACTTCGTTCTTCAGACTCCTAAGCCATCATTCTTCTTCTGTGGTTGTTCTCCCCAAACCTTAGAGAGGTTTGGGAAAGGGGAGATATCTTGAAATGCATAATTATCGATGTATTTATAGGCATAAAACCCTAATTCAAGTTACGGCGTAACTCTATGATATAGTTACGCCGTAATTCATCTTAAACAGATATCCTTCGATGCTTATCCAGGATTACGGCGTAACCTAGGAAGGTGGTTACGCCGTAGTCTTCATAGCTAGATCAGAGTGGCAATTACGCCGTAACCTTAGCTGATGGTTACGGCGTAGTCTTCATAAATGGCATTACGACGTAACTTCATCACTTAGTTACACCGTAATCTTTGTGATATAAGAGTGATCCATCTTGAGCCCAATTTCGTCCAAATACCGCTATACACATGATGATTACTCCTGAAACGAAATAAGAAGAAATAAGGGTGAATCTAATAGTATTTTAAGCATAATACGTCAATAAAGGGGGAAATTAACACTTAGAAAAACAAGATTATTTGATGTTATCAACAAGTTATCGACTCTAAAAATCTAATCCAACCTACATTATCGGGTTTTCAAAACTTTGACCAATCAAATTTATCATTTTATTCTATGATTTTTTTCAACCATGTATTTACTCAACTTTTTTTTTCTACTTCTTATTTCTTTATTTCAAACAAATGTATCACATGTCAAATTAGTTATTAAACAAATATAAATAATTAATTTTTTTCTCATTTGTTTCTTTCAAATCAATCCCTAATGCAAATCCAATTCTAAACACACTTACAAACTAAATGGATCCTAATTATTTAAAGGCTTGTTTGTTTGAGGTATTTGGTTTCAAAAATTGAAAATAAGAGTAAAATACAATGTTTGCTATAAGCATATGGGTTTTGAATAGTGACTCATACCCCAATATGAGAGGATGCGACATTTCACCCATGTGAGCCTTGTTTCGAATAAAATCTCTGGCACTTTTAACTCTCAACCACATATTTGACTAATTTATTTTCTCAAATTTATTTTTTGTTTTAAAAAATTGTATTTTATGTAATAATTAAAATGTATATTTTAAATAATAGTATTATTTTCTCTTTCTTTCTTTTTTTAAAACTACAACAAATTTAATTCTAAATCATAATCCAAATCCAAATCTAAACCCGCATACAAACCAAATGCACCCTAAATACATAATTACAATTTAATCCACAAACTTTCTCTGCTCTCACTTACACCCGCATATAAAAAACAAAATAGATACACACAAACAAATTGACGCTACTAGCAAGTAATTATCCGATATGTTACAAAAACTAACTTCTAAACTTAATAGCGTTTGGTATGCATGAATAAAGGTTGTAATAGAATAGATCATTACAGTGAAATGAAAAATTGTTGTTTGTTTTAAATCTTGTAATGGAATGGTTTATTCATTGATTCATTCCATTACGACAATAACCACCAATTTCATTACATAGCCACCCATTAGTTTTTTCTCATTCCATTACGACATGTAATCACATTTTGCCATATTTCATTTGTTTCATTCATTTATAACATCTATTGCATTGTACTCCCTCCGTCCCATATTAACTGTCCAGTTTGACTTTTCAAAATCTTTTTCTTCAACTTTGACCTTGAATATTTTTATTTGTGTTATATAATACTTGATGCAAAATATATGAATAAAATGAGGATTTAAATGTATTTTCATTAATATAACTTTCATCAAGTATTATATAACACAAACAAAAATATTTAAGGTCAAAATTGACAAAGAAAGACTTAAAAAAGTCAAACATGACAGTTAATATGGGACGGAGGTAGTACCAAACAACATATAATAACAACCAAATAGGTCAATGGAACAGTAATGACTCATTTAATTACTATGTTCATTCCATTACATCGTCGATTACATAAACTCAAAAAAGGGGTAGATTTGCATAAACTCAAAAAAGTTAAAAAGAATTACCACTTATCACTTTACCAACATAAACCGTTTACCCAAAAATCCCAAATCCCTTCCTTCCACAAATCTCACACCTCCAATTCCACACGAAAAAAAAAAAAAACAAACAAACCCTAAAAAAAACTCATCATCAATCATCAATTCAACCAAAAATGAACCAAATTCAAAACAACAATCACAATCCACGTAAACTCCTCATAACAACCCCAAACCAAAAAAATCCAAACCCAAACACCCCCACATCCTCACCAGACTCATCCGATTCATCTCCGAAAAAAACCCGAAACTTGCCGAATTTATCCGATTGCCACAGCTGCAATAAACATACTAATCCAACTAACCCGAAAAACCGCCTTCAACCACTCGACAGTATTTGGCGCATTGTATTGCTTTGTAGAAAATGTACTAGCTTAATTAAGTCTAATACCATTTGTACTTATTGTTTTCGTAGCGTAAAAAATGATTGCGTAAAATGCACTAAATGTGATCATAGTATGCATAGAGAATGTGTAGGGTTAGGGCCAGGGTTAGAGTTTAGTGAATGTGTGGATTGTTGGGTACCGGATGCGGTTGCCCGTTCGGTTAGTTTTAGGAAAAGTAGGATTAGGAAGAGGAATGAGGTGTTGAGAGATGAGGTGAAGAGGAAGGTTGTGTGTGCGGTGAGAGCGAGTGAGAACGCGGTTAGGAAAGCGAGTGTGGCTAAAAGTAAAGCTGAGTTGGCGAAAAGTAAGGTTGTTATGGCAAAAAGTGCGATGGATGTGGTTGGGGGAAAGGGTGAGGGGAAGGGGGATGTGGAGTTGGCGATTATGTTGCATAAAGCGATTAATTGTTCGCCGAGGATAGGGAGGTATGGTTGTTTGATGAGTTTGGTTAGAGGTGATGAGGGTGAGATGGCATGTTATTCGAGAAGGAGGGGTAAAAAGACTCGGGCGGTGATTTGTTATACTCGAAGATGTGGAAAAGAGAAAGTGAAAGTGAAAGGGCCATTGATGTGTTATTCTAGAAAGCGTTCGGGAAGTAACGAAATTGATACTAGTTTGAAGGGTTCTAATTGTGGTTCGAGTTCGGAGGTTGAAATTGATGGTGAGAGAATTGATATGGAGCGTGATCACTGTTTGTTGAAATACGAAAGACTCGGAAAAGGTACACCTAGGCCTTCGGTTTTTGTTAGAGATTCTGATTGTGGTTCTTGTACGGATTTTTCTGATATGAAAACTGAAGATACGAGTGATACAAGGGATATTGGAAGTGGCAATGAATGTTATGAAGATTTTGATAAATGTGACGATAATGGTGACCGGTATTTGTTGAAATACAAGAGATTAAGATCCAAGGGAGGATTTAGTTGCAAAAGTGAGGAGATTTCTTCAGTATGACCTTCACACCGTCACAAAGAATCCACAACTTCATCTGATACCGAGCTCTAGTCTTGTTCATGTATCTGTAAGTGTTCAATTTCTATGTACTTGATGTAAAGCTTCTCTACAAATGTGTATATTTTCGGTTTCTAGAAATGACAGATGGACTTGTTTTTTATGTTTGCTTCCTTGTATGTGTTTAATGTGTGTAAGCTATGTGAATTGCCATCCAGACACAATCTCTTTGATGAAGTATGTTCTCTAATAGTTCGATATAAGCAAAGCTAGATTTAAGGTTCTTGTTTTGTGCCTTGTTGGTGTTTTAGCTATATGTAACTTACTTATAAAATGTACTCATGTTGGTTTTGGATGGCAATATTGAGTGGCTACTGATTACTGAACTGTAAGTTCAGATTGGACAGCTCTTGTATAATAGTTCCCATCTTGGTAATGCAGCACCGTGTATGTTTTCTTTTATTTTAGTATGACGAACTTAGTGAATGGTTGCGGAATGTTCTGTACCAAATAGGTTTCTACCGCATGCAAACATAAGTCTGGATTCACTTCCTTACACTCTAAGAATTTAGAATGACCATTATATGGGCATTTTATCTAATAATCAAGTTTGATGTGGTTTATGTTTATAAACAATTTTGATAATTATTTAACTTGAACTAAATTAGAGTTATTAGTTATAGCAGACAAATCACAATCTCTTCATGCACTTGAAGACTTGAGGGTTGTTTTCTCAAACATGTATCTGATTGAGTTAATTGATTGATTTGAAAACCATATCTAGTTGAGTTGATGTTAATTTCCCATCTTTGTACTCTATATACAGAACTTTGGTATATATGCCGGTGTTTAGCACTTACGACTTTATTTTACAAAAGTATAGAGATTAATAGGCAAGGTTAATTGCTCATAAGACCCAAAATGCCTAAAAATCTTTCGGGTGATGACTTCCCCGCTAACATTCATGGCTGCACAAAACGATATTCCGAATCCAACAATACATAGTAAAGAACGTGGAATTGGTGGGTTCTCTATGGATTGAAGTCTGCTAAAGGCTACACTTGAGAAAAGTTTTGCTTCGGGGGCCGGTTAGGTTGGATATGATTGACTCGGGTATTTCCTTTTAGGAATTCGTTTGATGTCGACGACAGTTAATGTTTTTTATTTTCTTTTTTATTCCTTGACTTGCTGATTTATACTCCCCCGCCTCAGGTACCTTCTTCCTAAAATCCTAAGCTTTTTCTTTTACATTATATGCCATGTAATAATAATAAGTTATAAGAACTTCGTGGACCAAAATTAACAGTATTTTAAGCAGTAATTAGGACGCCGTGCATACTCTTGTTTTTGAAACAAGAAATGCTACAATATTCATAAGACATCCAAAGAGGAAAACAGGAAAAGTATTGCTAATTCTATGGGACTGACAGATCATCATTATTTATGATATAAAATCACTGCGCGGGTTGGAGATATATACAGGAAACCAAGAAATAGTTTATGCTTGTTTGGAGGTTCACTGCCCTATATTTAGGAGATGTACTGTAGTACTTAACTCTCATATGTAGCTAGAATGCTTAACAGGGCCATGCCGCCATGGTATATATTACTTTTCATATAAGACATGGGACCACGTTATATGATTTGAAACCATGAGCCATGTATTAATCAACCATATAAGAACAAAAAAATTTCATGTGAGATTTGATCTTTCCATTTCAGATAAGCAGATAGGCAGGATATTGAATCTGCAGTCATTACCACTAAAACGCTTGCAAGATTTTGAATCCACATACACCCTTGAACTTACATAAAGTACAGGAAACTCAAGGTATCACAAAATAAACGATCCTACCCTGAAGGCCTGAACCATCTTGAATAGCTGATGAACTCTTGAACTTCACTAAAGTGTCCACGATTCTATGAAGTCAAAAGATCTACACACATTTCAATAATTTGATTCATCTTTCTTTCGCTTGGACTGCACACTTCATTTCAGTTTATTATTGTTTTGAATTATCATTTTTTTCCTTGTAATTTCAAACTGATTGTGGCACTCGTGGATTCCACAATCTTTAAATTTCTGCATGCTCTTTCTATTTCTTTATAACATGCATGTTCTCAAAGGGTCATCTAAATGTGTTATGTGCTGCCATTTCTTTCTTCTCAACTCATTGTTTTATTTTTAACGGTGAACTCACTTTATGCCTTCCAAAACCCGTTCTTTCAGAGCAGGTTTGATTTGATTTTAAACTATTCAATCCTTGCTGAGATATCGATCGAAATTAGTCATTTGATATTTCTGCATTCCGTGTCAACTTGAAGATATAAATTTATACAAGTTTTTGTTTTTGTTTTTGTTTTGTTTTGTTTTGTTTTTTTTTTTGTTTTTTTTTTTTTTTTTTTTTTTTTTTTTTTTTTTTTTTTTTTTTTTTTTTTTTTCCTTTATGTGGGTTGTACTATCCTTAAATTATAGTGGTTGTTAAACTTGTATTGATAGACCCTTAGTTATCAAGTATTGTCCTGTATTATAGTGTCGCCGACATCTTATTCGTCTAAATTGTCCCAAAACCTTCCTCTTATCACACTTATTCTTCTGTCCGCATCATGGCGGAATTCATAGGAAGTAGTGGAGATGTGGGGTGTTTTCGCTTAACGAAGCCACTAATAAGTGAGTGTTTCTGCTAGGTTGATATATTCCACAACTCAAAAGGTCGATACTAATTTAGAGAAGTCAAAGACAATGTTGAACTTGTTAGAGGATTTAATGGGCTGGCTGATGCCATTCGCTTAGATGTTTGTACACAGGAGGACGAACGACATTTTAGATATGATGGATAAAGTGTCATTGAAGGACTTTTGGTTTGGAGAACGACTGAGGTCATGTTTAAGCAATAGAGAAACACCAACTCTTGTTAATGTAGTTATAATGTTTCGCTGTTGGTTAGGAATGACTTTAGTAGAGGAGTCCAAACCTACTAAGTTCTTCAAAGAGCTTTGTCCGTCATGTCTAAAATATATTTTTTCCCTTGTATTCGAGCATATAAGTAAAGGGCACCAGCTAACCGTTAAATGCTCTAACAAACCTTACTTAGTTACATCTTAAACTTTATTTGTAATTTTCATTTTGAACATTTTCAGATGGACCATCTCAAGTAAAACTAACATTATTATTATTTTTTTTTTTTTTTTTTTTATTTTATTTTATTTTATTTTACATGCTGGTCCTCATTCTTGACGAAAAGAATAAGGGGTGATACTGTGATAGTATAAAACAGGACAGTACTTGTAAAGTGAATTGGTTTGTGGCTTATAAAGTCTAGGCGTCTCCTCCTTTAAGCTAGCTTTTTAGAGTGAGTTCTACACCTAGCTTGTGACTTTATGCGACCTAGTATGGGATGGGTTTGTATCAGTTGGTATGAGAGCCAGTCCCACCTTTCGAGGTTTGAAAACTCAGAGTGGTGGCCTATGGAGTGGCGTCTTGGAGTTGGACCTGAAAAAAGAAGGGTGCCAACTGTGACCAACATAGCCGTGAATAACGAGGACGTTGGTTCTTCGGAGCGTGGGTATTGTTAAGATCGCACATCGGCCAAGTATGGGATTGGTTGGTGGCTTATAAAGTCTAGGTGTCCCTTTCTGTTTTAAGCTAACTTTTTGGAGTGAGTGCTACACCTAGCTTGTGGCTTGAATGCTTGATGCGACCTAGTAAGGGATGGGTTTGTATCATGAACACTCTCCACATTTTTTTGATCTTGGCATTAGATTTCCTAGCTCCCATCATTCTCTAATGTAAGTTCCATCATACACAACCCTCTCCCTCTCTAGTGATTTACTTATGTTGTCTTAGAAGCACACTTTTCTCCGGTTAAGGTTCTATTAAGATTACAATCTACTAGTTTTAGCTTTTAAATTGTGCTTTAACTTAGATGCGGATAATAGATTGGATTTATATGCTTAGAAGTTTGGCTTATGCTTTCTATGATGAACACGTACTACATAGTTTATGCGTGATCCTCTTATGTTTTTTGGTTTTTATTCGTATACAATATTTTTGACAATTCATTGTATTGTGTAAATCATCGTTAAGGATATGGCGTTGTAGGTATATCTAGAGTCGGTGTCGGATAATAGGTAAAAACGAGTTTGGATTAACATGGGTAAATGCCATGTGTCAAAACGGGTTGGGTTGCCCCACACATTTTTTTTTTCACTTTTTGAATTAATATAATGTAGTCTTCTTTAAGTATAATGATTTTGGAGGTTTTAGATATAACTTGGACGACTTTTAGGCTGTTTGACCGTATTTCTTTTAGTAATCCTCTCTAAAAATTTAAATGTTTGACCTATTATCATTAATAAAGTTACTCAAATTGGTCTGTCATTTCACACAAATGGAATTGACTGCCCCCATATTGAGTTTATCGATTCTAAAGGTCTCGTTGAGAGTATTAGAGTTTTAAAACTTAAGAGTTTGGCCTACTACATTGCTCCTTCAACGAGCCTTTCGAGTAATTAGTTGACTTTTAACAACTTCATCAACAAAAATAGGAATCTATAGATGAAGAATAAAAATACATAGGTACCACACTATCACTGTCATCACAAACACTCTCGTAAACACTAAAAGGTTAGAAAGAAAATAGGTTGTCGTTATTGATGAGTCACCCTTGCGCATAGGTGTGATTAAATTGGCAGCTAAAGTACCACTACATATAAACATTTTTGACTAAAAAGGCAGATAAAGTACCAACTATAACAGGGTTGAATTTCTTGGTCTATAACTTCTTGACTGCTACTTTTTGCACTTCTTTCATATAACTTTTGTCTCTTTGATTATGATGACTATACATAATGACCTTACCATTTCAATTCCTGAAAACAATTTTGATAGAAAGCATGATCAAGTGTCTGTAGGAAAAACGAATTATCACTTTCTACAGTTCATCTAGTCAGTGTGTATGGTTCGAATTTCTTGGTCTCTAATAATATATAAACTTGCAACTTGCATTATACACCTTCTAACATCATATACTAAGCACATACCCATTAATCTTTCATGATTTGCTTTGGGCATTTGCGAGAGCCATGATACATATCCTACAAGTACCAATTTAGATATGTAGTATTTGGTCACAGATGACGATTAGTGATGCTTTTTAGAAGCTAAAAGTCACCCCAGGTTTATTTAGCTTGGAAAAAGTTTTATTAGTAGTAGTTATGGACTTATGGCAAGGTGATTAACATATCTCACAAAGAGCCCACTCTTTTGTTTATCAAAGAAAAAATGCACATAGTTTGCTTCTGTGTAGATTCCTACTCTTAGTCCTTGTATATAATTGTTCAGCTTTGCACTACTTGGGGTGCCCGGTCCCTTTTTCTTTATGAGATGGGATTTGGTATTTTTCTGATTAAAATATCCAGGGCGTGGTGGCCGTCGCGTGTATCCACGAGCCTTGAATTCAAAGAAAAGAAGATGATTTTGTCCAAGTTCTGTATTGAATGCTTTATCTAAAGATCATTATCGGTGTCTAGTGGATTACACACTATCTTTTACTTTACACCACCTATACATTGATCATTGTATCATATGTATACATGCACACTATATATATCCCATAGGATGGGGGGACTCTATCTTTCACAAGCAAGTCATCTCTAGTTCTTGTGTTCATTGTCAATCTTTGTGATATAAAATCATCTTTCCTGCTTTCAATAGCATGGCTGCGAAAACAGATGTATGCATTCCTGTGTGTGAGGATAGATCTGAGCATGGTCAAGTATCTATTGAAGAAGACTTTGACTACTCACAGAGGGGACAGTGGCTGCGTGCTGCTGTTCTCGGAGCCACTGATGGTTTAGTTTCAGTTGCATCTTTGATGATGGGTATTGGAGCTGTTAAACAAGATGTTAGAGTCATGATTATTACAGGCTTTGCTGGTTTAGTTGCTGGTGCCTGCAGTATGGCTATTGGAGAATTTGTTTCAGTTTACTCCCAACGGGATGTTGAGGTCGCTCAGATGAAGAGAGATAACAGAATTGAAAAGGAAGCACTGCCTAATCCCATTCAGGCTGCTGTAGCATCTGCCCTTGCATTTATGGTAGGCGCAATCGTGCCCTTACTTGCTGCTGCTTTTATAGTGGATCACAAGGTTAGGCTGGGTGTGGTAGTAGCCACAGTGAGCTTGGCGCTTGTTGTTTTTGGGTGGATTGGAGCAGTTTTAGGGAAGACGCCGGTGATAAAGTCTTCTGTTAGGATTCTGGTTGGAGGGTGGATAGCTATGGGTATTACTTTTGGGCTAACCAAGTGGATAGGCTCTACTGGGTTGTAGTGTTACACAAGATTATATTTTTCCCGCTGACTGTAACATGATTATAGTGATATTTGAACTTTGTCTGTATTTCAGTTCCCTTTTATAAAAGCTTTTGATAAGTATTTCTGTATTTGTGAATTCGAAGAGTGTTTAAAGTATATACTATTTTACTTAAGTATTACTACTGCTTTATTGTGTTGCCTGAATGTATTTGTTTTGTAAGTATAGATCAATAACTAGAGAAGGAGCTTCTTAGACTTGCATTTCTAAGGTATATATGGAATAAATATGTGGTTAGTGTTTTCATAATCAAAATAGTTCTTTCTAAGTTAAGCATCATTTTAGAGTTGGATGTGTCTCTAAAGCAGACCAATTTTTATTTCTTAAGTCTTTTTATTAGCAGCGTACTTTCACCACTTTACTAATTTAGGTAACCAATTTTTTTTAATTACCAATATAGTCATTAAAACTTTCTAAATTGTGAATAATATGGCAAACTTTCTAGTGAACCGACTAAAATGCCCTTGTCTTTTTCGCATCGTTAGTCATTTATACTAACGGTCGTTAGTAAATAACTTAAAATTTGGTTTTCTTACGTTTTCGTTCGTTTTTTTGCATGTTTTCGTCGTTTTTACACATTTATGTCCGTTTTCGTTCGTTTATGCACATTTTCGTCCGTTTTTACACGTTTGCGTACGTTTTTGCACGTTTTCATCCGTTTTACATGTTTTCGTCCGTTTTTGCACGTTTTCGTATGTTTTTACATGTTTTCGTCCGTTTTTGCATGTTTTCGTATGTTTTTTTACACATTTTCGTCCTTTTTTTCACGATTTCGTCTGTTTTTGCGCTTTTTCTTTCGTTTTACACGTTTTCGTTCGTTTTTACACGTTTTCATATGTTTTTGCATGTTTTTGTCGGTTTTACACATTTCGTCCGTCGTGACAAAACGGATGAAAACGTGAAAAAATGGACGAAAACGTTTAAAAACGGACGGAAACGTGCAAAAACTGACGGAAATGTGCAAAAACGGTCGGAAACGTGTAAAGACGAATGGAAACTTGCAAAAATGGACGAAGACGTGTAAAATCGGACGAAAACATGTGAAACACAGACGAAAACGTGCAAAAACGGATGTAAACGTGTAAAAACGGACGAAAACGTGTGAATACGAACAAAAACGTGTATAAACGAACGAAAACGTAAGAAAACCAAATATTAAGTTATTTACGAATGACCGTTAGTATAAAGGACTAACGATGCAAGTGTATGTGAAGAACACAATAGTATTTAGTTAGTTCACTAGAAAGTTTGCCATATTGTTCACAATTTGAAAGTTTTAATGACTATATTGGTAATAAAAAAAGTTAGTTACCTAAATATGTAAAGTGGTGAAAGTACGTTGCTAATAAATAAACTTAACCATTTATTCTTGAGATATATACTATTATATAAAATATTTAAGATGTGGGTCCCAACAAAAAATGAAAATAAGGAGGTGCGATCTTGATAGTCGATCTCATTCTTTACAAATTGTAGGAAACCACATCCTAGAGTGACAAGAAGAATTCCACTTTTTTAGGCATGACTCTTTCAATTTCTCTTGTGTCCCTTTGATTGATCCTGAACCGTCAAGTTTTCTCACTCGAGCTGACCACTTGTGAATGGCCAACCGTAACAAACTTCAAACAGCTCAGGAGGCAATGCAATTTAAGATCAGAGGAATATAGTGGATTCCTGGGTCGTTAAGTCCCACGGAGGATGAATTGGTGTTAAACAACTTCAGATGTCGAATAATCACTAAGGATAGTGATCAGAAAGGATTTTGAGAAATAATTTATACCTAAAGAAAAGATTTGTAAATTACAGCGACTTAAATGCAAATTAAGAAAATTAAAAAGTTAAAATATATTAAATAAACGCTATCACTATTTTTACAATGATGTTTTTGTGATTTTATAAAACAAAATAACTTAAATAAACTATTTTAACTAAAATGTAAACTTAAATCATCTAAAAACTTAACTTAAAATGAAAACGTACGTAAAGTCTAAAAATTACGCGAGTGCGCAAGCAAAAACGTAAAATTTATGAAATAAAAGTCCTACAAGTGTAAAAACAATTTTATTATGTACTATATGACAAAAGAAAATTTTAGAAAAAAGAATTATATTTTTTAGACTTTTATATTTTTTATTATGAATTAAATAAGATTTTACACTAATTAAATGTTTAAAAATACTAAAACTATTTAGAAAAATCTGAAACTTTTTTATAAAATACTTAATACTAATACAAACTAAAGAAAAATACAAAGGATGAAAAAGCTGGTCTAAATAAGCTGGAAATAAGCTAACTTATGCGTATAAGCTAAAATGGAAAACAAGGCCTAAGTATTAAATTGTGCAAAGTAAAACCAAGACAAGACCCAAGGGCGACTGGCATACAGGTACACCTATATCACTCTCAAAGGTGGGAGGTCTCAGGTTCGAGCCTGCCTCCCCACCTTTTTGCTAAACATTTTTCTTTTTTCGATTTTTCTTTTTGCAACTTATTAAGTACACTGAAATAAGCATTTTTTATAACTACAACTTTTTCTAAAAACCAATAATAAGCTCTATATAAGCTTATGTTTCTCAACAGTTAAGCAATAAATGAAATAAGCACAAGTTTTTAGTAAAGAGGCTAATAAGCTAAAAAAAATAAGCAAAAGAGTAAATGAAAATAAGCTAAGGGACTGTAAATAAGCTAATGTTACAAATGAAAAAAGCAAAATGACTTGAAAATAAGCACCAAATAAGCCAAATTAAGCACAAGCTTAAACTGTTTACACAGTTAACTATTTGGTTTTCTAGCTACTTATAAGCAAGTATTTAAGTACTTGAATAAGCTAATAAATGAAAACAAATGCCAAAACTAACAAGCTAACCAACTGAGCTCTCTAAAAAGCTAAAGCTCTCACTTTGGATTACAATAATGAGCTTGTGAGGAGCTTTTGAAATTCTTATGAACTCTGACTAATTGGTACACTTAAACAAAATGGACAGAACTAAAAGCTATGAGCAGACCAACTAAATAAGCTAGGAATTGGAATTTCAAGCTTAAACCCTTGAGATAGCTAGGTGAGCTTCTCAAAAAGCTAGATTACACAAGTTGAAGCTAACTAATAAGCTCTGTGAGAGCTTGTGAAAAAGGCTATCAAACCTGTGCACAGAGCATGTTTTCAGACTAGGACTCAAACTAAGCTAATGAATAAGCACTTTATAAGCTGAGTGGTGTTAAACTAATATTTTTCTAATTTAGTTTAGCAGCTATATTTTAATATCCTAGAAGCTTATGAGCTAAATCTTAATATTGAGCACACACTGAAATTCTAAATTTTATTCAAAAACTGCTTTTAGTAAAATTTTGACTTTTTAATTACACTAAAACTTTGACTTTTATGAACTTGTAACTGATTCTACTTATTAAATATGTTATATTAAGCTGAATTAAGACTAATCTAAGCTGAGTCTACTAATTATGCACCAATATGAAGGATTTTACCTTGTTAATCCTTGACAGTTAACTGTCAAGGAATAAGATTTGGTAATTTGACTTTAATGCAAACAGGGCTTGGTTTTTATGACTTAATTGAGCTATTGTGACTTAATGGAACTTAGAACAACAATAAACAACAACACAACTGGTTTTTATCCTAATTAAATCATCAAATCCAAACAATCATTTGATTTTCACTTGTCACATGAACTTCAAAGTTTTTAATGAATATGAATAAAAACTAGATTCCATACATAATATTATCACATAATAAGACTAATTGAGTATAAAACTTCAAGAAAACAGTCAAGAAACACAAACTTGTCAAATTTGCATTTCAACTGAATTGTTTCAATTTTATGCACAAGTGAATCTTAATGGACAAACTGCTAGTATTAGGCTATAATGACACTAAACAATAACAAAGAAACATGAAAACTTAAGAATCTAAGCATGAAAAATAATGAAACAGTAAATGGTGAAATATGGCAAAAATGGAACTCACAAGTGATCAAGGTAAAAACTGAGTACCAAGGTTAAGAAACTACTCCTAGCTTATTGTCAATAAGCTAGAAACTAGAAAATCCATCCAGATCAGCTTCTATTCATCCCCAGAACTGCTTATTGGACCATATAATGACTTCCATTGATTTTTTCTTGATTTTTATATTTTCTAAATTTTAAAGACTAAAACTGTTTTAATGAATCTTAAAGCCTTAAAGCTTTTGTCAAGAGCTTATGAGAGCTATAGAATCCAATAAACAACTAGTAAACTTGAAATTAAAGAACATGAAAAATTAAAGGAAATTTAGCAAATCATGAAACTTAAAAATAACTTGAAATTAAACTGGAAATAACATTTCATTAACCATGAAACATGATACAACTTTGAAATTAACACTGAATTTAAAAGTTAACAACAGAATTTAAAGTTTACACTACGAATTTGGTCTAAAAACTTGACAACCCTTTCTTCTTCTTCTTTCTTGATTTATATTGATCTTTCCGAGTCTGTGGGTCCCACTTGATCTTTCCCATCAATAATATCAGCCTTTGGATGGGTCAAATACATCTTAGCCATCAAATGGCATTTTGGCGCCAAAAGTCCTAAAGTTAACGTGAGGCAGTTTTAAGCAATTAAAGAACTTTGGAGGGATGTGTTGGTGGAGGGGACAAGTAGGAGAGTAGGTGATGAGCTGGTGGTGAGGTGGAAGTAGCAGGTGGAGGGGATGGAGTGGTAACAGGTGGAGTTGGGAAGGGGATGAACAGTAGACGCGGGTGGTTTTATTTTTAAAATACTGGGCCGGGTTTGGATATTGGGCTTGGGTTGTGTTTTTGGGTTGGATAATTACAAAGGGTCCGTTTGGTATATTTTAAACACAAGGACCATAAATGTAATTTTCTGAGTTTTAAGGACTGAACTAGACAAGTTTCCAAATTATTTTCAAGGACCAAACATGCCAAATATAATAAACTAAGGACCATACATGTATTTATTTTCCATTTAAAATGTCCAAGGGTCTTTTATGTCATTTTTGAAACTTAAGGGACCAAACATGTAATTTTCCAAAAGTTCACTATAAGGACCAATTTTGTCATTTATAAATAGTACAAGGCTTATTTTTGATAAATTTCCATTTTTAAATTCACCAAGGACTATTTTTGACATTTTTCAAAGTTTAAGGACTAAAGTTGTCATTTTGTAAATTTTAAACTTTAAAGGGTTTATTTTGACAAATTTTGAATCCCATGGACCTTAAATGACATTTTACAAGTTTTTGAACTACCAGGGACTAGTTTTGACAACTTTTGAAACTTGGGGGACTAAAACTGCCAATTATGCAAACTTAATACGTTTTTCATCTGATTTTGGTATTTTTGCATTTAAAACACATAAAACACTTATTTGTGATATTTTCATCATTTTGATGCATTTCAGAGTGTTTTCAGATGTTTTTGCAGTCTAGATAGTACAAAAATGATGAGTATTTAGACACTCATCACCTTTTAATGTCACCATATTTTTTAAAAGAGTAAATTGCAAAAATCATCCCTAAAGTTTAGCCAAATTGCATGTTTCGTCCCAAACATTACGAAAATGCAAGGATCATCCCTGTGACAAACCTTTAGGGCAAATATCGTCTCTGACCAACATCAAATGACTAAAATACCCTTGTCTTCTTCTTTTTTTATACTTCTTTTCTGTTTTCTTACACAAATGGTCCTTGTGTTCGCCAGATTTTACAGATTTATTCCTGATTTTTATTAATTATTTATTTAACTATTAATATTAGTGTCATTTTTTATACTTTTTCGTCTGTTTTTCTTACGTTATTGTCCGTTTTTCTTACGTTTTTTTTCATTTTCATACGTTTTTGTCTGTTTTTATACATTTTCGTCCGTTTTTATATGTTTTCGTCCGTTTTTATACGTTTTCACTCGTTTTCTTACGTTTTGATCCGTTTTATACGTTTTTGTTTATTTTTCTTACGTTTCCCGTTTTTGTACGTTTTCGCCCGTTTTCTTACGTTTTCATCCGTTTTCGTCCGTTTTACTTAAGTTTTTATCTGTTTTATCCATTTTTGTTCGTTTTTCTTATGTTTTTGTCCATTTATCAGTTTTCGCCCGTTTTTCTTACGGTTTTGCCGTTTTTATCCGTTTTTCTTCTATTTTTTTGTTTTTTGGGTTTTCATACGTTTTTATCCGTTTTTATACGTTGTCACCCATTTTCTTACGTAATAAAAACGGACAAAAACGTAAGAAAATGGACGAACACTTATAAAAAGTAAGTAAAACGGATAAAAAAGTAAGAAAAATGGACAAAACGGGTAAAAACAGACAAAAACGTAAGAAAACCGGGCGAAAACGTATAAATCAGATGAAAGCGTAAGAAAATGGTAAAAAATGTAAAAACGGATAAAAATGGACAAAAACGTAAGAAAACGGACAAAAATGTATAAAAACGGATGAAAACGTAAGAAAACAGGCGAAAACGTATAAAAACGGACAAAAAAGTATGAACATGAAAAAAAACGTAAGAAAAAGGGACAAAAAACGGATAAAAATGGACAAAAACGTAAGAAAACAGGCGAAAACATATAAAACAAATAAAAACGGACAAAAACGGATAAAAATGGACAAAAACGGCAGGAAAACGTATAAAAACGAATGAAAACGGGCGAAAATATATAAAAACGAAAAAACAAAAAAGCATAAGAAAAACGGACAAAAGCGTAAGAAAAACGGGCGAAAACGTATAAAAATGGACAAAAACGTATAAAATATATGAAAGCATATAAAAATTGACAAAAACGTAAAAAAACCCAGACAACAATGTAAGAAAAACGGACAAAAACGAACGAAAGAAAAACTGACAAAAACAGATGATAACGAACAAAAAGGATAAAAACGGGTAAAAAAGTAAGAAAAACGGACGAAAATGTATAAAAATGGATGAAAATGTAATAAAACGGGCAAAAATGTATAAAAACGGACAAAAACGAAAAATACGTAAGAAAAACGGACAAAAGCTTAAGAAAACCGGACAAAAACGTATAAAAATAATAGTAATATTAATAGTTAATTAAATTAAAAAAAAAAATTGGACTAAATCTAGTAAAGCTTGCGAAACACAAGGGTATTGGTCATTTGATGTTGGTCACGGACGATATTTGCCCCAAAGGTTTCCCACATGGATGATCCTTGCACTTTTTAAATATTTGGGACAAAACATGCAATTTCGCCAAACTTTAAGAATGATTTTTGCAATTTACTCTTTTTAAAAGTTTTTGCTCTTTAATTCAATATCCATTTTGATATACTTTCATGATTTTTTTAGTTTTTTGCATTTTTAGTGAGATAATTTTATTTTGATTTAATTTTTTTACAACTTTAACGTTAATTTGAATCGATACAAACTTGATTCGTCAAAATTATATACTTATGGAAGGAGTGTTTGACGATTAAGAGAGCGTGATGGTCTTTGTACATATGTAAAAGAGTATGAGGGTCTTTATAAATGCGAGAATGATGATGTCAATATGTTGTTGCGGGAAAGCTACGGGAAACCCAAACATACACACAACGATCGCTTAGACATTCGGAGTATTGTGTAACAACTTCAATAAGCGGGTAAAGAATTGCGGGGAGAGTTGAGTTAGCAATTTATTCACTATATTTATAATATAACTATATTTATCGTCACTGCTATGTGCGAATATCCAGCTAGTTTTAATAATGTATAGTTTGTGTCCTGCGAGAGCCTTCTCCTTTTCTAATTCATCTTTATGGCGTGGGTAGTACGAATTCCACACTCCTAGAGTTCTAAAGTCATCTTTTCACCAGTTGTGGAGTGTCGACTACAAAATTCTATATCGACTGGGTCGTGGCTGCCGTGTGGGATTCCACAATCTTTAATTATCCTGAAACACTGATTGATCCTACTTTGTTGCAGACTGAACACTCATTTCTTTTCTTTATAACAAGCCAATATGAGCATTTTATAAGGTCTTCCTCTTGATCAGCTCTCCACTATGATGGCGAGGGAATACTGAACACGAAAGGCGTTATTCATGACACTCACTGTTTTATTTCTAACTGTCAATTATCTCCAGATACATTCAATTGAGCAGGAGGCAGCCTAAACAGTAGGTTAGAAAATAGATGGCAACTGCCATTTTTGAATAAAAGCCCATTCATGCACACAAAGTTATTCTGCTAGATAGTATTTTGTTTTGAAAATGAATGGCCAAAGCTCTGCATTAAAAATATTATCCTCGATAGTTAACCGTAAAAAAAAAGCAAGTTTATCTCAAAGAGAATGTTATCTTTCAACCAGTGTAAGGAACATGAACGTATGCAAGACTAACATGTTCAATACTAATGAAAAAAGTTATATTCACACCAAGGATTGCTCCCCGGATGCAGGTTTCCTGACAAAGGTTTTGCCATCAGCACTAAAGTGCAATTTGCGAATTTACTTTTTCCATTGGATCTCTGTATTTGTGAAGGGGATATTGATATAATATGAAATACACTTATAGGCAATGCCTCCACTGTCTAATTTTTGCCTGAGAATGTTGGGCTAATGTCTGACCCGAGCCCATGGGGCAGCAGCAGCTATTGACCCAAGCCCATGGGGTGAATGTCGGTTTTAATATTCTAGTTATATTAGAATTGTAGTAGGATTAGGAAAGCTTGTTCTATTCCCTATATATACAAACCGAGCTGTGGTTTGTTATTATGCATTCAATATCAGTTTTTGTAAGCAAGTATTTTTCTGATTAATTGGAGAGCTTATTCCAAGTTACTGTGTTATTGTGTTTCTGTTTGTGAACTGCGATTCAGTTGTGGGTCTTGAATTGGTATCAAAGCCAGGTTCAAGTAGTCGATCACTGAAGGTGTTCCAAGTTTAGTCGATCACAACAGGTTATTCAACAGCAGAAGTCGATCACAAGGGTTTACCAGAAGTTGATCACAAGGGTTTTACTAGGGTTCGACTTAAGCAAGAAGTTGATCAAAGTTTCAAACTTTCGACTTGGTTTACTTGGGCAGGAAGTAAATCATTCGACCTTTAGAACCTAGGGCTGGAAGGTGAACAAACAACACCGGTAACTTACAAAAGGCGTTCAAGAAGGATGGTGCAAGGCGAGTCGAGTCAACCACCTATTGAACATTCTAAAACGGCTCTTCAATGTCCAATGTTAACAAGCACAAACTATAACATATGGGCAATAAGAGTTAAAGCGGTATTCCGAGTCCATGGAATACTCGATGCACTGGAACCAGGGGAAGGAACACAAGTTGTTGCTAAGCAAGATCACATGGCAGTTGCGTTACTTTTCCAGGCGATTCCAGAAGAACTTGTTTTTCAAGTTTCACAATTCAACACAACCAAAGAAATCTGGGGAGCTTTGAAGACCAGGTATGTGGGTGTTGATCGGGTTCGAGACGCAAGGTTGCAAACCTTGGAGACGGAATTCGAATCTTTAAAGATGAAAGTCAACGAATCAATCGATGACTTTGCGGCTAGGTTGGGCAAAATTGTAACTGAAGTCAATAGCTTGGGAACAATTTATGAAGACAAGAAACTTGTTAAGAAGCTACTTGCATCCGTTCCGGATAGGTATGTTGCAATCGTTGCCTCAATAGAACAAATTGCTGACTTGAATACTATGTCTTTTCAAGAAGCAATTGGAAGGTTGAAAGCTTTTGAAGGAAGAATGAAGGGTGTTGACACCACTTCTGAAGATCAAGGCAAGTTGATGTTCGGAAGGGCTGAAAGATATGATAAGAAAGGTCGAGGAAGGAATTCCTCAGGTGGCAACGGTAAAGGTCAAAACTTTTCTTCTCAAAACAAATCTCGTGGTAGTGGTCAAGCTAATAACCACAACCGTGGAAACCAAAAAAACTCCGGGAGCAATACGGATCAAAAAAAGAACAAAAGTCGAGACCTTTCAAAGATTCAATGCTTCAGATGTGATGAATATGGTCACTTTGCTTCTAATTGTCCCGAACGCGGTGTACAAAAGAAAAGGCATGAAGCAAACCTT
Source organism: Chrysanthemum makinoi (assembly GCA_910596185.1). Lineage (NCBI taxonomy): Eukaryota > Viridiplantae > Streptophyta > Magnoliopsida > Asterales > Asteraceae > Chrysanthemum > Chrysanthemum makinoi. Next base: position 207,521,701 of record OU343221.1, on the reverse strand, counting down.
TTGAAAACGGAGGATGATGATGACCCGACACTTTTTATGATGAAAAGCGTTCAAGAAGTAGTTTTCTTGAATGAAGAAAAGATTATCCCAAACCAATTGAATACTAAGCCAAACGAGGAAGACACTTGGTATTTGGATAATGGAGCAAGTAATCACATGACGGGGATCCGAGAATACTTTTCGGAGTTGAATGAGAATATCTCCGGCAGAGTGAAGTTTGGTGATAACTCCTACATCGAGATAAAAGGGAAGGGTTCGATAATCATTGAAGGGAAAACGGGTGAGCAACGGTTAATCACTGGAGTCTATTACCTACCCGAGCTAAAAAGCAACATAATTAGTCTTGGGCAAGCTACCGAAGGCGGATGTGACATTCGTATGAAAGGTAACCTTCTTACTATGCGTGACTCAGATGGCAATCTTCTGATAAAGGTTCCTAGAACAAGTAATAGACTTTACAAGATTAAGCTCCAAGTTGGAAGTCCGGTGTGTCTCAAAGCAAAGATGGAAGATGATGCTTGGTTATGGCATGCTAGGATGGGTCACATTAATTTCGAGACGATGGAATTAATGGCAAGGAAGGGCATGGTTGAAAAGTTGCCAATAATTCATCAAGAGAACAAGTTGTGTGAATCTTGTTTGGTAGGAAAACAAACCAAGAAGTCGTTTCCTAAAGCAGCGAAATTTAAGGCAACACATTCTCTTCAACTCATACATGCCGACCTATGTGGACCAATTTCTCCACCATCCATAGCACGAAACAGGTACATATTTGTTCTTATTGATGACTTCTCACGCTTTATGTGGACTTTTACCTTGAAGGAAAAAGGAGAGGCATTTGAATACTTCAAAAAGTTCAAAGCTTTAGTTGAGAAGAAGTCGGGAAGCAAGATTATAACCCTAAGGACCGATAGAGGAGGTGAGTTCACTTCAAAAGAATTTACCAACTTTTGTGAAAACGAGGGTATAACAAGACATCTAACCGCTCCCTACACACCGCAACAAAATGGAGTCGTGGAAAGGTGAAACCGTACTCTTATGGGAATGACAAGAAGCATCTTGAAAGCACGAGACGTACCAAACTATATGTGGGCTGAAGGAGTTAGACACGCCACATTCTTGATTAATAGAGTTTCAACTCGAGCTCTAGTTAATCAAACTCCATACGAGGCTTTCAAAGGAAAAAAGCCTAACTTAAAGGGTTATGCTCAAAAGGAAGGAATTGACTATGACGAGGTATTTGCGCCCGTAGCACGGATTGAAACGATACGTTTATTAATCTCATTGGCCGCAAAAGAAGCATGGGAGCTACATCATCTGGATGTAAAGTCAGCTTTTTTACATGGAGAACTAAAAGAGCAAGTGTTTGTTACACAACCGGAGGGGTTCGTGAAGAAAGGAGAAGAAAGGAAGATCTACAAGTTGAAAAAGGCGCTTTATGGACTTAAACAAGCACCAAGGGCGTGGAATACAAAACTTGATAGAGAACTCAAGAAAATGTCTTTCAAAAGATGCCAACACGAACAAGCGGTGTATGTAAAGAAGACAAACAAGTCAATCTTGATTATTGCAGTCTATGTAGATGATCTCTTAGTAACCGGTTCAAAGCTTGTCGAAATTGGTGAATTTAAGAGACAAATGCAAGAAAGGTTCGATATGAGTGACTTGGGAAAATTAAGCTATTATCTTGGCATTGAAGTAAAGCAAGAGGATTCGAGTATCTCAATAAGTCAAGAAAGCTATGCAAAGAAGATCTTGAAAGATGTTGGGATGCATGAAGCGAATTCTACTCAATGTCCATTAGAACCTGGAATGAAGTTAAGCTTGGATAAGGAAGGTAAACCAGTTGATGCAACTCTGTTTAGACGACGAGTTGGTTGTTTAAGGTATTTACTACACACACGACCTGATTTATCTTATTCGGTTGGTTTGGGTAGTCGTTATATGCAAGAACCAAAAGAATCACATATGGCAGCTATGAAACAAATACTAAGGTATATCCAAGGTAGTTTGAATTTTGGAGTGCGATATAACCAAGAGAAAACCAAGGAGTTAGTGGGGTTTAGTGATAGTAGTTTTGCTATGGACCAAGATGATGGTCGAAGCACAACTGGGCACGTATTTTATCTAGGGAAATCACCTATCACTTGGTGCTCACAAAAGCAAAACACGGTGGCTCTATCGTCTTGTGAAGCCGAGTTCATGGCTACAACTTCAGCCGCGTGTCAAGGGATATGGTTACGTGGGTTGTTGAGTGAAATAACCGGAATGGAAGAAAGAGTGGTGGTCTTATTTGTTGACAACAAATCGGCTATTGCACTTATGAAAAATCCAGTCTTTCACGGAAGAAGCAAGCATATAAACACACGTTATCATTTTATCCGAGAGTGTGTTGAAAGAGACCAAGTACAAGTTGAGTTTGTAAGAGGTGATTTGCAACGTGCTGATATTCTGACGAAAGCTCTCGCAAGGATTAAGTTCAAGGAAATGCAAGAGTTACTCGGAGTTGAAGACCTCCCTATCTCGAGTCAGAAATTAGGGGGGTGAATGTTGGGCTAATGTCTGACCCGAGCCCATGGGGCAGCAGCAGCTATTGACCCAAGCCCATGGGGTGAATGTCGGTTTTAATATTCTAGTTATATTCGAATTGTAGTAGGATTAGGAAAGCTTGTTCTATTCCCTATATATACAAACCGAGCTGTGGTTTGTTATTATGCATTCAATAACTGTTTGTATAACAGTTCAATGTCACAGGAGCCTTCTCCTTTTGCAACTCATCTTAATTTGTGCTGTGGGCGATGTGGATTTTACACTCCTTTCATCATCTTTCACCACATGTGGACTGCAGACTCTATTTCAGTTTTATACACAATCCTCTTGGATGGTTAATCACTAAACTCCAATGAACATGGTATTAGATATATACCCCAGATCTATCCTATCATATCTTTATGCAAATGCTATCCTACACATGCTCCACCTTGTGATTTGTTGTGTCCTTGTCTAGTATGCTTTGGTATTCTGAGACACGGTGAATTACTAGTCCTATTCTCCATAAAGGTTCTGTTAGGATTATAATCTCGAATCATTCTACTTTGAATATGTGCTTTAGTGGTTTAGCCTAAAAATTTAGATTGCTTCATTAGATCAGATCAGTGCAGTTAAAATTTGGCTGTGTATTTTCTGATGAACAAAAACTTTGTACCGTTGGTGATAAATAATCTTTGATATCTGGTTTTTGGAAATAATCATTATTGATAATTTGATAAACATTTTTCAGGCATCCATTATGACTTTTTACAATTTAAGTGACAAAAATAGAAATTAGTGGATAAAGCAAGAGAAATAGGTCTTTAACCCCCACAAACATATGAACAGAAAAAGGGAAGCAACAAAACAAGGTGTGCTTAATCACATTGATGTGGCCCTTTAATTTGCACATTTGGTGTGACCATAAAGGTAGGTAATTAAAGTGCCTATATATATACCTTTAATCAGGTTATGTACTTATGTATCTTTCACATGCAAGCTATTTTCATATTCATAACAACCCCTATTAATCAGTGAATATTTATATATTTATTTTACTTCAATCATCATGGCTTCACAAAATGACGTCACCGTTCCAACTCCTGAAAACAAATCAGTAGATGAAGTTATTGACTATTCACAAAGAGGACAGTGGCTTCGTGCAGCTGTCCTTGGAGCCAACGATGGTTTAGTTTCTGTCGCATCATTAATGATGGGAGTTGGAGCCATTAAACATGGTGTCAAAGCCATGATTCTTACGGGTTTTGCTGGTTTAGTTGCAGGTGCATGTAGCATGGCAATAGGTGAATATGTGTCCGTGTCCTCTCAGCTTGATCTAGAGGTATCCCAGATGAAAAGAAATGGAGCAAGTAATATAGATAGTCAGAATGACCAACTGCCGAATCCCTTCCAAGCGGCTGCAGCATCTGCTGTTGCATTTACTATTGGTGCTATGGTTCCATTAGTTGCTGCTACATTTATCGTGAATCATGAGGTGAGGCTAGCTGTAGTGGTGGCTGCAGTAACTGTTGCACTTGTGGTTTTTGGGTGGATTGGAGCTTTTCTAGGCAAGGCTCCTGTGGTGAAGTCTTGTTTTAGAGTTCTCGTGGGAGGGTGGATGGCTATGGCTGTTACATTTGGGTTGACCAAGTTGATCGGCTCTAGCGGTCTTTCAGTTTAGATGTGATTGTCTTTTCTTCTCATCATCTTAACCTGTGATGGAACTCGTTTTTTTCTTCTCAGATCTGTATAATGTTATTATGAGCCTTAAAGTAAAAGGCTAAATTCCAACACATTAGCCAACCTGATATGTTTTGTTATCTACCTATGTCAAATAGTCGTAATCGATGGTGAAGAGACAGGGTGCGATGGGTATGTGCATGCATGTAGAGACGAACATTTTAAACTATTCACCTATGGATAAAATTGGCAATTTTTTTTTTTCTAGTGGATAAAATTCGTAAAAGTGCTTAAAACAAATAAAAAAAATAGTAAATTGCAAAAACCGTCCCTATAGATAGTCCAAATTGCAGATTGAGTCCTTACTTTTTTGAAGTGCAAGCGCAATCCTTGTGACAAAGTTTTAGCATGAATATGGTCCTTGGCTCAAAGTAAAATAATTAAAATGCCCTTCATCTCCAAACCCACACAAAGGGTATTTTACTCATTTTACTTTGAGACACATTTTAGTTCTACACCAAAAGTTTCTCACAGGGATTGCACCTGCACTTTCAAAAAGGTAGGGTCTGAATATGCAATTTAAACAAACCACAAGGACGGTGTTTGCAATTTACTCTAAAAAAATTGTTAAATGATAACCACGTGGTTTAAAAACATCTACCGAAAATCAAACTGCATTGTGTACCGGTTGCAGGTAAACTAACATGTCTGGTCCAGTTTCTAAAACAATAGATTGACATGTCTTGATTGGTTAAAGAGAATGAAACTCTCTCAAAGTATAATTTTGCATCAAACTTTATAGTTTTGTAGACACATGTAACATATACTCCTTCGATCCCATGCTAAATGTCAATGCAAAAAATGACACACGATTAGAAAAATGTGTTATTACATTGCTCAATGATGGAATGTATATCAATCTTTATTTACTAGAAATCCTTTAATGATTATAATTTGAATGTAGATAATTAGTTTAAGACAACAAAATTATTTGCAACGGACTAGAAATCCTTTAATGATTATAATTTGAAATAAAATGTATCGTAATTAAATAATAATAGATTTATTTAATTTAAGTATTTACACTAATCAAATATATTAAACGGTTCCTAAATTAAATGGAATGAAGAACAAAAATAGTAATTGATTCTTTTTAATGTTCATCAACAATGGTTGCGTAAAATATATTTTTATCGTATTTGTTTCAAATATTTTGATTTTTTATTGTGTGGAGATGATCCTCTATATACGAACTTGATGATGAGATGCTAACTATATAAAAGCTTATATATATTGCTTATATATGAAGATAGATGCAAAAATAAATATCGAGGAATATTATATATAAATTCTCTATTGCTTTTGTTTTTGTATTTATATATATATATAGTTTGTGTATTTATATTTGTATAAATATAATCTTGTTTTGATGTGAAAATTTTGTTTTTCAATATGATCATTGATTCGATCTAAAATGTTTTCGGCTTTCGATCTAAAAACGATATATAGGTTTCGATCTTCTTTGGGCAGGTTTCGATGTAAAAAAATAGTCTTGTTTCAATCTGAAAAACATGTTTTTCAATATGATCATTGATTCGATCTGAAAATTGTTTGGCTTTCGTTTGATTTGATTTTTTTGGCATTCGATATGAAAAAGAAATATAGGTTTTGATCTTGTTTTTTTGCAGGTAGGTTTCGATCTGAAAAAAAATACCAATTTGACCTTGTTCGATTGATTTAGTTGGGGTACACATTGGACCTCGTTGAAATTTGATTATAACACGAGGCATTTGGAACTTATAGTATCATTATTCTCCCTTTTACGATGTTTCACCACACAAATGTTATGTTTACAAATCTACCACCAAATCCTTCAAAATCGTTGGAAATTTTTGTAAGAGTTTAGAAATATGGGGACTCTTTCAAATTATGTTTCTCGTTGGGAACTCATATGTGTTTTTGAAGTTTCTGGTCTTATTGTGCATATGTGTTTTGGCTAAGAATGTACATTTGTAGTGATTTATTACACTTTTCTTTTTAATCACTTGATTAGATTAAATTTTCAATAGTAATGCACTTTGAACAATTTATAAGTAGCAAAATCGATGTTCTCATGAAATTTGATTTCATTACACCAATAACAGTTAATCAAACATGTGGGTTCTTTTCATTTATTTTTAAATTGATCCACCATATGCCATACGAGATCATTATATAGATGCATGGGTTAGTGAGATGCATGGGTTTAGTCTGGTGCATGGTTGTAAAATAGAGTAGACACATGGTTTACAAAAAGGAAAATATCGAGATGCATCAATAATCCCAACAAAATAATATGCTAGACGGAATTAGTTTTCAAACCATGCATTCTTATAAATTATGCATCTAAGTGTGTTTGATCATTTTTTTTAACTTAATTATTATTATTGTTATTTATTTTTATTTTTTTTGGCAATAGATGCATACTTCTATGACTGACGCATCTAATTATATCGATGCATCTTAACGTGTTTGATGGACTTTTGTAACCAATGCATGTTTTTACAATCGACGCATCTAATTATATTGATGTCGGTGCATCTAGACGTGTTCGATAAAATTTGGCAAGCACAACATATTTCTATAATCGATGCATCTAATTATATTGATGCATTTAAACAAGTTTATCTATTAAAAACGATCATGCTTTAATAGCATCTAATGAATCAGATGCATATAAGATCATATGCATTTGAAACAAATAACTGAAGGCGCATATATACGCTAAAAGTACACGTTGCCAAAATAACACAACTATACACAATTACACACATCCATTATCATGTGGGTCACCAATATAAAATACACTGTGCATCGATTTTTAAAAATAAAAGGGTCACAATACAGATTCGTTAATTTTTTCAGATGGAGGTGTAGGTGAGTCCGTCGATGTAAAACAAACAAGACGAGAGAGAATATATTGGTTTTGCCAAAAATACCCCTAAACTCTAATTTAAAATGATTGGCTATCATTACTTCTTATTCTTCTTATTATAATTAATCTTGTTATTTGATCCAAACTAACTAACTATATATATATACTAGGCGAGTACCCGCGCCTGGCGGCAGCGGTTCCTAGCGGCAGACAATTAACGATATGTGATGGTAGAGTGGTGCGGTGGTGTAGTGGTGGAGGGGTTTTGTGGTGGTGAGGATGGTGGTTGATGAGATGTGTGGAAGAGGAGAACATTTTGTATGTGTTTTTGAGTGAGTTGTAATAAGAGAGTATCACTTTACATATCTCTCTCTCTCTCTCTCTCTCATTTGACTATTCCACTTTTTCATTTTTTCACTTTGACTGTTTTTCTATTTTATGTAATATATATATATATATATATATATATATATATATATATATATATATATATATATATATATATATATATATATATATATATATATATATATATGGGTGAATGTTAAAAAATTGGCAATTACTTTTTCAAAATTTCAAGATTTAATAGCATACTTTCACGTTTATCATTGTTAGTAAGTTATGATGCATTTATGTCTCTGTGTCATATTTGGCAGAAATACCATGTCTTCTTCATCTTCAAGCTTTCATCATCTTGAGCGTTTCAATTATCCAGACGAATATTGCAACAATAACCTCCCATCATAGTCACATTATTGCCCTAGGTACTAAGATCCACACCAGCTTAATGATTGAATCCCCGATTTTTTTCTTTTTTTTACAAATTTGGATATCTTGAAAACAGGGCCTGTTCTGAGTTTTTGAGTGCCTTGGGCGAGGCAAGCAAAATTGCCCCTATTAAATGTTGTAACAAACAATACACTATTTTTTCATTGCTCGACCTCTAAACAAAATCCGCATATTGTAAGTTTGCTTTTGTTGTTGTTGTTTTCTTCTTTGGGCTCATCCATTTTAACTATCTTGTTAAGAAGGTGGGCGGCCATTTCTTTTGTATCTTGTCTTTGTTTTTTGTTTCTCTAATACATGTTGCCTTTCTAAAAAAAAATAAAGTTTGAACTAATTAATTAAAAATATTAAAAGTCCAAACCTAATCTTTGTGGAACACAATATGACATAAATGTCTACTTTATATTTCAACAATCAAAATGGAGAGCTTAATGGGTAGAGATGATATTTGATTGGTTGATAATGTAGTTACTGGGATTTTCTAAAATTTTGTGCAATTTGAAATTGAACATTTATTTTGAAACAGAAAAGGCACTAGGTAAGTTTAAATTCAAAAACCGAATAACATAATAGCCATTACTAAGTATCATTTTTTTTTAAAGGTGAATTTCTTATAAGGTGCTTCGTGTCGCGGTTCGACAGCGGGAGGTCTAGACTACGTTGTCTAAACCCGGTCCGCGCTAGAGAGCTCCCTCGAAGCGGAAATGCCTATTTCAAATACCCGATGGGGGGAAAACCCCCTACCAATCCGCCCGAAGGCACGACAATTAATAGGGGTAAACCCTTGCCTTTTCCAAGGTTCGAACCTGGGGTTATCAGGCCCAAACCACTTCATTAAAGGACTACCTTGAAGGAAAATCCCTCATTCAAACCCCTTGCAGGATTTGAACTCAAGACCTCCCTCCCCCAAGAGCCCCTAAGGACTCCAAGGTGGCCAACTGAGCTAAGCCAGTTGGTTACTAAGTATCATTTAACTACTCATACTTTATAAGAACAAATAGAATAAAAAGCTCTTCGGACCACAAAACCAAGTTAATTGGTGTACAAATTCTCTATTTAAAGGTTGGGGTAAATTGCAAAAAATGTCCATGTGGTAAGTCATTTTTTGCACCAAATGGCACCTCCCAAACATAGATAGCGAATAACGTTCTTATGTTTTCACTTTATTGTAATTTATGTGATCATTTTCACTTACGACTGTTAAAAATCCCGCTAGTCATGGTCAAAGGGCATGGGAAATGAACCATCGTCTTCTTCTCCCTTCTTCCCCACTTGATTTTCTTTTGAATCTGTAACTTTTCAAATGCCCACAACATAATGTACAAACATTTTCATTCTTCATTTCTTCATTTCTTTTTATACCATCATTATCACACCTAGTATGTATTAATCAATTACCACTTATACATTCATTTCTTTTTATACAAGGATTACATATATAAAAGGAAGGATATATATTAGGACTATCGTCCAGAACAATATAGTTTCGTGATCATTGTAATACTCTAAATAGTTCTTTTTAAATAAAAAATGGACACACAAATGTTGGCGGGTTGATCAATCTTGGTAACCAAAACTGACCCATTACCCAAAATGACTGCCACACCCTATATGCCACCACTAGACTTTTATGCATCATATACAAAAGATTTGACCTACAAATATTTGAGACAAATGAGGATATCTATAGTAATTTCAATATGTCTAAAGCGATTTCAAAGGATCTTTTGGCAATTTACGAAGGAAAAGACGCTCAGCTAAATCAGGTGGCAGTACTTAGAAACATGGACCAGATTTTAAGTTTAATAAAGAATCCACAAAGAAAAATCAAACCTGTTCAACAGATTTCATTCCCACAAGGATGGTAGAGTACTTTGTTACACCAGTTGTACTGCATGCAGAGCTAATTTCGATATGTTTTCCCTTCTTTTTACATAATTAAAGCAGCAACAGTCTTGCATGAAGCCTGAAACCAAACACAAAAACATTAAGAAACACATCCGTTTGTATATATAAAATATTTCTCGCCAACTTATCTCTAATATTAATGTTGAACATTAAAAGATGATAGAACGGCTGAGTGATAATAATATATTATAAGCAAACCTGGAGTTCGGCTGAAGCTGGGTGCCACTTTCTGTAAGAAGTCCCAATGAAGAGGGGACACAGTAATCACACCAACTCCTTTTTTTTTAAGTAAGGCCATGAGATCCTTGAGTGTTGTATCATTAATACCATAGTGACGATATGAATTACATCAACCGTGTCTAGTTGTACTCGATCAAGCACATAAGTGAAGATTTCCAATGGAAGTCCCGTTATTCCAATGAACCGTTCCTTCAACTTTGTTAGGGCTGGGATCGTCTCATTTATGATCTGGAAACAGTATATAAAAAATTCTTAAGTACTGACAATAATACAATAATACAGGACAATAACAATAACCAAATAGCTATGTAGCTGGTTCATCACCTGTCTAGGGAGCCAAATTCAATGTCATGAAACTGCGATATATCTATATACTCCCAGTGTTATTTTCGCATGGTGGTGGTTGTGTGGTGGTAGAGGGTGGTGGTGCTGGATAAAATATGAGTTTGTGAAGGTGGTGGGATAAAAATAATTGCAAATTCAAAAGAAAATAACAGAGGTAATTGATTAATACATACTAGGTGTGATAATGATGGTATAAAAAGAAATGAAAATGTTTGTACATTATGTTTTGGTATTTGAAAAGTTACAGATTCAAAAGAAAATCAAGTGGGGAAGAAGGGGGAAGAAGACGGGAGTAAATTAGTCATTTCGCATGCTCTTTGGCCATGACTAACGGGATCTTTTAACGGTCATCAGTGTAAATGACGTAAATTGCAACAAAGCGAAAACAATAAGAACATTATTCGCTATTAAAGTTTGGGAGATGCATTGAGTGAGAAAATTACTTACTACAAGGACATTTTTTGCAATTTACCCTAAAGTTTAAGTGCGATGTTATAAATCTAAAGCCGTTTGGAATTTTAAACAAAAGCTAAATCAATAATAAGTATTTATGTCATAGAAATTTATCGTAAATAAATAAATTAAACGTACATTAACTGTGTTTACATGGGGAATATGTTATTTTACTTTTATCTATTCCCTAGAAACACTCATTCGCTCACTCATTTATGTCTACCATCAGTGACCAACGATGGTGGGCGTCTGACACATCCCAAAATTTCGCAGCGAAAAAGTAACCGAAGACGTGACTTTATAGCACAAAGTTACAAGTTATATTGAACGACCTCTACATGAGTCGTTTGAAAATACACATTTGATCTCATCAATAAAGTTTTAACAAAACAAAGTAACACGAACTCATAACCAAACGTACAAAATTATTACAGTAGGTCTTCGAAATGACGAGACCGCAAAAATGTGACTCTAGTATTGATGCTCTAGATGCAAACCATGCAAACGCGTCTAAGGACCTGAGAAAATATATGCTAAACTAGTCAACATAACGTTGGTGAGTTCATAGATTTATATAAGTAATAACGTTGAGTAAAAGTAATGTGGATCAAAAGAGTTTTGTAACCATTGTATTACTCACAATGTCATGAAAAGTTTTGAAAACTATTGCATCACTTGCAATGCCATGAAAAGGTTTTAGAGACCATTATATCACTCACAATGTCTTGAAAGGTTTTAGAGACCTTTGTATCACTCATAATGTCTTGGACATAAATGAAACCACTGCGTTACTCGCAATGTCTAGAAAATAATGATTTAATATTAAGTAAATTAGTATCGTAGATCACAAGATTTCAATGTATGAGCATTATAACAAATACAATGTCATAGGAAAAATAATACTATTTCCCTAACCTCATGACCCTGAAGCCTTAACGTAATCTATATGCATTAGTGCACATGTAAATGAATGCCCCGGTAGGTGTCTAGCCAAACACCTAATATGCACTCAAATGATATGCGTCCGTTTGACTGGTATCTCCGGTCATGTTGGTGCAACCAACCCGGACAAGGGTGTCAACCCAATAGATCTATTCACAACATTCGCGCTTACAAGAACTAACGGTTCATGATAAATGGGGACCTTAATGGCTAATGTGGTAACTTAGGTAATACGTAAATGTGTAAGTACTTGTGTCCATAAGAAAAGCGAGTATTGTATTCAAGTAAGCAAGCATGAATTTAGGCAAAACGAGTAATGTATTTAAGTAAACGAGCAATGTATTTGATTAAAACAAGCAATGTATTTAAGTAAACGAGCATGTATTCTCACCCCAAAGTGATTCAAAGTGAGTAGTAAAACAAGTAAAAGTGGGACTATGAAACTCACCTTAAGCAATCAAAGTACTCGGGAAAGTAATACGTAAGTATAACGACAAGGAACTTCTAGGCACGGCCTAGAATAATAAGTCATTTTAGGAAAATGTAACATGTACCAAATGCTTATGAGTTTTTACAAAATTTTATCACCTTTATATACTTGTTGTGAGGTTTTATAAAGTTACGCAAGTCGAAAGTTCAAGAAAAATATCCAAAACACGTTTTATTACTTAAAAACCCTAAAATATATAGTTAATTTAGTTAATTTTAAACCCGTCTTCATAAGCGTGTATCTGGTTCGTTTTAAGTCCATTTTCCTTGTTAAACTCTCTAAACGAAGGTGAACATACCATTTTCCTTGGTTAACTCTCTAAACGAAGGTGAACATATCTATTTTCATTATTTTGAAGTTCCGGTTCATGAAAACAAGTTTTGATTTATTTGCACATGGTTTTGGGTATATTTGGCCTATGGCCGGTTTTAGTATAGGGGAGGGGAGGGAAATTTTATTTTGAACTTATATTAAGTGTATGTGTGTATAAGTTACAAAGCTGGTGAGTTGGTTGGTTATTTGCATGCATGCATGAGCTAAAATGCAAAATGTACACGTTTTAGGTAAAACTTGAAAAATAAAATATGTAGACTAATAGAATATGGTTGTAAGAGACATATGGCATGTATTTCATGTACGCTTAACTTTGTCTAATGCCGGTTTACATTTAATGTTGTTTTCCGATTTACGCGATTTAACCTAACGGTTATACGTAAAAGTAAATATGTAATTGTTCAAAGTAGATAGTTTTGAGTCTATAGGCAAGTAATAACCCGGGAAAATACGGGTTGTCACAGTGTCTAAAAATTAATTTCAAATCCAAAGACATTTTCGACAGAAAAAACGAGTTTCTATCACACGTCATTGTCACAACACCTCCCTATCACATGAAGCCTACTTACAACACTAAAAGTTTAATAAAAATCAACGTTAACCCTTGTCTTCTACAAGGTATGGAGGAGGTGAGATGTAGACAGCCGTACCCCTACCTGAAAGTAGAGATGCCACTTTCAGAGGACATCCGGTCTTTTTGCAGGGAGTGAGGATCGAACCCTCAATTTGTGTGTCCAAAGGGGAGGGTTTTTACAACTGATCCAACTCTGCTTGTCAACACTAAAATTTTGATGCCCTCTCTTTTTATGATGCCGTGAGCCATCACCCGCCTCGCCTACCCCTAGTTCCGGCCATGCTTGAAAACTTTGCATCGGTTTAACTTTGATAAAAACCTTGTATCATTATTTCTTTTGTTGGGTCCAACAATATGAATTCAAGGTAACGATGACATTCCTCTACGTTACAATTGTTTTCTTGCATTATTAGTGGGTTTTATGTAATGGGAGGTTTGACGTTTGTCATTTTTTTTGTTTATTGGGTTTTACGTTATAGAAACTCCTGCGATGGAACACATTCAACTCCCGTCGCAATGTGAAAGTAGGTTATTTAAACTGAAAAATTTTGAAAAAGTAAGTTCAGTCTTCAACCTATTTATAAAGAAAAAATTTACTCTATTAATTCCGTTTCACATATTTCCCATATAACTTTTACTTTTTTTTAATGACACCTCACTTGAAATCCAACCCCCGAGTTAAACCGTCCAAACGAGCAGGCCCCGGGACCTGAACCATTAGGAGAGACCCGTGAAGGGAAACCCCTAGAACTCACGGGACTTCGCACTAGGAGGAAAATCCTCATTTTTTTTGTCTCTTGCGAGACTCGAACCCGGGGAAACCCCTCCCCCCAAGCTCCAGAAAAAACTCAGGTGGCCAATTGAGCTAAGTCAATTGGTTTCACACTATAAGTACTCTACTTTTTTTTATAACAAAACTTGTATTCTACGCTATGAGATACTTATCTTCTATAAACCAATCATGAATCTTTTTAGATGGCAAGGATGTGGCAAATCTGCTGATGGTGATAACTAAAGGACAAAAGAAATAATGAATTCGACAAACGAAGTGGAAGCTTTATTCTTATTGTCAAACAAATACAAATGTACAAAACACAAAATTATAATGAAAAAGTATCAAATTCTAATTTCAAAATACAAAGAAATCTAATGTTATCAGTCCCTATTTATAGACCTAAAACATTGCTTAGTCTCCAAGCAACACAAATTAGGAAACAAAGCAAAAACTAAAAACCAAATTTGCCAAACGCTCCTTAGAGTTAAGTCACTTTCTAATAATATTCATTGTGACTTGAACTCCTTCACATGTTCCAAATCAAATTCAAAATTTCAAACGCAAGAGATACTAGCCTAGTTCAAAACAACCGATTCCAAAATGATCCAAAACAAACGATGATAACTTCAAAATGAACAATCAAACGTTAACTGACAAATTCAAAACGGTCAACCAAAATTTTCAAACTGACAAATTTCAACAATGACAATCAAATTCAGGAAACCAAATTCATAAGCCCGGCAAAAGAAGTTCCAAATTTTCAAACTGACAAATTTCAACGACCGAACAAAATCTAAACGACTTAATTATAATCAACTCTTCAAACACCAAGTCGATCCACAAATTTCAAATATCAAATTAAAATGACCTACTTAATATAATAAATATTAGGGGTAATTCTGAGAATGTATTTTTTGCTCAAGGTGTCATCACTTTTTAGTCAAAAAGTTTGGGTATTTCCAAAATAGACTTTGAGACTTGCGACTTTTTCCTTCCAATGTAAGAGTGCCAAGTGTCCTGACACTTTTCAGAATCCAATCATTTTCGTACCTATGATTTATAGTCGACTAATATCCAACGAGATTTTAAGATTCGGCGACTTTTTGATATTTTCGAGAAAAAAGTCAAACTTTAGAAAGTATTATTTTATTCCTTTTGCTCCTTCCCAATGTCGAGCGACTTAAGCGAATTAATTTGAGCGGTTTTTAACAAAATAGTACTTTTGTACTCTTATCCAATTTTTACACCACGGTAAAAATACTTTTTACTTATCGCATATCTTTCCTAACCATTGAATTAGAATAACAAATACATTACACCCCCATTACAAAATTACTCCTACAAGTCAAGAACTATCGTCTTCTCGAAATCCTGAAAAAAAATGTTTCGTATTCGGGTATGTATTTTTATGTTGATATATATAAATTGTTCGTATATTTGTTTTTCCCCTTATTTATTTGAAATTAATTATGTTTAATAGTAGTTTTGCAACAACAATTTTGTTTATTTAAGTTAGCAAAACGTTTTAGATTGTGTTGGGGTTTGTAATTTATCTGGTGTGTGAGATGTGATTCTTTGTTGTTCTACCTTTTTGCAATAAATGCATTAAGCAATGCAAATATATTTGGTATTTGTTACAAAATTGTACTGTGAGGCTTTGATGATTGAATGCAGCTTTGTTACTCCCCTTATATGTAATTAAGAAGAATATGTTTTTTATTTTATTTTCTTTATTTATTTTATTTTTTCATTTGTAGGAATATGAGGCGAAAATCATCATCAGAAGTAAACCAAACTACTTTTCTTTAATAAAATCCAAGTTGGATAAAAAACGAAGGAAGTTGTTTCGGGCAACTTGTTTCGGTAAATGGTTGGACCTTTCTTATTTTGACCACGAAGCACATATGATAGATTATATTTTACAAAAACAATGTTATCCGAATGAAAATCATTATGATATGCCGATTGTATATTATATTGATGACCGTCCCCTACATTTCGGTCGTCCAGAGTTTTCGCTTATCACTGGTTTTAATTTTGGAAAAGTAAGTTTTGAAAAATATGGATCTGGACACCTCAATTTTATGTCAAGGGTTTTCCCAAAACTTTCAGGTTCAAAAATTACAAACTTAGATATTCTTGGCCTAATTGAGGATGAAGAGGCATTTAGTATCATATGCGACGAAGATGCAGTACGTCTTTGTCTATTGTTAGCTTTGGAGGTTATCTTCATGGGCAGATTATTGGTTAAGGAAGTTGATGTTTCTCTCATGCGATTAGTTGAAAACCTAGATGATTGGGATGCCTTCCCATGGGGAGAGCATATTTGGAGGCATTTGTATCATGAAATTTTGGATGTTGCAGATAAACACAAGTGTGATTTCCTTCAAGGTATTAACAAAGACCACAAATTTGTTCCAACCTATACACTGTCAGGATTCGTTTGGGCTTTCAAGGTTAATATTTTATATATCAATATACACTGGATTCATTTTATGTATCAATATTTTATGTTATTATTTTTTATTGAAATTCCAAAATCCGAATATATTTGGATACTGGAGTCTTTTGAAAGAAGCATTCTATGGTGGAATAAAGTTCCCGATATTATGCCAAGAGGAGTAGCGTGGTCAAAGAATACACCCTTCAAAAGATCTGATTATAAGTTTATTTTTGGAAAGGTAAAAGTAATATTTAAAATTTTCTTATTAATGCAATCTTTTTTCTACATTAATGCAATCTTTTATTGAACATTATTATTTGATTTAACAGGATTCAAATCCTGTTAAAGAACTTACCCGACAATAGCTGAGAGGAGATCTGATTGGTATATAAAGTTTACGGCATTTTTCCATGATTACATACCTAGAACTCCACCAGTGAAAACAACACATCTTTACGACGAGTGGTTGAAGAAGATGGCCGCAGCACGCAAACGTGGCAAGACTGAAAGGAAACATTTACCTATCATACGCAGGAGTGAGAGCAGTATAATAGAGATCAGCATAACACAGGATCGTGTTATTACAGAGTTAAATAAGCGTTTGTTCAAACTTGAGGCAATTATTCAGGTTATTAAAGCATTTGTTCAAATTCATAGACCCATCAATAATCACACGACTACTGATAATAATATACGTCCCTTTTTTCAGGTTCTTGCTCGAGAAAGAAATGGGGTAATATATCCTTTTTTTTTCCGTATATATACTTTTACATCATGAGGAACCTGCTAGCAGTGGATTTCAAACCACTAGCAGTGGATTCATATACTCTAGCAGTGGATACACAAAATTTACAAAATAGCCCTTCAATTATCCTTTTTCAGGAACCTGCTAGCAGTGGATTCATATACTCTATCAGTAGATACACAAAATTTACAAAACAGCCCTTCAATTATCCTTTTTCAAGAACCTGCTAGCAGTGGATTCAAAACCACTAGCAGTGGATTCATATACTCTAGCAGTGGATACACAAAATTTACAAAACAGCCCTTCAATTATCCATTATCAGGAACCTGCTACCAGTGGATTCAAAACCACTAGCAGTGGATTCATATACTCTAGCAGTGGATACACGAAATTTACCAAACAGCCCTTCAATTATCCAATATCTTTCGTATATATGCTTTATATAAATACTTATTTTCATTCTTAGGAGATATTGGAGTTAACTAATGATCTTCGGCATCTTAG
Organism: Chrysanthemum makinoi; assembly: GCA_910596185.1. NCBI lineage: Eukaryota > Viridiplantae > Streptophyta > Magnoliopsida > Asterales > Asteraceae > Chrysanthemum > Chrysanthemum makinoi. The sequence goes on along the minus strand of OU343221.1, from coordinate 207,504,040 downwards.
TGCACAGTTTTGTGATGAGCTTAATCATGATTTTCTTGACTTGTTTGAGTCAAGTCAGTCAAGCATTGATACTAGTTCATCAGTTCGGCTAGATGAATTTTCTGATGACGATCTTGCAAAGGTAATTTACAAAATCAGTAAACAAGTGTAAAACTATTTCCTTACCATAACATATCATAACGATAGGTTCTTTATAAACGCTGACAAGAATTTATTATCCAAGAAGAATTAAGGTTGCGACATGAAGAATTAGAAAGTGCCGGTTAAAGAGCAGCAGAGTTGATGCAACAAGAGAAGAGGTTAAGGATGGAAGAAGACAAGTTGATAATGAGGGAAGAGGAAAAGAGGTTGCAGTATGAAAATGAACGAAAGAAAAAGGGAGAAGCAATCATGAACTCAGATCATATGAAAGCCAGTAGAGCGCGTTTTGCAGTTTCCAAGAGGAGTGAACAACGTTCGGGTGAAGCTAATTTGTATTATTGGACCAAGGCATATCTTTGAAAAGAAAAGACGATGCTCTAGGTTACCGATCCAGATATGAAAAATTTAAATTTGTCACGCCTTGGGTTGAGGTATGAAAAATACTTCTTGACAACCTTTTAAAATATATCTTGATTATAAGTTTAATCGTTTCATATACTAGGATCTTGCACGCTCCACCGATCTGTCAACAGAGTTCATTTTACAAATGAATTTGACGAATTTCTTGGACAAATTGGACCACTTAACTGCAAGTTTCCTTGGTGTGACGATGTGTGTGTGGATAGAAGGTTTTGGGAAAGTTTGGTTTGCTTAGACCCGCCTAAGAAAGGTTGGCTAAGGGATGAGGCAAGTACTCATACAACTGTACCTACATAATTCATTTCTTATAATGTTTATCACACTCATTCATGTTTCGAAATTTACAGCACATAGAGTTGTGGGTTAATTACCTTTGGCATGTTAGGCCCGATACGGTTGATTGGGCGATGGTTAGTAGCTATTTTCTTCACTTCGTTACAAAATTCTTTTTGCCGTTGTGGTATGCTAATGGTGAAAGATACTCTATTCTATGGTCGGCGTTAAGCGTAAGTAACGATATATATATATATATATATATATATATATATATATATATATATATATATATATATATATATATATATATATATATATATATATATATATATATATATATATATATATATATATATATATATTTAACTATGCTGATTAGCTTTTGCCATATATTAATATTATGTTTGTGACCCAAACGGTGTAGGTTTTCATGCCTATTAATGAAACGGAAGCTCATTGGTGTCTTGCGCGTTTGGAGATAGACACTGGCATTGTTACCTTTTATGATAGCGGTCAAAATTTTGAAGAGGAATGGCGAGAGTTTTATATCAAACTGAGGGAGTGTTTACAGGTTTGGCTATTTATTCATATGTCATAAGAATTAATACATAAATAGATTTTTAAAGCGGTGCTACTTTTGTCCACACTACAATTACACGAGGTCCTAGCACAAGCGCAAGTATTTGAGAAGAAATGCATTGATCCGGCAAGTTATATCATTACATTTACTATCGCTGAACAAGTACCGAAGTAGGCCGGGATATTTGGTGATTGTGGTATTTGGGTATGTATTTTTTATACCGCTTGGCTTTTGGTCTATCATTGGATGTGAAGGATCGTATTCAGGCTGCGCTTTCATACCGTGAACAAATGGCTAGGTTTTTTTTAAACACCGTGTTTGTGTTTAGTTATGTTCTAGTTTTGTTTATGTATTACTTGAAACAAATTGATAACCATATGCTCCCTTGAATGGTTTTAATTTTTGTATTCAACATGTTGTATTATATTGTTGTGTTCAAACTAATGTAATAGTATAATTAGAGACGCTACAAATTTGTTTACTAGTAATATTTTTCTATAAAAATAAGCAAAAAAATATTAACCACACACCAAATTATGCAAACCCATGCATGCTACTTTACAAGTATTGTCCATTCGGTATGCATTATCCAACATGTAAACTAGGCGACTTTTTTTAGGGTGAGTTTGACTTTATCATAGATATATCATTTGAGTATGGTACTGTATCTTGTACTTTTTAGACACTTGTTCACTTGTTCACTTTTTGTACCTTTTGTATATTTTGTACCTATTATTAACCAAAACTACCCCATATTTTATCTTACATATATTTTGTGTTTTTAGGACTTCTACTAACTATGGCATCACAAAACACAGAATCAAAGGCCTGCTATGAATTATGGTATCAAGAATGGCTGTAAGTTTGTCCATTTACTTTTCTCTCTGTTAAATTTTATCTTAAATATATTTTGTTTTCTGAATTTTTACATTGTTACACAGAATGTCTGAAAACAGTCAAGATCTTGGGTTTGATGTTTATCATGGTAGTCAGTTTATTTTTTATCCCTTAAGTTATTTAGGTGGAGATGTTTTACATTTGAGGTTACCTAGGTTGAGTAGGTTATCGTATTCTCAAATATGTGACATGTTGTTGAAAGAAATTAAGGAGGATATTTGGGCTTGGTATTTTTGTCTTCCAAGTAGTAGTCGGAGGAAGGTTGACCCTTGTAGAAGATGATAATGATGTCAAGAAACGTATGACATGGTGAGCTCCATGGTCTAGTTGAGATCTATGTTTGTCATCAGCCACAGGTTCATTTAGTTACCTACTATCACAAGAACACTGTCTTTGATTCCTCAGACGATGAACTGACATTTAAAATTATAAGTCACGAAAAGAAAAGAAAAAAAGATGTCGATGTCGTCATTTGAAGAACTAATGGCATGGGAAGAAGAGGAAAAAAATTCACCAGCCTACCTTAGGACACCTTATATCAAGCCTTTTGTTGAAGCTAGTTTATTCAGAGGAAAGTCTGAATTTGGTGGTATTAATGACCTTGAATACATTCCTCCTTGTTTAAGGACTACAGTCCGACCATATGTGTCGAATGACTTTGAAGATTCTTGGACACAGAATTCCACATTACCGATTGTTTGTCAAACGAACGTGTGTTCGAGATTAGTCCGTTAAGAGGTAAGAAGCTTTTAACGACTTGGAGGCTGCTGATAATCATGACCTTCAGGATCCACATTCTACTAGTTTACTCCCATCTATTCAAAACAGCCCTTTAAAGTGTAAGAGGCTTTTTAATGATATTGATGGCCTTCCTACAGTTGGAAGCTCTACTGTACTTCAATATGTGTCCAAGAAAAGTCATTTTGAAACTGGTACCTTGAAATCTAGGAGATTATTTGATGAATTTGAAGCAGTTGGTAGTAATCAATCTGATGATATGAAGGGTGATGAGGCAATCAGTTTGGTTAATGATCAAGTGATAGTTGAAGATTCCACAGTTGACGGTTCCATGTCATACCCGACCTCTTGATCCAAGTAATTGAAGGTATGATGAAGGCTACCATGTGGTAGTTATTTGATCTTCCAGGGTGGTATGTACCCTGTTAAACAATTTGTATTTTTGTCCCTTTCCATGCATGATGACTAGTTAGTGTATGTTACAAACTACACTAACTAGTCATCATGATGAAACAATTTATTTTCAGTATGTGGTGAAGGCTTGTTAGTGTATGTTACAAACCAGTATGTGATGATGGTTCTACTACCATGTGTATGTTACGTTGCAATTATTTTGATTAAATATGCTAATGTCTATCAGCACAACTATCTCGATAACAAAACTACAACAATCATCTCAATAAATTATTTCATAGATAAGATTTTCAACACAACCATTACATTGTTAAATTTTAGACTCATAACATTTATTATTGAACCATTACATCCATTCAAACAGTTTTGCTAGAACCACATCCTTCTTCAGTTGCTTTCCTTTCCTTTAGTTTTTCAAAGAACTTTTTATGGTGTAATGCCATCTTGGTTCTCCTTACCCTTAACATCACCATCTAGCTTTTTCTTCTCAGATAAGTCTAAAGCCATTGTGGATTGTTGTATGTGTGCTATCAAATTGTCATCAGCATCCTCTTTCCTGTTTGGCACTTGTTCATAATTACCTTTTCCAGATAAGTTCAAAGCCATTGTGGATTGTTTTATGTGCTCTATAGAATTGACTGTATTTATGCTTATTTTGTTGACTTGTGTTTAGGCGGGAAAATTATTTTGGCGGGAGAATAGATAAGCAATTTTTTAAGCGTTATAGTCGGCGACTTTTTAAAGCGATTTATGAAACACTAAAACCTTATCTTTTAGCTATTTTGGCCACATCCAATTTCTACCCGACCAGAACCCTTGCTTTTTTCGTGCAACTGTTCCTTTCGTTCAATTATTAAAATTGAATTTCTCAAAAGGTTCGTGATCCTTTATTGTCATGGTCCCCCATATCAATATTGACTGTATTTTATGTTTGAACATTCATTATCAAAATGTTAGAATTAACTTAACTTTACATGCTTGTAAATTTGTTTATAAGGTAATCATGGCCATCGAGTTTGTGGTGCGACCAAACATAAATTTTTACCACTGGTTTCTTGAGCTTCCACGATTTGCTGACCGTGCTTTTAATTGGAATCGTCATTTATATTTAACTGGAATACAAAGACAACGGAAGAAAGTAAGGATTGTTGCTCGGTTAGGAGGTCCCATTAGGATTGTAGGTAACAAATGGGTAGAATTTGTTCATGAAAACATGTATACGGATGTTTACATGTTACACTTTGTTCAAGAAGGTGATGACTCTTTTTACGTTACTGGCTATGATTCTAATGGGTTGGAAGTTGAGGAATATTCTGGTGTAGAAAGTCGTCATATAAGGTTTCAGAGTTATCGGCTGCCATACCCTCAATTTCCACAGGTTATTTATAAGAATTAATTTTTTGTTTACGTTTATTTAAAAATAAGTGTATTTTGTTACTGTATATGTTATAATTGTCAATCAGCAGATGGTGTTTCAGACATTGCTCGGTAATTTTCTAGATGGTATTGGGTTGCAAGGTACTGTTGTTGTTGTTGTTGAAGGAATGGAGTTTAATGTGGATGTTACTTGGGGCTATGAACGAGGTCATGATCCTCGTGCTTTGTATGTTATGGATGATGAGATGTGGTCGACTGCTCTTCAATATTCCGATATTGAATTTGGCGATGTTATTGTTTTTACTAAATTGGAGAACAATAGGTTGAATATAACCGTGTTTGGTTTCGATGGTAGGCCAAATGATCTTGATAATGAAGATGGAGGTAGGCTTGAAATCTCATAATCATATTCAGCAATATCATAACATTTATCTTTAAGATTTATTTTGATATTTTTGAAACAGGTGATGAGCGAATGCAACACATTTGCCAATGGATTGGTCACCTTGATCATTTTGGTGAGCGAACTGATGTCTTTTACAGAAGGTCTATTGAAATTCTTCCGTTATGTAAACTTGTAAGTTTGTGTTTTGTGTGTACTTTTTTGTCTATGCAGTTATATAATTTTATATAATTTCTGTAATTGTTGCACACCAGGACATTCCAGACCATTTTGTTCAGAATCATCCTATGCATTTTTATCAAAATGCACTTTTTAGGAATGATGAAGTCGAATACATGATGCAAATTCAGATTGAGTATCATAGAGACAATCCATACCGGGTGAATCATGTGAATGCATTAGGTGATTGGGCCTACTTTTTTGAAGATTGTGAGTTTGAGCATGGAAAGATGATTAGGTTTAAGTTCATGTATGTAGATTCTTATGATGGTTTGGTGTATCCTGTTTTCCATATTTGTTAGGAAATCGGATAAGGTTTAATTTCATGTATGTAGATTGTTATGACATTTTAACTATTATTCCTTTATTTATTTTTTTGGGAAATTGGATAAGGTTTAATTTCAGTGGTGGGTGTGTATATACTTGTATTGATTGGATTTGTTTAGACTGTTACAAATTTTAACAATTTATGGTAAGGACTTTTCAACATGGCCATTTTATGCGCATTATAACGGTTAGGCGGTCAACCCTTTTATACGTGAGGAGTTTCACAACACAACCATTATGTTGTAATCCTTCATATTAGTGCATAATATCACTATTTTTCGCCTAGTTTTGGTTGATGTAATCTTGGTCAACAGATTGGAGTGTGGTTGGTGTATCCACTGCTAGGTCATTTCAAACCACTGCTAAAGTTGTTGAAACAACTGCCAGAAGAATGAATCCAATGCTTGAATTAAACCACTGCTAATAGTATTGTTTAACCACTGTTAGTATATTGTAAGGCTGGTCCCACTGCTAGGACATTTCAAACCACTTCTAGAGTTTACAATTGTAATGTACTATCACATATCCCAAAATATTCTGAGCGACTTTTTAAAAACTCCTTTTTCAAATTAGCGATTTATGATACACTAATACTTTGTCTATTTTTTGTTCCCACATTCACTTCCTACCGACAAGAACCCTAGCTTCTTAATAATCTAATTCAACTGTCGTTTTCGTTCAATTATTAAAATTGAATTGTGCGAAAGGTTCGTGATACTTTATTGTCATGGTCCCCCATATCAATTTTGTCTCTATTTAATGTTTGATTATTCGTACCTAATTAGGGTTTACATTTAAAATTATTTATATTTTTTAAAGTATTGTTATTTTACGTGTTCCTGTAACAGGATGGCACCTAGTTGGACTTCAGATCCTCGTTACCTGTTTGACGTTCATGTTTTGGGGGAGTTTTATTTCCAACCGTTGAGGTATGAAAATGGGGGTGTTTTTACTTGGAGTGTGTCCAAGTATAGGAAGGTTGACTATAGTAGTATGTGCCAGTTTCTGAAAGAACATACTGAGCTAAATTTCCATTCGTTGTTTTTCTGTTTACCACAATGTCAATTAGAGGTAGGATTGAAACTAATAGAGTGTGATAGGGATGTGGCTGCCATGTATGAGCTTGCTGATCGATATGGGAAGTTAATGATGTATATGGCACATAATCCCCAAAACTTATTTGATTTTTATTATCAAAATCTTAACTTTTATGATTCTGAAGATGATTATACAACCAAATTGATTATACATGGAAGAAGATTAAAAGATGCAAGCAATAAGACATATGATGAGCTTATTGCTTGGGCTGAAGAAGAAGCAAGCATCCTTATTGATGTTGATGTCGATATGTCTGTTAGCCATAGGGATGTAGTTGCTAAGCCTAAGGTTAAGCGTAAGTTGGTTTTCATTGAAGAGCAAGATAAAGCCTTTGCAGGCAATCGATAAAAAAATTAAGGTGGTGCAAAAAAAATAAATAAATAAAAAAATAAAAAAACAACGCTATTTCTGAGCTGTTAGATGCTACTTTGTGACACATAAATCTAATAAGCGGCGATATATGTGTCACAAAGTAGCATTTAGCGGCCCAGTATCATCGCCGTTTTTTGTTTTTATTTTTATAGCAGACACTGATATTTTACCTGGTGCGTCAAATTTACCCCTTAATTCATATCACACTTACCACAGGACACGTATCCATATTGATTATATTTGTTTTTTATGATGTAGTTTATGTTTTCAACACTACGTTACAAGCCAGCATATCAAGGGGCGGTTATAACACAGGTATGTTCCCACAAAAGTACTTAGACAAACAAAAATAAGTAAGTGCATATATTAAAATTTCATACATAACTAACCTTAATAGGTTTATAGAACATCCATAAGCATAAACATAAACTTCATACATTCCTAACCATATATTAAACTCAAAACACATACGAAAAACACCAGAAGAACCATTTCAGTACACCATAGACTGCTTGATGAATTTGTTTACTTGAGGAAATGTTGAACCTTTGTTATTCTTTAATTTGACAGGTTTCCATGCCTCACAGTAATCGTGACATTAGGAGACGGGTTTAAACGTATTGCAAACGTGCATGGACTCAGAATAGTTGTATAGCTAAATTGTATATTCGACAATTTTATATGTCTTTATTTAGTTCCCTTTATTTTAAATTGTTAAGCGAATATTTTACCTAGTTTTTTAAACAACTTTTTTTAAGCGATATTTTTTAAGCAATAAACTTAGTCGTAATTCAAAACATTTTGAGCATGTATATCACCCAAGTATGGTGAAGAAAGTATGATCTAGATATACAATAAGACATGTTTGGTACCCAAAAATATATATACAATAAGACATGTGTTTAATAGTACTATCACGTAATCCAATATATTACAGCGACATTTTTAAAAGCGCTTTTTTTCTGATTAGCGATTTCTGGCCACTATCACACCGAACCCTGACAAGAACTTTAGTAACAAATCAAATGCAAATCTTTTCCGATTTGAGGTGAAACAACAATAAGAAAAGTGTAAAAAAGTATTATCACACAAACCAATGTATCACAAGTACTTTCACATAAACCAATGTATTCCAAGCGACCTTTTAAATGCGCTATTTTCATCTTACCAACTTAAACCAACTAGACAAACATATTTTGTTTTACTAACAAAAAATTGGATACAAGGATTTATGTGGTTGCTATTTTATTTTATGTTTTTATTTTAATTATGTCGATTATGCGATATAATATTTCTTTTTTAATTCAACGTCAATGTAGGCTGTTTTGTAAATCACAAAGACAAATAAGATTAAGATTGACAACGACATAAACAAAAGTAGTTACACTTAACTAGTAGACACATAACCCACCATAACTAACGTAAATCAAAGATTTACATAACCTAAACAAAACATAAACCTAACATGAAGGCTTCACAAAGTCAAAGGACCATTGACTCGAGATGTTCAATGAAGGATAACAAAGAAGAAACGCGAGCACGCCTTTCTAAGATGGAGGTCTGATTCCTTACAATCTCAGCCCTATCTTCAATTTGCATCCTTCTCATGTGCCGAACAGACACAACAGACGAGTTAGTTGGACCCACAACCAACAGCTCTCCAATAAGCACATCCCTACGTTGTACACGAGCGGTTAGCTCGTCAATCTTCTCTTGCAGATCTAATTCATCCCGAACAGTATCCCTAACTTCTCCCCAATATTCCACAATCATCGTAGACTTGACAGATCGAGTTTGTTGTGCGGGATAGTTGATCCAAGAGGGGAAGACGGGGGTTGGACATTGTTGTTGTTGGTTGAGATACGTATTTTTTTTAGAGAGGATTAAAAAATAGAGTGTGGAAATATAGAGTGATAACCACAAAATGTGTTGGTAGTTGTGATAGGAGTTGTTAGAGCGGATTAAATACAATGGAATTATAGAGTGATAAGCAGAAAATGTGTATTGTCATTTAGTAGTTTTAAAATAGAAGTGTAAAATGTATATTGTTTAGAAGAAAAAAATGTATCTTGTTTAGAAGTTATCATCATATATGTTTTGACTGTTAAATGATATTTGTATTTTCTATTTTCAATAAGAAGAACAATTTTTTTCGTTTTTGTTTTGTGACAACAACACAAATTCGCTAAACATAATTTCATATATAAGCATCAATCGATAACATATAATGTGTTTCCAAAATCACCAATGGTCCGAAACTATACCTAAGCTACGTATAAGCAAATGTTCAAAAACTATACCTATAATCCATTTAGCGGTAATCCTAACCATGTTATTCTCTACAAACATATCGTAACACATAAGGCGCGAACTCGTGTTAACCAGGCGGTTTTGTAAGTTGACTTCCGATATCTTACGCTTCTTCGAGTTTGACCAAAGCTTAACCTGCGTATTTTAAATAGCTTAGGGTTTTAGGTAATGAGAACTATCCAAGCATCGGGTATCAAAAGACCCTTTAAACCATTAAGCTCGAGTTGGTCATTTTAACAATTAGGGTAGGAGGGTAGGATGGTGGATTTTTGGGACATAAACCAAGTTCTTGGCAGGGTGTTGGGGTCCAACCCCTTTCATGTGTAATAGCACTTTAACTAGGATAATGAGATCATGTTGTGTTCATATGCTTGTGATACAAAAGATTTGATCGTGTTTGCATACGACTATTTGAACAGTGTGTATATGGTTGAAGGTTCCTGAAAACAAAGGAATGATGTTAGTGTGTCTACTTAAAGTTATATTATACCATTGCCCGACACCATTTCCTTATCCTTTTTACAATGATCACCCCAAAAACTCACCAACAATTCTCTACTATATTATGAACCAACAAAATTGAAGTTTGCGTCGATGACACGTGGCTTCTTTGATGGTTCACGGCGACGAGGTACACGGTTTCTTGGTCCAGTAGACAAGGGAAAGTGTACAACACGTTTCTTGTTACGGTTTGTTATGGTTACCTGATGATGACAGTTGAATCTTGAAGGGTAGAAAGGTGGTGCAAAGTGGTTTAGCCATGCGTAGAGAGTTCATAACTGTACGTGTGTGTTTTTAGTGTCTGTTTGTTGTTGAGAAACTCCATGTTTTTGTGTAACAAAGACATGTCAGAGATTATCTGAGAAATAGATGACAGGGTTTTGTAACAAAGATAGTGATGGCGAGTGAAGTGGAGTTAATGAGGCACCCTCAAAAATGCTCATATCGCTCGACACCATTATATATATATCATTACCAACCATTTCATCTATCTTGTTATCATCTATGATCTCTCTCTGTCACACGGAAACATGGACTTTCTCACCAAAAAAGACACCACTAAAAAACACACTCAGTTAAACAATCTCAAAGCAAGCTAAACCCTTTTGCACCACCTTTCTACACTTCATGATTCAACCCTCATCATCAGGTTACTTCTACATACCGTAACAAGAAATGGCTTTACACTTTCGGTATCTACGGACCAAGAAACCGTGTACCTCCTCGTCGTAAACCATCAGAGAAGCCACGTGTCATGGCCTTTTGACTTCAATTTTGTTGTTTGATAATATAGGAGAGAATTGTTGGTGAGTTTTTGGGAAGATCATTGTAAAAAGGAGAATGAAATGGTGTTGGGCAATGGTATAATAGCACTTTAAGTATACACACTAACATAATTCTTTTGTTTTCAGGAACCCTCAACCATATACACACTGTTCAAATAGTCGATAAACCGATCAAATCTTTGTATCACAAGCATATGAACACAACATGATCTCAATATCCTAGTTAAAGTGCTATTACACATGAAGGGGTTGGACCCAGAACGGTTTATGTCCCAAAATCCACCATCCTACCCTCCTATTGTTAAAATGACCAACTCGGCTTAATTGTTTAAGGGTCTTTTGATACCGATGCTTGGATAGTTCTCATTACCTAAAACCCTAAGCTATTTAAAATACGCAACGACATATCTTACCTTTTGGCCTCGACTGCGGTCGCGGCTTGGCCTCAGATTGGAACCCGTGACACCTAATCAATTTCAAACAAGTATAAAAGCAAATCATATATTCCTACAACTAATCAATTGCATATAATATACTATATAACAATACCTAATAAACTAGAGATACCCAGTTAAGATTACAACTATATAACAAAAACCCATGAAGCTTTTTACGGTCAGTCAAGAGTATTTATAAAAGGGGAGTAGTAAACGATACCTGCGCGGTGATGTAGTGGTGGTGGAAGCGGCGCTATGATGTAGTGGTGGTGCAGTGATGAAGATGAAGATGAAGAAGTTGAGGTGAAAGCAGTTGAGGTTAATAATTGGGGTATGTGTGATATGGGTAGTATGTGAGTTATAGGTTCTTAAATAGAAGTTAATATGGAATCATAAAATTAAGGGGTGGGGAAGGTATAAGTTGTTGAGGAGTAAATTAAGTGGTTGACTTTGGTATTCATTAAGTGGTTGGTTATTTCACACCTTGCACTCTAACATTAATATATCATAAACTAATACATATTTTAACGGTGGGTGCGATGTACTAATACCTATTTTAGGAAAACCTTATATTGGTGATTGATTCGATAAAAATCAATAATAGAAGTTGTGTAGTATTTGGGTAACTCAATCGTGTTAGGTTTGAGCACGAGATCGTTCGAACGAGGGTTGAATGGAATTTCCAACTCACGTCGCGATTATCGGGATTTGAATGTGTTAAAAAAGAATTTGAGGATTTCTAAACTACGGGCAGAAATAATAATAAAAGGCATATAAATCTACTGATCCTAAGGTGCAAACAAGTAATCTCAATTAAGTGCATAAATTAAACTAAAGGCGAAAATTACTTTATGCCAAAAGCGTATTCTAAAATGCAAATTAATCTATTTTAACCCCTAAAAGTGATCTAATATTTTTCTACAACTAAAAATGTGATTTAGAAATTATCTAAAATTTAAAACTATTTTTTTGGTTTTGATTTAAAAAAGCGGATATATATATATATATATATATATATATATATATATATATATATATATATATATATATATATATATATATATATATATATATATATTTTTTTTACTTTTTAATTTTTTTTAATTAAAGTTTAAACTAAAGTATAAATGACAAACTACAACTAGTGACGATGAATATTAAGCTACAATATGACAATAAAAGACTTAACAAACATAAGGCGAATAATTAAATATAGCGTTAAACTAAGATTATAAGCTAAAAATGATAAGCGTTAAGAGAATAAAACCGGTGATGAAGCGAGAGGAATAAAACCACCCGATCTTATAAGCACAAATTAATACAAAAGTTTACAACTTTATTAATCTTATCCACTAATTAGTAAGTAAAGTTTAAAACTTTATTCACCAACAAACTTAAAAATTACTAAAGCTTCAAACTTTATGTATTAAAAATGCTTAAAGAACGCTGAGCTCCAGCTTATGAGGTAGGATCGGATTACACAAACAAAATCAAAACTTTAAGGGTTAGCACAATTATATAAATATAAACTTTTATAATAAAAAGCTAAAATAAAAGATAAACTAATCTTAATAAATCAATTTTTTTTTTAATAAAGGAAAGGAAATAAATCAAGGAAAAATATTAAATGAACTCCGAAAATTCCAAATATTTTTTAGAAACATTAGAAAACTGATAGAAACTCACAGAAAACTTTTTAGAATTTTCGGAATTAAGTAAGTATTTGTTTTCGATTTTTATGTTTAAAATAGCAAATAAATCAAAATAAATAGTAAACTAGTTCAAAAAATATGAAAAATTCACACTATCTTAAGAAAACTATGAAAAGCTACCAGAAAATTTAAAAAATATTTTTTGGCGTTTTTCTATTTTTTAAAATAAAATAAAACTTGAAACAGTTTTTAAAAGAAAAATATGAGAACTTGATTTTTGATTTTTTAAAAATACTAAAAAGCACTCGAGAAAAATACGAAAATTTTATGATGAAAATAAAATATATTTTTGGATTTTTTGTAAAAAAGACAAGATTTTTAGAGACTTTTTACTATTTTTAAGCTAAATAAAAAATAAAAACGTAAACTTTAATAAAAATAAGCAATAAAAAAAACTAAACTTTTATAAAATTATAAATATGATATGTTGACGTGTGCGGCGTATAAAATACACTCACACAATCTTACTATAACTCAACTCTTCATGGCATATTTTTATAAAAATAAAATAAAAGAAAAAGATTAAGAGATGAGAAGAATAAAGAGATGCAAGAAATAAATAAAACTTTTATAAAACTAAAGAGCATAAAAATAAAATACAAGAGTTTGGGTACAAAATACAAAAAAAATGATAAAATGAGGTGAGGGAGGTGGGTATTTATAGACCCTAGTTACAATTGACCCTAATAATTTTTCATAAAAAAGTCTACAAGCTATTTAGATATTGGCACAAATAAAACCCTCAAAACATTTAGTTTGGTGACCCCACTATTTAGAGAATTTTTGAATTGACCTAATAATTTTTTAAATCTAAAACTTCTTTTAACTTGCGAGTTGAATTTTTTCTTCTATTTTCTTTTTCTTCTCTTTCTTTTTTTTGCTTAATTAATTAATTCTTAAGTTTGGTCTTTAAATTTTCTTCACTTGCCTTCGATGCTTCAAATAAAATTATCATTGGTCAGTAACTTGGGCTCCTTCCCTTCGTGCTTTCGTTTTGTCCACTTGTCTTCTTTTTGTCCATTTTACAATATCCGATTACTGCACATACATAAACACAAAAACACAAATATTTATGGCTTTAGGGGTTAGTTTTTGGTCTTTTTGGTCCGGTTTTGATAACGAAAATGTATATGTTTTCACATATACCAGTGATCACGATTCAGAGTGTCATACATATGAATGCCAATTTTAGGATATATGTTTCGTAACAACGGATGAATTACAAAACGAGACACGTATATTAAAAATTATTTTAAAAATGGTAAAAAAGTCGTAAGTATAAGGACAATTTATTGTAAATGTATACTTGGGGGGCTGTTTTGTAAATTTGATGTATCCTTTGCTAAGCGTCTATGAAACCCCTGCTAGTGGTTGTCAATGCACTGCCAGCGGTTTTCCTGTTAATGTATCACTTGAGGGGTTGTTTTGTAAATTTGATGTATCCCTTGCTAGCGTCTATCAAAGCAGCTTTGCTAGTGGTTTTCAATCCAGCGCTTGTGGTTGTCAATGCCTGCTTGCCAGCGGTTTTCACGATAATATATACTTGGGGGCTGTTTTGTAAATTTGATGTATCCTTTGCTATCTTGTATCAAACCACTGCTAGTGGTTTGAATTCCACTGCTAGCAAGTTCATGGTAATGCATACTTCAAGGGCATTTTGTAAAATTTGGTGCAAAGTTATTTTTCCCCAAATCCTTTGCCGGTTGAAGTAATTGATCTTCAAATCACTTCCATTTGGCGCTCCACATAAACCTAACCACTCCAACTGGTAATTTCAAAATCCACTTCATATTTCATAACAGCTGACAATGCGTGTAATATTCCAACACCCATAACCTAGTTGCTTACTTAATAAAATAATCAATCGGATGGTTTCATGACATGATTGATTTTATCAACCCATGATAAAATTGAGTTTGCATTAGCTGTAGCACCCACAATTCTTAAAGACTATATACATGATTTTTGGGGTATCTTTGAGATCTGAGGCGAGATGGATGCAGAGGTGTTTAGGACTGCGGTGGATGATAATGAGATTTTGGTGGATGAGGAAGTCATTAGAGGTACTTTGATGTTTGATGATGCTAATGGACTAGTTAATCTTTCTGATAATGATATATTTATAGGTTTAGAAAGATTAGGTTATACAAGAACGGGAGACAGGGTAAATTTTTGAAATGTATGTTTTCTCGAATGGAAGTTTTAATTCACACCTTCTTGATGTGTATGCGAGTAATAAGACCACTTTGGGTTTAATGAATTTCCCTCGAATTGCAAGCGCTTTAATTTGTCTATCGAAGGAGGGAATTCAATTGGTCTAGCATGATTTTTGAAGGGTTTGTGCAGAATATTAGGAAGAAAGGTAAATATTACTTGTATCCTAGGTTTGTTCAACTTTTTGTGGATAGCCAAATAAGAACACTTTATTGAACATAATACAAAGTATGAGGTGCATTATATGCATCCTAAGGTTTTTTGCTCATATGAGGAACCAAAAGCCTAATTTAACAATCCCAATTGTTCCATTGTTCCCTCATATGATTAATTTACCTGTCATTCGTGAGTTTGATGATGTAAATGAACCCCAAGTGGTGAACACGAACAGCGACACCGTGGTTGCACCCTTGTTAATGCGAGTGTAACCAGCGACACCAACCACGATGCTCGATAACTTCACCACTCGCACCGGTTCACACAGTTCGGGCGAGGAGGGTACCTTGGAACATCAACATGAATGGACGGATAATGATGAACATCAACATGATGCCTTTTACAATGAACCACCTCTCCGGACGGATTAACCAGGTCGAGTTGGGGATGAAAATCGTGAGCGATTAAATGAATTGGCGGTTAAATGTACAAAAATGGAGAATATGATCAGACAATTGAAGCACAGGATGTTTGTGATGGAGAAAGTTAGGAGACATGGGCGTAGTGTTGTTAGAAGAGTTAGGAAACATACTAAGAAGGTGAGCTCCTCTCAAGATGTGGTTTTGGAGGACCAAAAAAGGGACGGCCCGAAGGATTTGATTGAGGGGAGGCATTGTTGTGCATATGGATGAGGATGTGGATAGTGTAGATCATGGAGGCGTATTTGGTGTATGATAAAGATGGGAATGAAGCTGTACTCGAGATCTTGAAAGCTGTATTAGATGATATAGAGAAGGATGTGGTGCAGGAAACATCCAGCGATAGTCTTTGAGAACCCACGCTACAACTTCAAGAGGTAACCCCACCCTGATGTACAAGTTAAAGAGAAGGAGTTGGTGCAGGACACATCCACTGCTAGTGTTTCTGTAACCAGCGATAGTTACTCAGAACCCCTTGCACCAAGCTGATGTACAAGTTAAAGAGAAGGAGGTGGTGGGGAGACATCCATGGCTAGCGTTTACGTAACCCGCGGCTATTTTTTCGAGAAGCGGCTATTTTGAAGAATGTAGTAGGCGATATAGTAGTCTCACATCTTTGCTATTACTACCACATCTACAATTGTCACAACTACATCTGTTTCACCACCTAAATTAAAAGAAGTTGAGAAGGAGAATTTTGCCGATTACACGATAAATTTAAGCAAAAGTTCATCAAACCCTACCCTACCATTGCACTGCTCCTATATTTCTTAAACCAACTGGACCTAAACCCTTGACTAAAAGTTTGACTATTGGTGAGCCTTTGAAGAAGAAGGTGGCTCTACCAGATATTGGAAAGGGAAAAGGTATTGCTGAACCTAATATAAAGTTTAAGAATAAAGAAGAAGCGGTGCTTATGATCATGACCTAGTTGTTTGGATGGAAGTTGAAGAAAAAGCAGAAATAGAAAGGAAAAAGCTAGAAGAGGAGGAAGCTACTGAGAGATGGTTAGATGATTGGGAGGATTCACAATCCTATCTTGAAGCTTCTAATAATATTAATAATGAGTACACTCGTCAAGTGTGGGAACTGTTCTCTAATAATCAAAAGCAAGAATCTTGTGTGAATGGGCAACAAGGTTCAAAAAAAAGAAAAAGCAAGTCAAAAGAAAGAAACCTCCTACAAAGAGCGAGATGAGTAATACATACATGAAGATTATCAAAATTGAGGCATACATATTCTTGAAGATCTAAGATCATGTTCATTTGATAGGATGAAGGAGCTTTTTGGGTGTGTATGAGGGTTAATGATGATCACAATCCTATGAATTACGAGAAAGAAGCGAGAATGGTTAAAGAATCAATCCAGTTATAAAAGACAAAAGGTGGATGAAGATTTGAAAAAAAAAAGAACTAAACAGTATTTTAAGGAGACTAATAGTCCTAATCCTGAACCTATTAATCCTATTCCTTTAAAAGTAGTTCATCCTATTATGGATTGGCAGATTGTTATAGAAAGAGGTAGAGAAGTAGTTGAGATTACAAGAGGTGATGGATCCAAATCCACTTATTTAACATTTGGGATCTTCTTTGGATTGTTTGACTAAGAGTGATTTGGACCCGAGTTGTGGAAAGTAATGAAGTTTAGATATGGGAAGTTAGGTCCAAATGGAGAGTTAGCTAAGTTTGTATGGGCTGCCATAAAGAACATGTTTGAACCGATCTTGATCTTTGAATATTGGTATGATTGTGAGGTGGTTGAATGGCTATTGTACTCATCTTGCAAGGTTCATGGTGTAAAAACTAAAAAAAAGGATAGGTTTTTCATGTTTGTTGATAGGGATTATCCTTTATCAAAGAATGTGGCAAGACAAATCTTTGGAAGCTAAACTTCAGTTCAAGAGGAACAAAGGAGACACATCCTATAATTGATCCATTGTTTCAAAAGATAGAAGATTGAGACATACAAGGAACCTCTGCAGAGGTAATTAAACCAATCCTAGAAGATTGAATCCCTTTGCTGATGTTAGAATGCGGCTAGTAGTAAAAGTGTAGCGGATTAGGCATAAAATTTGAAATCAACAAATTTATGCAAAAAAGGTCAGACGATACTTTAACAATGTGAAGTTAATGTCTTCGATTGTTCAAATTTTGTTATTTTCACAACCTCATTTTAAATTAAAATCCCATATATACCAACAAAGAAAAACAAACTAAGATTACATTAGCTTTAGATCTTTCTTGACCATATTCCAAATTAACAAACCGCGAGAAAAAACACACAAACCAACAAAGAAAAACAAACTAAGATTACATTAGCTGGTTAGTGTTATTGAAAAGCAAACAAAAAGTATACATAAAAAACTACAAAATAACATAAAAACATGCAAAGTGTACACAAACCTACAAACTTTGTTTTTCCAATCGGTACAAACCTACAAACTATATATCTTGGCATGAAATTATGTCTTGGTAGAATCCACACACTACTTCATGGCAGAATCCATTCAGCATTAACCAGCATAATCCATACTTCCGTAATTCCCAACGGATGTTCACCTAAGCGGAATTTGAGTAGGTTAAGTTCAGTTTCTTGATAGATCTTTAACTATGCAGCACGGAGGATTGTATCTGAACATCAGTGACAAAGAATCAAAATAAGAACATCTCTTTGATGAATAAACTCGAAAACTCCATATCTTTGCGACAACAAATGACAACATGTACATCAAAACAAATTAGTTTCATACTATTCTCATCACATCGGTGTGTTAACTCACGTGAGAGGTGAATCATTGAAAATAATGGATTTGATGTCTCTTTACCAATAGCCATCCTCTGGGTAGCCAAATGTTTAAGTTCAAAGTATGGTACACTGATAACCATCGATTTATTAGCAAATCAACAATCATGAGCAGTTTGAAATGTCTTTACACATGGCCGTTTGCTTTCGGGACTAGTCAATTCTTAGAATTGGTGAATTGATAACCAAAATGGATTGATTGCCTTTACCACAAGCCATATACTTGTGGGCTAGCCAATTCTTGGGTTCCAAAAAGGAATATACCATGGTGAATTGATGACCATACAACACTCGGACAATAAAGCATGGGTGGTTGAGACCCTATGATTTTGAGCAAATCATTACGACTATCAACGATTTGATGTGTCTTTACCAAAGCTGTACCCTTTGGACTAGTTTACTCTTAGATATACACAAGGTATATCGGTGAGTTAAAACAATCAACTAAATACAACAAACTGCAAAATTTTTTTTTTAACTAAGAATGAAACTACCAAGTGTATATAATACAAATAGTACCAAAAGGAATATATAAGGCGAAGACCATGAGAGATACCATTATGGCGATGGCGACTTGATCTTGAAGGAGGTGAGTCTTGATCAATCTAACGGTTGTTCGCCTGTGGTCTTTCATTTCCCCTGGATCTGGAGGAATTTCCAATTTCGAGTCACATCCTCTCCATAAGTCTTTTGGACAATGGGTAAGTTCTTTCGGCAAACATGTAGACTGTGATTCCACCCTTCGTCTCAACTACATGCACACGAGGCAGAGGATAGAATCTCCAGGACTCAACCCGCCATAAATGTGAGTTATGCCAAATGGAATGTCCTTTATCATTGGGAGATTGAGAGCTAAACGAGGACATGAAGATCTCTAATAAAACATCCGGAACCACTTGGTGCATTGTTGCTGATAATGGGAGGTAACGAGAGTGTACAGAGTAAGCAAGTCTGCCCTATCTACCAAATGAAGTATTTCCTTCAAAAAGGTGAACTCCATAGAAGTTTTGTCCTTTTGATGTATGACATTCAGCTCTTTGTTTGTCAAAGTCCAATTGATCAACACATTTTGATATCCATCAGGGAAAATCAGGAGGAAGACCCTTCTTTAATAAAGTTTGACTCATCGACCTCAATATCCAAGGTAGTGATTTTGGCCATCCCTCTTCTTCCTCCTTCGGGGCTTATAGATTCCTAAAGATGGTGCATCTTGAGGTTCTTCATTAGATTGGTATGCGACTAGAGGAAAGAGCACCTACGAATGGCATTCATCCTTACTAGCAAATTTCTAGCCTTTCTAGTTTTTAAACTTCTTTGTATGAGCTTCGAGCCATAGATGCCCACAGATGGAGTGGGAGCAGCTGGTACATTAGGTGCTTCAGAAGAAATGGCAACTGGTTCAGCAGAGATGGAGTCTTGTCGGTAGGCTGAGCAGCAATCTCTGTAGGAGTTTTAGCAGAGACCATAGATGGTTCAGCAGAAGGAATCTTGTCAGATGAAGGAGTGGCGAGAATTTCTTCAGAAGTAATCAGTTGAGAGATCGTCTTTGTTGTAATATCATCAAAATTATCCACTACTTCAACAAACTTTGGTCTTTTGGCCTTTGGTTCAACTTCATTCCCAGCAATCTTTTCAAGCGAGGAAGTGTGAGATGAAGAGTACTTCATGATTTGATTATACTTGTGAATCAAAAACATGATCGAGGGAAGCCTGACTTGCTTCATTGACACCCAGAGTTATACAGAGTGGAGCTCGGGTTTCACCACAAGTCTCATTTGAGCTTTAGTGGGAGGTCTCTCTTTGTTCTTTTGGGCTGTGATGGCTCTCCTCCTTTCAGCTGCTTCTTGCTTCCTTTGTCTTCCACGAGCCATCATCAGTTCCACAAAACTTTCACTTGAAGTGCACCTAAGATACTCGAGCAAGTGAAGGGTTTGATATGACACTGAGTGTAAGCATCCCAATGAGTTTCAGGTAGCTTAGTACGTATTTCATCTAGTTCCCTTTGTCTTTAGGAGGCAAAAGCAGGCGTAGATTGATCTTCAATCTGTTTAGCCATTTCTTCATCTTTCTTTCTCTCATTACACTCAGCTAGCATTCTGTCTTGTGCTCGCCTTTCCTCTTCGCTTACCAAGTACGGACCAAGCTCATCTTCTACCATTAAACCTTTCCCTTTATCAGCAGGCTCCTTAGTACAATCATCTTCAGTAATATCAACTAAAGGAATATCAGTAGTAACTCCCAAATCAACCGGAAGAAACATGTTGTGAGGGTTCTTGAGCAGGAATGGACGATGGTTTTGTATGGTGAATTGACCAAGTTCATTAGCAACATCCTCCATTGGGGTATCGGCGGCGGCTTTGACAAACTCTACGGTTCCTTGGATACTTGATAGATGCTTTATTCAAGTCTGATCTCTTTCTTCTTTTATAAGAACGAGTTCCTTCTTCTTTGAAGATTCCTTGACCTCTGATGAAGGATCATTAAGAACACATCGGCTAACATATCGAGAGAGCCATCTTGAGTTCTTCTTCTTCCTCCTCAGAAGAAACCACAAGCTTCCTTTTGGTGCCCTTTTTCAAGTATCTTCTAGGTCCTTAACTTTACTCTGTAGTTCTCATCTTACTACCAAGAGTAGACTTGGTTACTGCAAGTTCCTTTTTCAAAATAGACACCTCGCTGCATACTGTTCACAAGATCATACACAGAATGTGAAATAATGGGGTCCTCGGCTCCACCGGCCGAGATTCTGTGGTAATGGAACTTCATTGGACCTTCGGTGACTTATGGTCATGCTCAAAATGAGGAGGTACCTAATTAAAAGTTTCCTTTGAGGACTAGGTGTGTCATCCATTCGATCAGGACTCAAACTCATCAAGAGGATCTTGTGTTGGTGGTGGACTAGGACAATGTGCTAGAGTTAGTGTTGGTGGAGGCTTCTCACGGAGCAACATGAGAAGCTTATTGAAAAGGAGGGGCCTCATCAATATGATGGATTGCCATCGGTAGCAACATTGAAGAGGGTGGGATGTTAGCAACATTCTCCTCGTTAGCGACCTCATTGCTTGCTTGAGGCAACATAGCTTTTAACCTTAATGTGCCTCAAGTTAGTTCTCATAGAGGCAAAAAGTTTGGTGACGAGCTCCTCGGCATAAAGGCTTGGGTTTGGGTAGAGGTGTCTATGATTATTTGTAAGAATCTAGGGTACATTAAAAACTTATGTTGTTTCCTATTGATATTTTCAACCAAATTGTCAAAAATAAATTTAGAAAAATTATAAGTTATCCCTTGAGATAGACACACAATACCATATGCCAGTTGGGAAGAGAATTGATCCCATGATCCTGATTTGTTGCTAATGCACTAAAGCAACGTGTGAACCAAGAAATCTCCACTTAGGCAAAATGCTTTTAAACCATATGTCGTCCGGTACCTTGATACCCAATAGCTCTTAGCCAGTGAATCTCCTCAGTGCTAGTGTGATATACCCCATCTATCATCAAGTGAAGCTTTCTCCTAATCGGCTCCTCTGTTACTACATACTCTGTTCGTCAATCATGGCAATCTCTGTTTCACTCCGTTTGGAAGCAGTCCCAAAATTGTTTGACCAACGATTCATAAATTGCATTAGGAGAATGCGTTAGGGCATAATGAATCTTTGATCTTTTCAAGAACTCTACCATAGGTACATACAGCTCATCACCTTTTGCATTTCCAGCGCAACTTTGTTGTGATCCTTCTTGAATTGAAGAGCCATTTGATGAATTGATATTTTAGGGTTATGTTTCTCGTACTTGATGAGGGTTTTGGGTGTAGGAGAAGAGGGAAGGGTTTTGTTTGAAGTGAAAAATGAGAGTGATGGTTTGGTAGATGTTTGTGCAAAAATAGGTCAAAAGTATTGGCCTGTATTGTTTGACTAAACTACGTGTACATCTACTTTGACCATAGACAATTTAACTCCAGTGACTTGATTCATTAGAAACCAACCCAAGACTAGGATATCCGGTAAGATTCAAATTCTTGTTATGCCAACTAACTCGCATTAACACATTAAACCTCGAACCGTCTATAAAATCATCCCAATGCATACTTCTCTCACATACTTTTACCCCAAGTTACCATCACAAACCCTAGATTCATCATACACCCAATCAACCAAATTAACCATGATACTTCACCAGAGTTGTAAATCCAACCTCTTCTCCATCATCCTCATCATCCGGTGATTTCCTCCGGTTTGGTCATATCCACGACCTAAGCCCTTTGACATCCCATTTCTCTTTTTAGAAGATGATGGTGTAGTGGATCAAGTGAGTCTTCGATGACTCAGAGGAACCCTTCTTGAGATACCTTCTACTCCCAACCTCCAGCACCTCAACCTCAACAAGGCCTGCGTGCGAAGAAGGGAGGTGGTGCTTGCTCTTAGCGCCATGTTTTGGTGCATCTTCACATCGTATGGGAAGAGCATAAGGAAGGTGAATGGATTGCTTTTGGTGAAATCAATAGATGAAGCATAAAGGATACTTTATTTTTCTTCATCATCATTATTTTCATCAATCCATCCTTCCATTTTGATCCTTAGCTTCCTCGTCCTAGTGGTCATGCATATCCAGCCATCGAGATAGAAGAAATGGGTGGTTATGAAGTTTTCACAAGCAATATCCGACATCTAGTGTGAAAGATGTGGCGATCATGCATATCCAAGCTGTTAGATGTTGGAATAGATGATATGAACTAGATTAGGATTATGTATAGCTCATTCTTGCTGTTTGCATTTGAAGTTGATTGAATTTTGTAAAGGTACGTAAACATTTCTTGAATGAATGAATGAACAATTTGACTTCAATTTCTTCTCTATGTACTCTTACTTGATAGAATCAACTTGTTTACTTGACACTTTAGTTTTAGTAGAAACAAGCTTCAAAGCTTACTTGACCATTTATAAAAGAATCACACTTGATGAATCTTTGTCTTGAACATGGAATAGACAAACTGCACTTGAAATAGATAAACTGCAACACAAACACAAATACAACAAGCAGAGAGACAAACAAACTAAAGAATTATAAGCAAGTTAGTGTTAGCAAACAGAATTATAAACAACAATGTACAAAGTTTACTACACAATCCTCCCAAGGGCATATGCCTCCCACAGGCCTATGCCTCCCCTAACTTTACCTAGCAGTTAAGGGTTAAGCATTCAATGGTCTAGCAGATGAAAGATCCACCATTGTTCTTGGGTCCATTGAAATTTGGGTCCACTTATTATTCCAAGAACAACTATTGAGGACTTGACAGCAGTACTCCAACATCCTTTCCCATTATTCATAGAGTCAACATATATTTTAAATAGAGTCTTAATACGTCCTTTCTTAAACAAAACACCATATGAACTTTATAAAGGTAAAAAGCCATCGTTAGGATATTTTAGAGTCTTTGGTTGAAAATGCTTTATTCTTAATTCTAAGGATTATCTCACCAAGTTTGACCCAAAGTCTTATGAAGGTGTATTTCTTGGTTACTCTGAACTAGTAAAACACATTGTCTAAATAAAGAAACAATGATAGTCAGGAATGGGTTGAACATAACATTTGTGAAAGTCCACCTCCTCTAAGGCACTCGACATTGTTTTTGCTTACTTATTTATGGAATGATGTTGTGTGAAAATATACTTGCAAGTTTCTTTGTTAAATAGACAAATTGAAAGGTAAATAAATATCACATGCACATGCATTGACGTTACACTATATGCTGACTCCTATATGTTTTATAGAAAAGAACAAAAATGTGCACATGTTCAACAGTTGATTGTATAACATTCTCACAAAGTAACATAAAAACAATAAAAAGCAAGCCATTCCTGAGCTATTATTATTCAAGTAACAAACATTGAAAATTCTAGATGGTGATAAGTTGTGCTTCCATTGTGTTAAAGTTCAAATTGGAGTAACTATAAATCGTCCAAATGAACAACATTTTCATTCACAGGTTGTGACTGAATGTTGTTAGGAACGATGTTTTCAGGAGTAGATGATTCACATTTCCATACGAAATCATTGTTTGATTGAGCACTTGCTTCTCCTCTTGACCTCTACGCGTCCTCTGTCCCCGTGTCGTTCTTGTTCCCTTTGCTTGTTCATTAGTTGTAGGGGTGCGATTGTGTGAGTTTCTTTTCGTTTCTGACATGTGACATTAGTTCAAACAACCATATCAGTAATTACATTAAAAATTATATACATTGAAATAAAATATAGAAACACACTTGCCTTGCTTGTCATCAACGGTTGAGTACATGACTGTCTTGTGTGTCTGCCTTTCCACACACTGCCACAGGTTTTGCTTTCTGCTCTTCCCCTGTGATCGGATACGTGTTTTTTCTTTGGGTCTTCCAGGTTGTCGCTTATCCATAGCAGGAGGTTTTATGGTTTGCAATTCATCGAGTGCGCCACAAGGATACATCTTTTAGAGGATAAACCCTTGCCGTTATGTATTTTTAGTGCGTTTTCTTAAACCAATCCATCGCAACCTAGTGTCAGTCATCCCTTCAACTCTAGACACAGCACAAACATGACCACAAGGTAGACGGATAGCGCCATTTGCGGCAAGTGCATTCTCTGTTGTCAAAGTCAACAATATGAACATGTTTCGGATCAGTAACTTGGTAAATCTTGTGCATCTCAATTCCGTTAACACCCCAATTAGCACTCTTTGCCATTCTATTGTTTACTTTTGCATTTGCCCATTCGCTAAGTTCATCCGTTGGAGCATCACGAAATAAAAAAATAATAATACATTTTCGGCGGCGTGCCAAATATGTAATAAACCAATTATAATAGACAGTTTTTTAAGTTACCTTTGTATTTTGCTCGACGTTCAAAATACCATTTTTGTAGAAGCCTTCGGTAGTACTCCATTAGCTGGGTTATTGGAAACTTCCTAACATGTTTGGTTCTGAGTTCTTGATTCAGCACTATTTGAGGTCAAATAATTGTACTTGTTTGCGAGGCGTGTACCTTGACCATTTATCAAATCCGCTTCATCTTTTAGTTTTTATACACATCGGTTTTAATGATCGAATGTCAGAAATGAAGCATCAAACTCTGCTCTGTGTAAGCTTTGCATGTCCTCCAATATATAGCCTTCCACTTTCTAGTTTTCA
The DNA here is from genome assembly GCA_910596185.1 of Chrysanthemum makinoi. Lineage (NCBI taxonomy): Eukaryota > Viridiplantae > Streptophyta > Magnoliopsida > Asterales > Asteraceae > Chrysanthemum > Chrysanthemum makinoi. Next base: position 207,478,226 of record OU343221.1, on the reverse strand, counting down.
AAGTGCAGTTCATCATTAAATGCCTACAACAAAAACCATGAAACGCGTTGGGAAAAGCGGTTTACATGCATGTGCAATTGCGGATGTCATGGAGATGATGGCCAAATCTTTTACTTCACCAATGCATTCTTTAAGTTTGCTCAAAAACCATGTCCTTGATTCATTGGTCTCACCGAGAGACACCGGTTGCAATAGGTATAATCGGTTGTTCCGAGTCCATCAACAACAACCAGATTCGTACCAATGTATCTCCTTTTAAGATGTGCGGCATCAATGATTAGCAATGGTCGCATAAAACGTAGAAGCTCAGAATCTATTTTAAATCAATCAGAATTGCTTAATTAATAAAATTTTGATAATAATGAAGGTATGTCAGAAATAAAAGATAATAGAATTTATGGAAAACTTACAGCAACACCGAAACCAATGAATACCATCTTAAACCGATCTGTCTCAATGTGTGTTCTTGTCCCCTCATTTTGCAACTTTAAGTTATAGCGTATCGACGGCTAGCTGAAAAGACTCCGTAGGACAACGTTCAACAAGCTGTGCAATGTTTCCCACCCAAGCTCGGTAGTAAAAATGTCTACTTTCCAATCAACATTAAAATCTTTTTTTATCCGCATTATATACCGTTTGCAATTCCTCAATTTATCAACAAGTATGTGACCCACTAATTTTCGGGTAGCATTTCGATGATTAGGATGAATTTTTGTTCTGGAACATGTATGACAATCGTTAATGGAAGTAACATAGAAGTATCGGCTAACAACACTTTTGATGCGTTAATGTACGGTTGCAACCTTCTACAAAACAAGCTACACTGTACCTTTTCTTACATGAGTTGGTAACTTTATACTCAAACATATCAACCAACGCTTTTATTCCTATTGCATAAATGCATCCTTGCTTATCATCAAACCGACTACCCACCTTTAATTTAGATACTACAGGGTGTTTATGGTTACTTAGCTTTTTAATTATGGGCTGAACTGGGTGGATCGAGGATATTTATAAATGTGGTTTTACGCTAGGATGCACATCTACATTAACATTTGCACCTGCACCCTCGTTATTATGATCTTCAACTTTTGGTGTTTGAAAATCAGATTCTTGAGGCAACAAAGGAACATTAAGATCAATATCAAGAGTCTTAGAAGAAGTAGGCGGCTTTACCTCGGAAGATTTCTCGATTAGTTTGATGTATAGCGTCGCATCAAGTTCGCTACAGCATATTTCATGAACGAAGAAAGAAACATCATCATCGTCACTCACATGAATTTTGGTTGAAGCGGACATGTAGTATAAACTGATGATCTTATCTTTAATCTGATATTTGTTAGTGACATAGGTAATCAGTTGTAGGTAGGTGATGTTAGCGGAAGTAAAACTCCACGAATTGATGTCTCAAAATCCAAATAAAGTTTGAATTTTTGGGAATAGCCGAGAAGTCATTTTCTGGGATTTGTGTTCTGGGATTTGTGTTCCTTTTCGGGGACATACAAAACAATAAACCAAAAAATTTCTTTGAAAATAGGACCTTTTAGTCGCTCAATATAAAATTAACTTAAAATTTTCCCTCCACAATATTCATTACCCGCTCATTCACAAAGTATATTTCCCGCCAAATTAGATGTGACTCTACTATAAAAGCGTCAAGTTTACTCATTGGGTAAATAAAACAATGGCTCCCTCCTCTGCCTCTACCTCGGATCCAATCGAAAGCCATTGGAATACTACATCAATGCTACACACTGCGAATGTCCAAAACCATTACCGGTGGTAGTACAAACCTCTTGGACGGACTCATCCGGTAGAAGATTCAAGGCCTGTCCAATTTATGTAATATTATTATGCATTATACTTATTTTACTTGTTAGGTTGAATATGTGAATTTAACAAATTTTTATTTTAGGACAAAAAGACCAAATGTAACTTCTATGGGTTCCTAGACCCGGAACTACCAACTCAGTATTACAAAGATTTGTTTTACAAGGAACATGAGGAAAAGAAACATTTAATGAAGACGGGAAAGAGTTCAGTCTCGGATGAAGTTATTGAGGTTTCAAACAATGATATCATGAAAATGTTGGATGAGTTGACTTTTATCAAGTCAAGAGTGCAAGTTCATGACAAAGTTGTGTTGGTTTCAGTTTGATTGTTCTCTTCATCTTTGTAGTTTGGTTATGGTAATCTGTTTAGCAATAAGTGTTATGTAATATGTATGTTATAGTCTTTTAGCAATAAGATTGTATGTAGTCGTTTTTTCAAATCAAATGGATGTTTGTAAAAAACAAACGTTTTAGCACTTTACACAAAATTTTTGTTGCAAATCAACAGATATCACAACGTATATATACAAAAACTAGGGCATAAAGAAAGCCTGCATGGGTGTTAGGAATATACCAAGTTGCGCTACACAGACATGCATAAGAAGTTGTCTTTTGATGTCCTTCACAGACATCCAGTTTGTGGTTACATTTGGTTGAACAACAAAAGTCTAAAACCACATACAAGCCATACCCAAAGAGATAAAATGCATCTTTATTCATCACTTGTATGAACACCACCTTATACTTCCAAAAGTACTCCACCATATGCTCTCGATACGCCAAAGCAACTTGAAGAGGGTCATCAACCTTCATACTTAGGTTGTTACCCAGCCTTGCAAAAAATACATACCCAAACTCCGCAATCACCGTATGCATTGGCTTGTATAGGGACATCATCCGCAACTCAAAATGTGATCTTATAATCGAGAACAGATATTGATTTGGCTTGAAGAACTTTACACAAGTTTAGATACTGTGGTAGCTTTCTCTCAAAAGTGACCCTCCATTTTAAATTCTTTTCTCTCGTCAGGTTCGGCGTACCTAGTGTGTCATAAATTGTTATAACTCGGTACGAATTTGCCTCTCGAGAAACCGTGGCACTTCGGGTGCGTTCACGGGGAAAGTATACCTAAATGTGATCAAATAATCCTTGTCATAATTCATCACATTTTGAGCATGTATATATTTACCCAAATATCTAGAAGAAAGTATGGTCTTTATATACAAACCTTCTCGACACTAGACCATGGCAATGGATAGCGTTGACCGGTGGTAGTAGCCACGCATAGACCCTTCAAGGATAGAGGAAGAGAAAAATGGTCGGCCATAGCCCAATCGGCATTGCCCGGCCTGAACTGCCACATTAGATCAACCCAGAGATCCAGATGCTGCAAATTTTTTATAAGCAAAATACCGGTAAACTAATTCAAAGAAAATAATTAAATTTTTTATGGAAATTAAATATCTATTAGGTACCTCATCTCCAAGCCATCCTTTTTTATTGCCTCTTCCATAACCAACAAAGCCAACCAAAATTTTCGATTAACAACGATGTCGCCAAGACCCCAAGGAAAGCTATGCGATGACTTCAAATCTTTTTTATAAAGGTACCCATACACGCTGGTTTAGTAATCTTGCTGATATCGCAACCTTCAGGACGTGACAGATCCGAAATTTTTTAAAACAAGATTAATGTATATGTCTTTAAGATGTCTGTTTCTAAATGTAGTTCTTCTATACCTCTACCCATGTTTCCAATTGATTATCTTCACCACGTGGTGGATTAATATCTTTTCTCGGTCTTTTGGAGCGTCGTTTCGGCAACGTGGAGTCGTGGGAGGAGATTCACGTATGGCTCTGCAAACACTTGCCCCTGCTTTGTCCTTTTGACTCATCATCTTGTTTCAAAGCAGTACTCTCTTGGGTAACTTTGGCATCACTCTCTTTGGTAACTTTGGCCTTTCTAGTTTTCTTTATTGCTAGGCCATTATAAGGTGACTGTCGACTTACTTGCATTTCTCTTTGAAAACATACTATACAAAAAAAATTCATCATTGAAATAACATCACACTTTTGAAGTACATGTGGTAACTTTAATAAATAATGTAGTTGTACCTCAGAAGCTGTAGGCAAAGGCTTATTGGCTTGTCCGTCAGAATTATGAATCATCATCTGTCTTGACTTCACAGCATCATTATCAATTTTGTCTATTACCGCCTTGGTTGACAACTGATTTGCAACCGGTAACTCAACCCCGCTTTCTTTCTCCTTAACGTGGGCATCAACATTGTATGCTTCATTATGAATAACCGTATCTCCAAGATGATTCATATGCTCATACCCCATCCCTGCCATTTGTGACACTGCTTCACTTACTTTCTGACCTTCATGAGAATCTATAATGTTATTTTGATTACCTTGAACCACCTCTATAGATTTCGGCAACATTTAACAACGCTCACGATCATGAGAGTGTTCATCAACAGCATTGCAATCAACAATGACATTTTCATTAACTTGAACACCCTCTATAGATTTATCATCCACGTTTAAAACTACTTCACCTACTTTCTCACGATCATGAGAGTGTTGATCATCAGAATTGCAATCAACAATGGCATTTTCATTACCGTGAACGCCCTTTACAGACTTATCATCAACATTAAACACACCTTCATGAGCATGTATTTCATGTGCTTGAACCGCCTCTCCGGGTTTATCATCACGGTTATGGTCAAGCGTTAGATGCACCTTCACTTAATTTCACCGTAACATCGGAATCATGAGCATGTATCTCAGTAGCTTGAACAGTCTCTCCGGGTTTATCATCAACACTTACCACCACCTCACTCGGTGTTTCGCCATCTTCCTTGTTTTCAGCAACATTTTGTTCATCTATCCCAACCTGTTTGTCCTCAACTTCCGAAAGTCCATAAACAGAGAAATCATCTTCTAGCTCCACTGTTCATCTAGGCTGCATTTGTTTCCCTGTAATTATACAAGAATAACACATCTATATGGATGACCAAATATAGCAAACATGTATAGATAGTGTAGGTGGAATTTATATATCGTACTTCAACAGTAGATTGAGAAAATGTTTCATTCAAATTAGGTAAATTGAAATGACTGGGATCATGATCCGGAATGTGATCATCTAACGGCAATGGTCCGTCGTGAAGACAATATTCCACAAGCTACGACATAGTTGATGGAAGCGGCGGTCTATATAAGTAAGACCAACTTGTTCGTTTTCAGCATTTACACAACTTCGATTTGTCATGATTCTGTAGTTAACAAAGCTGATTTAGGTATGTAACAAAAACAATAAAATAAAAAGTACTACTAAAAGGAACATAACCTTATTATAATCGGCGAATGAACATCACGAGAATGAAGCTCAAACAAACTAGGACTACCATTCGGTTTTCATTATGAATTGGACTTGACGTCTGAATTTCCATGGCATTTTGGCCAAAACTACCCTCATCCGATTTGATGCGTATGAGTTGAAGTCTGAAATTTAAAATATACAATCAATTATACTACTAAAGAAACCTGCTAGCAGTGGATTCAAAACCACTAGCAGTGGTTTGATAGCGATAGATGGTTTGATGAGCGTGCTTGGTGGTTTGATAGACACTAGCATGGTTTGATAGGCGATAGCGATGGATACATCAAATTTACAAAAAACCCCTCAAGTGATACATTAAAGGAACGCTAGCGATGGATTGAAAACCGCTAGCGGGGTTTGATAGAACCTAGCATGGATACATCAAATTTACAAAACAACTCCAAGGAGGAATGAAATTCACGTGTGGGTACATTTACAACAAAGCCTCATTATACTTACGACTTACGAGTTTTTAAAAGAAGTTGTAATATACGTGTCTCATTTTCTAATTCAAAGTTCTTACGAAACATATATCCTAAAAATGAATGTAAAGACCATGTTCACCTTTGGACGTTGTATCTTTAGAGCTTCCTCAACAACGGCAAGTCTATTTTTAATATCATTAAGGACTCCTACATTAATGTCTAGCTTGCTCGGGGTTGTATCTTTATTGGCTCGGGGTTGTATGTTTAGAGCTTCCTCTACAACGGCAAGTCTATTGTTAATACCGTCAACCTAGGCATGTATGTCTAGGTGGAACTTTGACCTTTATCGATTCTGGCACATCATTATTGACTATAGCCACCTCTTTATCACCTAACGCCACATCGTATCGAGATATCACCACCTCTTTATGCACCTACAAAGCAAGATCGAAACAAAATGTGCAATGGTCAATTGTCAACGTGAATACAACCATGGTTTGCACAAACGGGCCAACTTACCTCATTAGTGGGATCATTGGCAGGTAATTGATCTTGTAGACTATCCAACTGGCTCAAATATGCGTTACTTGGTGCAAACCATGGTTGTAACATTTCCGCATTTGTTGGAAGAAGATCCAAGACTGGAATAGAACCCTAATAAACAAACAATTATAAAGTTAAAAACAAATATAACGAAGTCGTAAGTTATTTGACAAATACAAACAAATGGAAATGCTTACAGGACCAAAAAGTTTGCCATAATGGCGTTTGGCAAATGTTTTACCCTTTGACCAACAAAGACAACGTGGTATCTTTGACGGGTCTTTGTTCCACCATTCAGTGCTAGTGGGATAACTCTCAAAAATCCATATCTAAAATAAACGAAAAGAATAAAAGCATTGTATGAACTGCTAGTAAACAAAAACTGAGATGTTCATAAATGTATACACATCTAACCTTAAAAGCCAAAAAGCCGAGAAATATTATATGTTGCAATTGTAGAAAGGTTTTCTTGCAATTTCTCTTCGTAGTGAGCATTGTAATCCGGGTACCACATTGGCTAAATTTTTGTAAAAACGGGTCCACAAGAACTCTCCCCATGGATATGCATTCCATGCCCCAAAATCCTCAACTAATTGCAACAAATGACTGTCAACAATGTACCAAGGTCCACGACCTATGAACACGACCTCGCGACTAGCCAGACATACCCTTACGCATCCTCAGTGATAACTTTGAAAATTCCGTGTCATTCCCAAACAAATCTAAAAGCTCATTCCTTTTCAGTTACCTTTCTTATTAATTGTTTTAGGAAAGACACGAAAGCAAAGGACTTGGATCAATTTCTACAGGGGGAGGCAAACGACCAAAACGAAATCCAGTCATCAATAGAAACTGTTCCCGACCGAATTTCAATACATTGTTCCCAATTTTGTATAAAATGGGGGACAAGAATCAAGCAGTTTGTCGATATATACACTGTTGTTGTAAAACGAAATTAACAATATGATTGCCTTTACCTAGGTCAGGAATATCTAACCATGGCCCAAAAACAGTTGCTCTGAACAGCCTCATTCGATCTGGATTGCTTAACAATTTAGACTTAATTTCGAAAACAACTTAACCTTGGAACGAACCGTTACCTTAGCATCAAAATATTGGGGAATGTAAGCCATTTTGGAGTTTAATTGACTGAATAATTAGGGATTGATTTAGGGTTTCACAATTTTTTGAATTGTGTTTTTTCTGGTAGTAGTGTTAGTGTGAGTGTTGTGTTTGTGTTTGTATTTGGGTAAAAAATTTGAAAACAGGGTAAAAAAGGTTTAAAAATCTTGTTAAAACAGTACTTTAGGTACAAAAAGAGAACAAAAATAAGTCGCTATATTGATTCGCTTAAGTCGCTCAACCTCGGGAAGGAACTAAATGTATAAAAAATAATTTTGTAACTTTGACTTTTTTTACTAAAGGACAAAAAAACATTACGCAAGATTCTAAAAAAAGTCGCCTAGATTCGGTCGCTGTAAAATCGTAGCTGTAAAAGTCAGAAAAATGATTGGGTACACAAACTTGAAGGAACTGTCACTTCGTATATGAAAAGTAGAAAAGTCGCAAGTCTCAAAGTCTATTTTGGAAATACCCAATTTTTGACTAAAAGTGATGACACCTTGAGCAAAAATGCATTCCGAATTACTAAATATTATAGTCAACTTTGGCTTATTATCCAAATTATCAAACAAAATTCAAGTTGATAACTAACTTGACGAATAGGCTCTTATACTTCAAAGGCTCCAAATATGATATGGATAATAATTTTAATGACCCGCTTATATGATAAGGATTACGATCCAAATTCAAAAATCAAATACAAATATCCAAATAATAACCTAATGCGTAGGTTTTAGGTAATCATGGTTTGATCTTTGCACGACTAATCCTAGTCTTATAAAAAGGTTAATAAAAAATCAAGCTGAATTGATCTTCAATCCGGACAAACAAAATCCCTAAAAATCTAAAAAAGAAACCACCACGATTTGCATATAAAACCAAAAACAAACAAAAGGTTAAAAAGTTGAAATAGCCAATAACCTAAAAACTAATGCATCAAATAACAAAACCTTGTGACAATCTAATTCCGTGAAGCGACTTGTTTCAAACTAAATCAACCAAAACTTTAATCCAAAATAAATATCTAAAAATCCTATAAGAATGATGTTCAAAATAAAAACTAAAACCATTCTTCAATTCATTAAACAATAGAACTTCACTCCAAAGCGAACCTAAAATAGACATTTTTTCTTTCTATCTTTTCATGGCTAAACGAACCTAGCTCTAATACCACTTGTTGATAATCAAAGGCCAAAAAAATATAGTTCGACAAGCTTGGCCCAGGCTTTATTACATTGCCAAACAAATGCAAATGTACCAAATACAAAATTATAATTGAAAGGCACCAAATTCTAATTCCAAAGAATTTTAAAAGAAATCTAATGTTTTATAGACACAGAAACTAGGGATGAGCACTTTAGAGTACATTACCCACGATCGTAAACGAGGTAGTAGTACCGATTTTTTCAGAGCTTAAATTAGTGGTACCGATACGAGTGCGAGCGGGATTGGGATGTCCGGTACCGGTGCAGGTCCGCGGAAATCGGGTTTTTCCCGAGAATTTCGATTGAATGCCCAGGTCGTCACCGATTAGTGGTCCCGATTTTTTTCACCTTATTTAGTAGTTAAGGTACCGTCTTGAGTATTTGAAAGTCGGTCCAATTTGGTCTTGATACAGATGCGGTTCCGGGATTAGGTTTGAAATCTTTCCAAATTACCTTCTGAAACATTGCTTAATCTCAAAGAAACACAAATTAGGAAACAAACCCAAAACTAGAAACCAAATTTACCAAGCACCCTTAGAGCTTAACACCCCTTAGATTACAATAAAATTTAAGTTAAATGATATCTCAAAAGTATATATATACAATTTGTATTTCTCATACGAATATATCTATTTACAAATTGAATTTGATCGTCTCAAAAATTCAAGAGATTTACCAACTCTTGCAGCCACCATCAGTATCGTATTTACCACCTATCAAAAACCCCATTTTCTAACCGACATTTTCCTCCCATTCTTACATGGCTCAAGCCACCTCACTGTCTCACTTCTTTCACAACAGCTCCACCAAGAAGCAACCAGTGACTAATGGGGTGTTTGATTGCCGCTTAGTGGGATGGCCAGCACTAAGTACTGAAATAGGCAAAACACAGTGTGGACTAGGAAATAATGTCACCTCTGAATGAGTAAAAATGTGCTGACCCGATTCCACCAAATATTGTCCCTAAACCATTTAGTTCTCCACGTTCTTTTTTATAAATTATTTTATTATCATGTTCCTCTCTTCATTTATTCATTTTATATTGTCATGTTCCTCTTTTTAAGGCATAATTTTTCACTATTGTGAGCGGATGACATTGGAGGACAAAACTGGTATTGATTTACATGTGTATTGATGCATATGCTCTTTTCAACTGAATATGTTGGTTCCTGTATATTTTAAATATTTGGATTCCCGTATTGTTAAATGAAAAGAAAATACTATTATATCCATAAAATGTCTATAAAAATAATTTTAATGTCCCAAAGATTAAAAGCGTAATATTAGTCAATCAGAATGTTAATTCAAATTAGCTATCAAACAATCGAAACTATATCATACACAAATCTTTTTAAATGTAACGACGAAATCATTATTGTTAAATCAATTTATTTTTATCAAAATTGACACTTTTTAGGTTATATGTGAGGGCTCACTAAATGTGAAAGTTACTTGGGAACATGGTTGCGGAATCATAAGCTAAAATCTCATAAAGAGGCCTTTGGCTTTTCCGATCTCTTTGATTTTTCTTGTGGTATATTTTGACGTGAGACTCACACTTCTAAGCGGCGACATGTAGATAAACAAATTATATTAATTAAATAATAAATATTTTGAGATTATAATTCTTTTAGGATTTTCTTATTTGGTTATTCCTCCTAAAGCAACTTATCTACTTAGACCTCAGCGGCGACATGTGTTGTCGCTAAATCAAATAATATTTACTTTTAGACTAATAATTTATTTTTATAGAAAATTAGAAAAATGATTAAATAATGATTTTTAATGTGTATATCCTTTTAGTGATGACAAGTATAAAATGGTTAAAGCCCCCTCAATTTTAAATTTAAATATAATTCTTATAATTAATTTTAAAAAAAAATTAACAATGAGTTATTGATAAAATTAATAATTTAATAATATAAAAAGAAATTATTTTGTAGTAAAAATGTGTTTAAGTTTTT
>OU343221.1:207121576-207467641 GCA_910596185.1 Chrysanthemum makinoi | reverse complement strand
TCACTAGATGATGACAAGATGAATTCACTCGAGTTTCTTATGTATACTCCTCAAAAGTCATTGTTGCTTGGGGTGTATGATGTTGGCTTTAAGATTGCATTTTAACATATGTTGTTAAAATGTTGATTTGAGGTTTAACGAAATATATGCAGAAGTTTAACGACAAAGTATTACTAATACTTTGATAATTTGTGAAGGTAGTACTACTTATACCTAGTGGAAATTGACAACAATTACCAAGAGCACCATGCTTATTTGATAGTCGAGGTTCTAGCCATAATGAATTATCTATATGTGGAAAGGATGGTTGAGTTTGTTCAAACGTGCCTTTGATTTAGTACAAGTGTTGGGCACAAGGACTTTTTGAGCAATACACTCAACGAATTCAAATGATGGTAAGGATGGTGGATTGGTTGATCTAGGTGGTAGGTCTTCTAGTGTGTCTAAATAAGGATGTGGTGATGTAGGGGTTTGTTGTGCTATGGGAGTACTTAGATTGATTATTTGTCCATAGATGTTGAACACAAAAAGTATGGATACTAATTCTTATGGTTCATTGGTTGCTACAACTAGTGGGTGAAGTGCTTGAAGTTTTGGTTATGTCTATGAAGCTTAGGGGTTGAGGTATAGGTTCACCTTGAAAGGGCACGTTTGATTTAAAGGATGCTCTTGGAAGTTCATGAGCAATACGCTTAATGGTGCCAAAAGATGGAAGAGGGATAGTAGGTGTTAAAGAGGGATAAGTGGCACAGTGGGTTGTTTGTTTTGGATAAGTGTTTGAGTGTTTCAACATGTGTTGTTAAAATACTTGGGTGTTGATTTTTCGGATATGGATTTTAATGACTGCAATTGTAAGTCGCATATACTTGAATATTTCGGATGAAATACTTAAGTTGTCAATCCTAATTTGTTGAGATTATAAAGCTTAGATTGAACTTAAGGATAACAAGACTTGATAGTATGTCTTTAACATACGTGTGAGTTATGACTCTATGTAAATACTTATCGTCTTGAAGGATGACACATTATTTTCATGTTAACCAAGTGAGGCAATACATGTAGATACAAAACAATATCTATAGTCATATGATAGACTTGTGTATGATATCTTTGCAAATAATGAGTCCGGATTTGTTAGTCTCGGTAAGTCATCTAAGTCATCCGCAAACGGGTGAGGAGATGTTGGTGGTGTTGCACAAAGTACAAGTTTTGGAGACTTTGGTTGTGAAGGTGTTTTGGATGGTTGTGAAGTAGTCATAATGATGGGTGATTTTGGTGGTGGAGTTGGAGTACTTAAGTTTAGAAAGTTCACATCTTGAATGGGTGATGAGATGTTGAGAGGTAATGAGTCCGAGGATGAAGAGTTCAAGTTTAATGAAGCAACAAGATCGAATGCTAAGCTTAAGGAAAATATTTAGGTGTGAGAAAATGACCATCAGGAATGTGTGATTTATGGAGCTAAGGATTCATGGAGAGATGTGTTTTATTTGATGTTAATCCATACAAAGATGGTAGTTTCTAATGAGATGGAAGTGTCTAAGATCATGTCAAACATCCTAAGTTAATCCATTGAGGATGTGTTGAGTGAGATATGAAAGATATGCATTAACAACTATCCTAGAAACGAAATTTGGTAAATTAGATTGCGGGATTTAGTAAAATTCAACAACTTACACAGTAGGATCCACGGCACCATTTCTTTACACGTAGGAACCCTTAAATTGGTGCCTTTGCCTGTCCGCTTCATAGGTATGGCGGTACCAAAATGCATAACAGGCGGTACCAACATTTTTGGTGCCGTCCGATCCGTGGAACACCGAAAAGTTCACAGACCCATTTTTAGGTGTCGGGGAGTTTTCGAAACTGAAATTTTGCTTAAAACATGTGACATTAATTATTTCTAGTTAGGAAAAGTCAATAACACATATACAAACATAGTGGAGCATAGACTTTGACCAAGGACTAATGATTTTCACATAAAAGTGAAAATGGGTAAAATTTGATAACACACTTGTGCTATCCACTTGCATAAACCGGTTAGCATACAACATTGTTTTAAGTCATATTATCATCCTACAAAGTAAAAAAATAAATAAATTACATCATACAACATTGTTTTTGTCCTTGTACCAAACACTCTCTTAAAACCTCCATTTTCAAAGTACTTGACTAATTTACTTAGTACTCATTGCTAAGTGAGTTATGACATTTCATAAGTTATGCGAGATGTTAGTATAACCTATGCAAAGGAAGTGATCTAAGTTTATAAGTGATGGTAAAACAATTTTCCAACTTAGTGCACAAAATCTAGCAAATGTCCTATTGTGCATAAACAAGAAATCGTCAAGCAAGCAAATAAATAACATGGCAAGATTGACACTTATGCAAACAAACAAGTGTAAACAAAAATTTGAAAATAAGCCAGCAACATATATGTAAACAACATAAACAAGTGGTCATTTAGCATAGCATAACAAGAAAGACACTTTTAGTCATTTTAGTTTAAATATGACGATGTATACCAAGCTTGATTAGTTTCCTTTAAACATATTACCAAATTATTTCGTTTCAAAGGAAATTGTATCAAAGTTCTAATAATACCAACTTAAATTGCTTGATTCAAAATTTTGAGTTTTTATGTTAAAGCGAAACTCAATATTTTAGACATACTGTAGTATTTGGTCTATTTCACTTATTTAAAATTAGACTCAGGCCATGAAAGTATTTTTAAGTGAAAGTAGACTCAATTCCCTTTAAAATGATAGGTGGCTCGACTCGTGCGGACTTACGGTTAATTAGTTATGATTTTTGAAGTTGCCCAAAAGCATCTTGTACACACGGATTTCACGGAACCAAATAAAGGGATCCGCCCTTTATAAGATTTGGTGCCGTGGTCCTCTGAGACAGATTCACCAAAACTAGTATTTGACATAGAAGCGTGTGTGACTTACTAAATTTCATAGTAAACATATAATACACATATTTAACAACATATCTACTTATGTAACTTATCTTAAACATTTACGGAGGTGATTTTTCAACTAAATTTATAGTTATCCCAAACACTCCTTTAAAATCATATTTCTTCATAAATTTTCTATAAGCACACAATACAATACTTACTAGTTCTTTCAACAAACTTTTATTTTATTTTTCAAGAAAACCTTCAAGCTTGTATACAAAGTTACATTTAACAACAAAATTTCTAAGTATAACAAGCAAAGCATTTTTCATATTATTTTTCTCTTCAATGGTAATTTGATACATGGATCGTACTCTATTTTAAAAACCATTTGTTTTGAAAATAAGAGCTACGTGGCTCTGATACCAATTGTGGAAAGCGTGGGGGGGGTGAATACTTTACCGTTTAAAAACTTTAGATCTTTAGTATCAAATTGCTTATGAAGCTTGTTATAATATGAAAGTTCCAATTATTGTTTGTGACTAATGTAAAGCATAGTAAACCATGTTGTCACACAAGCATTAACATCAAACCACATCACAAGCAATAGTATAGTGCAACTATAAAAGTAAAGAGATAAAGAAAGGAAAGTGCAAACCGAACACGATGATTTATAGTGGTTGGGTCACGGATCTCCTTTCCGCCCTACTCCACTCACCGAGTACCCAACTCAAGAGTTACTTCACTAAATCAACAAGCTCCCTTCTTGGCGGAGAAAACCTTACAATCGTAAACTTACACTTTTTCCGGTAGAAAGCTAAATAACGGGTTCTAGTTCGAGGTAGAACCAACCTAACGTCGCCTATACAATATTTCCGACACTAAGCTAGATGTCGAGTTCTTTTACAAGGGTACAACCACTCCCAATATGTTTTATGGCCCAACATAACAAACCTTGTGTTTTATGGCACAAACACATAAACCATCTAATCTAGTTTGGTGAAAGTGTTGTGATGATGCAATGATGTTTACACTAATGATCCATGACACAAATGTCTAATGGATATGAATAACTACTTCTAAATGAACTTCCATTGATAGGAAGCCTTCATGATGAAGATCACAAGTTCCCTAAACTTGTTGTGATAGATCTTCAACTTGTGGTGAGTGGGGATGGCTAGATCTCCAATCTTTCCTTGGTTGATCAAAGAATATGCTTACAACAAAGATGAATGTTAGAAGCATTATGATCATGATCATTAGGGTGTTTAATGTATGTTACTACATTGTTAATGATTGATCTAAATGTATGCAAGAAGGTGGAGAAGATGTGTTTTCAAGTGATGAGGAAATGAGAAAACAATGGGCTTCTATTTATAGGCAAAAGGGGCGAGGGCGTCCACGGACCACGGTACCAAATAAAGGGTTCCGCCCTTTATATTTTGGTGCGTGGGTGCTGACAAGAAATCTAAAAAATCTTTCTTCAAATCTTTCCAAGATATTACCAAATCTTACTAAGATCACATTTGATATATTGAGTGTCAATCTAACCAAAATATTCAAGTGATCTTTCAAGGATTTCAAAGATGATGCATGACATGATGTAACATGTATTTCCATTTTAGATTAAAAGGTTTATCAAGGTAAACTTGTAAAATGTATTATGTAACTAGTTAATAAAATGTCTAGTTACCTTTTGAAATACTTGTGAATGCAAAATGTAAAATGAGGTTCGAAATAGAATGGTTAACCTATTAAAATACTTAGTGACTCTAAATGTATTTTAAACATTCTAAATGATTTGTTAATGGGTTTGATCATAATGCCACATAACAAACATGTACGAACCTGTGTTGTAACATACGAGGACTTGAGACATCGAGAGGTGTTGAATGTATGTTGAGACAAAGTGTGATTACAAGTAACTTGCACATTTTACGTTATGTATTACAAGTTACATGTTTGTCATCAATCAAAACAAATGAGACTGTATAGATTAAATATCGTAATATTTGCACTAACAGAGGTGATAAAAAATATCCCACTATAATGCTTGAAGCCGTTGCTTCATACGATTTGTGGATTTGGCATGCATTTTTTGGGGTAGCGGGTGCGAATAACGATCTAACGGTTTTAAATAATTCTCCGTTATTCGACGACTTGCTTGATGACATATATGAGGTTGAGTTTGAAGTATACGGTGTAAATTTAAGCAAGAATTATTATCTGGCGGAATTTACCGAGGTGGGTATCTTTTGTCAAGTCATTTCAGATTTACAGCTAATCCAAAAAGTGCGCATTCAAAGCGAAACAAGAAAGTGCTTTCGAAAAGATATCGAAGAGCTTTTGGTGTCCTCCAGGGCGTTGGCATATCATTGCCCAACCGTGGCGTGCATTTACTATTGGCAGTTACGGAGAATCGTATACGCGTGCATCATAATGCATAACATGATTTTGAAAGATGAAAACTGCGATATCCGATATTCTTTGAAACATATATTTCTCAGACACCAAATTTGTGAGACATGGATTGAACGTTGCCAAGTGCAAAGAAAAAGCCAAGAACTACATGATAAGCGCAAACACGCCAAAGCTTCAACGCGATGTCTCATCGGCATGTTTTGGCAACAACTTTGTGGGTACAATTTCAACAACATAATCCGAATAATTAGTTTCGTTATAATTTGATGTATTTCTTGCGTATGTTTTTTTTTTCGTATCTTTATTTTATGTTTCGTACGTTTTTTATTAAGTTATGTATTGTATTTTTAATTTGAATGAAATGAATTTATTTAGTTTATTTGGAAATGAAAATTGAATAAAAAAAATAAAGTGGTAGTGGTGGGTGCCAAATGAAGAGGTTGAGGTTTGTTATGAGTGAGGAGGGGGTTTGTTGTGGAAAAATGGGATGCTGATGTGGCGCTGAAGTGGCACGTGGCACGACAACGAACCTTAAACTCGTTTTGACACCTGGTGCTCTAAGTTCATGTAACTTAAGTGATGTTAGAACATGGATACTAATGCGGCACGTGGTATGCATATGGTGTAAGTCTATACTATAGCATGTCGAGTCTTTGCTAGTTTATATTAATGTAGAACTCATCCACAATTCACCGTACTTGAAACATTTTTTTCTTATGATTTATTTTACCGGAATAACCTTTCACTTCCAGAAAAAGTGATGTTAGAATAATTAAATACTTTTCATATTTTTTAGATAAAAAATGTGAAAATGATAACTAAAGTCTATCAATAATGTGTTAGGATATGCATTACGGAGTATTAATTTCTTATAAATATGTTTAATAATACCCATCTAACTATGAATTTAATTTCTCCCGGTTAACTTTTCGTGTGATTGTATTCCTAATGTAAAAAAAAATATATACCAAAGTTACCAATTTTTTCCATTTTCTTTTGGTTGCCTTTCTAAAAAAAAGTTTACCACATGAGAAACACGCGTGTGTCACGTGACCTGAGTCTAACTGTAGTAAGAGTCACGTGAGGTGCACACACAAATACCTAGTTAATTTTAGCGGGAAATTCAGTTGTTGATTTCAACTATATCATTCATTATTTCGTTAGCTTTTGCACAATCTCTCAATTCCTTCTTTTCTCTCTTGTAACTTGAGTTCTTGGATACATTTTGATTGTTCTTCGTTTCTTAACTGTTTTCCTACTTTCCGGTAACTCTAATCAGTCCTAATGGACGAAATCATGTCTGAATCCGAGTTGAAATTGCTTTCGTTAGCGGACCCCGTTTTTGGTGATGAAATAATGAATAAGTTGGATTTAGTTGACATTGTGAGATTAAAAGTGGTGAATTCAAGATTTAGAAATAAAGTTGAAGATGTAAAAGGAGAAGTAGGTTTTGTTAGAGAATTCAACGCGAGGTTGAAGGCATCCCCGTGGATGTTTATTCACATGAAAACCAACGATTTCTTTGAAGAGATAGATGGATCTCCGGGTTTAATTCAAGGGTTTACGAGGTCTGGAAACAAGATGAAATTTTCACTTGATGATATATTGAAGCCGCCACTAGTAAACGTTGGTGAAAGAGCAGATTTCATGATGTCTTGTGGCAACCTCTTTCTTTTCCTCAAAGTACCGAATGATTGTTTTTTCGTTGTTAGCCCGTTTGGGAATGTCCGGAATGTTGTCAATTTTATCGATCCCCCTACGGTTAGAAGTTCTGGTGTATGGAGAAAACGTGTAAAACTTATTGTTGACCCACAAGATTTGGGTTTGGGTCATTTTCGTTTGTTGTATGCGGAAAGAATTGAAGAAACTGTGAAACATTTTGAGTACAAATCGAGGACTAATCTTTGGAACGTCTTAGTGTCTCACAATTCCATCAGCGCGGATAACCTAAACATCAATGACAACAGGAGATACCAACTGCACACAGGTTTGTTTGATGCACGCCTCATTTCTTTTGCTCCAGGCTCTAACGAGCCCTTTTATGTTTCACCTGATATTCTGAAAACATACGATGATCTGGAGCCCCACCGACCTGATCCTGATTGGAAGTTGGATTGGAGTCGTCATCATGACGATGTATGGCTCCTGTTTTTGTTTACACATGTTAGTAGTCTCAACCCGCCTTTTGAAATTGTAAAAAAAATTGCTCTGTGTAAGCTGCTGGATGATTGGACAAACTACGTGGTTGTTTCCACTGTCTCTGATGACAAGATTAATGAAATCAACAAACCCGGGCAAGCTGTTCATGGGGTAATGAACTTCATGGTAATGGAAGGGACTGTCAATGTCGGACTTGCCACAATAATCGGAGATGCTCACTACATTTATTGGCTTAGTTATGATATTAAAGACAAATCTTGGAACGACACCACAACGCATCCTATTCATCTCGATGGTCGTGTTGTTTGTGGTACCTCTTTTTCTTCTAGGCTCACCATGGATGCCTAGCTAAGGTATTGGACACATGTTAGATTGGTTATGTTTTTAAAATTTCACTTAAAAAAGCATGGAACCTTTATGGTGCGAAACATAGATTTTATCATTGGTTATGACTAGTGAGTATTTTAGGTATATCAGCTTATCATGACTTCAAACACCGAGCTAGCTAGTGAGTATCGGTGTGTTTCGATAACTTGCTTAAATGTTTCGATTTTGGGGGCTGTGTTGCGCTGTCATGAAATGAGAGGATGTTTCAAGTAAGTGGGCCTACTTTAGACTAAAGACCTCTTGATATAGTATTAATTTTTGCTACTGTTGATGCACGTATCTAGACAGTTTATGCGTATTGTAGTTTGTCGTCAAATGTTTGCATTTGTGTAAAATATTTCGTTGGAAAGACACGGATTGAACCTGTTTTTGGAAGCATTAATAGTTTGCTTCTTTAAAATAGAAGCATTGCATTAAAACATTTAATACTGCTCACTTTTGTGGTTAAACATGTGTTTTTCTCTTGAGACATCAGAGGAATAGTGGATGATGTCGGATTATATCTGTTACTAGTACAGTTAGCTGTCCAGCAGACGAAACACACTGCTGGGAGTAGTTTGCATGGTTAGAAGAGCTTGGACAATGAGTAACAGAAATTGGCGAACATAATTAAGGTCTACTCAACTGACAACACGACCCGTGACTCGCCTTTTTCTCTTAATGCATTTGTTTAAATCTGATGTTTTTAAACACGTTACTTAGTTTAACTCTACTCTGTTAGGCTTGTCGCAGTCGTTCGGTCTAGATCGGTCGGTCTTCAAAAAAATCCATCCCCAACCGATGTTAACATCGGGCGCAACGAATGGGGCACTCGGTTGTGAGATCGGGCAAGGGGCAAAGAATAGCCATATCGGTTGTGAGAACGCTCGATGTCTAGGCTTCCAAATCCAATTCTCCTTTTCATTCATTGGTTACTTTTATTTCTTTATTAATATTTTAACAATAAATTAACATGATGTATTTATTTTGATTGGTAAAATCAGCTTTTATTGACCATATTGACCAACGTTGCATGCAACTTATGTTCAACTAGATTGTATCTATATTTTTCGGGTAAGAATAAGGAGGGTTTAGAAGATACTTGGTTACGGTTGAGGGAAAAAGAGCTCGAGATGAAAAAAGAAAAACTGACCGGCCTAATCTTCTACAACACCCCAATCAACCCAAAATTGACCGGCCGCCAAATTTTTTTTAAATTCGAAGTGTAATTTTTTTTTTTTTTTAATTTTGTAATGTAATGTAATGTTTTTTTTATAATTTGAATGAAATTTAAATTTAATGTTTGAATTAAAAAAAAAAAAAAAAAAAATTTGGGGCATCGAAGGGGTGTCAGGGAATTATTTGGAGAGAAAGGTGGCGTGGCTTGAGGTTGTTAAAATTCGCGGGACCACCTTAGGAAACTAGAATAAATCCTTATGGTTGTCAAATCGGTTATTTATTTTGGAGTAGATTCAATCTTGACTTATGCACCTTGTACTTTCTAGGTACAATGCTGAACCCGGAGATGCTGTCAAGTAAAGCATTTGTTAATAATCATAACCTACATACTCTCGTTCAGGTGACAATTAGATTTGTTCTTATACCGAATAGATATTCGGTACAGACATTTGGATAGATTTGGTACTTTTTACTTGGATTTTTGTGAGATTTCAATGGCGGCATATACGGTTTTAATATCATCTTGAACCTCTCAGGTCAAGTTCGTGTTTTCCTTGCTAAAGCCGATTATCGTTTTCTTTGAAATTATTGATTATGATGTTATTGATAAGTGGTTCACGATGGCGTGACTGCTAATAGTTGGAAAATAATGATTACTTTCTCTGGAAATGTTTTTTTCCAGAACTTAAGAGCTTAAAAAATAATCTCTAAACAATTACTAAGTTTATTTTTATTATTCTTTCCCTTTCAGCAAAAGCTATCTAGTAAATGGTAATTCAACTGACTAGTGTTTGTACAAATATGCAAAAAGATAGGCTCCAACCCGGAAACAACCAAGCAAGTACTGAAAAGAATTCAATCAAAACCTCAAAACTTGAGCTTGAATCTCAAATTAAGCTCGACCTGTTTTCAAGCTCGAGTCTGGTGAAGTAAGCGATATTTTGGAAACAATGTTCAAACAAATAATTTTAAGAGTAAACTACAATATTCATTCCTGTGTTTGCGTAATTCAACAGTAAATTTATCATTTTCAAAATGGGTTATGTAACACCCTCAAATTTCGAAACGCAGCGGAAAATAACCGGGATATTACTTCATAGCACAAAGTACAAGTCATAGAAAACGACCCTTCAAAAGAGATGTTTCAAAAGTGTTTCACAGTCAATACATTAAAACATCAGAGTTTGTAAAAAGGTCCCAACAGTTTTCATAAAACACAATGTTTTCAAAAGATCACAAATGATTTAAACATAACATAAATTTTAAAAGATTGTCTCTTCGAAAGTGAAAATATGCCAAGTCTTCAAGTGATATCCGTGCGACTCCATCCAAGATTTTCATGTCTAAACCTTGAGATAAAACATGCTAAAAAGTCCATACAAAGGTTGCGTGAAATTCATAGGTTTATAAGTAAAACAGTTGATCACAAGATTTCAAGTGTAAGAGACACTGGGTTACGTTGTTATACACCCATAATTCGATAGTAGTTATTATTGCACTTGTTAAAACCGTATTTAAACTGTTGCTAAAACCGTATTTAAACAGTTGCCAAAACCGTATTTAAACAGTTGTTATAGCCCTAAGCTCATAACACCGAAAACGTTATCTAGGATTATCAAAATATTGATAATAGTACACAACTCAAAGTATCAATAAAAGTCGGTATAACACATAATTCCAAGTACATAATTTCATGTATCAATATGATAGATATAGTGCAGAATGAATACAGTTTTCAAGTAATTGTGAACATAATAAAATTAGGTAGCATGTATCTCCCCCCACGGAGTTTGTAAACAGTTAAACGAGTAAAAGGTGGGGCTATGAACTCACCCGTAACAAGTAGTAATAACATATAATCAAAAGGAAACTATATATAGGAAATATAACACGTCTTAGGCTCGGAGAAATAATAAGTAATAACTTATAATTGAGTTTTATGTTGTTTCTTAGGTTTATTATATCATAATATAAGTTAGTCACATGGTTTTTATAAAGTTAAAAATCAAATATAACATTTTTATAATGTTACACAAGTCATAATAGTGAGCTGTTAAGATTTTCAGAAAGTCCTGACTTCATTGGTCCGCCATTTCTAAACCGTAAGGGATAAAATTAAGTTATATACATCATTGGAAAGGTGTGAATGTCTATTTTTCAAAAATGTGGGTCTCAATGTACAGAGGTCTTCATAACTAAGGTCAAATGGCTGAATTACCCCTGAGTTTCAACATAAAAAATTCCCAGGTTACTTTTGTCTTACCAAAATGATTAGAAATTTTGATCTACATACCCTATTTACCCTAAACCAATGGAAAATGTTTAATTAGGTTTTAGCTATATCTCATTCAAAAAGGCCAAGTGATAGATATGACCATCTCTATGAGTTTTGCCTCTTAGAAGACAGAAATGCAAATCTGGACACCTTTTAGCAAAACTTTTATTGAAAAATCATCAGGATGTTTTAGGACGCTGGGCTTTCGGCAAAATGACCTTGAGGCATAAGGCTATCTCCCAATATTTTTCTTAGACACTAAAAACCCACTGAGATAAAAAGGGTGGTTCGTTTTTGGCTACCAAAGTTTCTGCACAAAATTAGCCAATCACAATCTAGTTACTTTATGCTTTTTGAGACAATTTTTGAGTAATGCATATAAAGACTAATCATTGGAATCATTTTTATAAATCAAAACACTAAAATGACAAAAGGTTTGAAGATTTTCAAGTAAAAATGATAGTGGTTTATATAAACATATTAAGATGAAAATCAAGATTAACAAATCAAAACATATCCAACAACTCTTGCGTTCATTAATTTAACCAAGCCTAACTACCTATCTAACACCTAATTTCCTATGAAAACTTGAATCAAATCCTTCCAAACGTATGCATGCAAGAGTGTTTAGCTTAACCTAGGAAAAATCTCTAATAATCATAAAAATGAGATCAAAAGAAGTTAGAGAAACTTACCAGGAATTGAAACTAGAAGAGATGCACTAGGTTTGAAGCTTGAAAAATATATTGGTGATAATGATGATGGTGTTGGGGTGTTTGTTGGTTTGTTCATCACAAAAGGAGGAGAGGGAAATGGGTGTAGTGGTTATAATAACTATGTAAGTGAAGTAACAAATGAGAAAAAGGGGTTTATAACTAGTTACTGGAAATGGCATGTGATTGCATGTATATCTAGTGGCCAAAACTTAGTAGGTGGTCGGCCATCATGAGGGGGAGAGGGAGTATTTGTAAGCTCCTGGAAAATTTCATTGTACTTAAGACTTTAATCTGAAATAAAGCACGATTTACATCATCATGAAATTTTCTAATTATCACATTTGCATATCATTTGGCATATGCATGATCAACGCAGCTTGAGCGGATCAGAATGAAATTCCCCACGATCCCGATATTCTTAAAATACATAATATATATAAAAAATTTTATAAAAATACGAAATAAATGGAAATAAAAATATATAAATATCAAATAGGGCCTAGAATTTTTATTGGGCCTCGACACAAGCCCGACTCCCACGATACTCTCATTGGGCCTCATCCGAAAACCCATAAAGCCCGTTACACACCATTGGGCCTCATGAACACCAGATCCAAGCCCAATACTACCTTATGCACCTTGGGCCTAATATATATATATATAAATATATATATATATATATATATATATATATATATATATATATATATATATATATATATATAAAGTTAAAATAAAAAGACAAATATCCGTAAAAAGAATAAAAAGATTTTTATTTTTTTTAAAATTCTCCAAAAATTCCAAAAAAATTCCACAAGATCGGGTATGTTGGTGCATAAAACTTTTTTTATAATTTTGAGTTTTGATACGTTTTTTTTAATGCACAAAAACAATTTTGATGTAAAAAAATTTTGATGCACAAAATTTTCAACTTGTTTTAGGTAGATGCGCAATGTTATTTTGATGAAAAAAGTCAAAAGAAGTTGGGTGCAAAAACCAATTTAAAAAAAACGATTTAATGCGCAAACGTATTTTTTCATATTTTTTTTTCGGAAAAAATATCCGCTTTTAGAAAAAAGTTTTTCACAACTTTTTCATGCACCATCATACATGATCTTGTGGAATTTTTTGGGAATTTTTCAAGAACATTTTTTGAAAAAAAATTTTTTTTACGGATATTTGTTTTTTTATTTGATCTTTATCCTATATATATATATATATATATATATATATATATATATATATATATATATGTCCGAACCTAGTAAGACCAAACCCCTTAGAATTTCGTGGGCCTCGTCCTTTCCTACCGAGCCCAAACACTACACAAATAAAATTTCCCCTTTGTTGGAATCACTCCTAAACCTTATTCAAGTGTTAGTTACTCATATGTAATAGTTAGCTTATTATGGCCTTTATGTTTGTTATTAGCCTTAGGCTTATGTAGAAGGCCCATAAGCCTAGGCCTAGCCAATAAGGATAGGAAGGGAACTAGGAGTGTTGACCTAGCTTCCCTCCTATAAATACCCCTTGTAAACCTTCATTTGAAGGTTGGTTGTTCAAGTTATTTCTTTCACAAACACTCTACGCATAACCGGTCATATTATCAGCAGGTGTGTGTGTGTGTGATATCTTGTTCAATCGACTCTCTATCTTTCTATTAAGCTTGTGTGGTAAACCTTGTGACCTAACAGTGGTATCAATCGCCAAATAGTTCGGTGCACACTTTTTTTTTTGAAGTTTTTTTTTATTTTGGTTATACGCGTAAAGATAACGTGATCTTTGGTACGCTTCAAAACTTAGTTTTACATTTTTAATCCAAGATTCTTGTACTTTCAACGTTTTAAGGTGTTAAAATACTTGTTTTTGACAAAAAGTTTCAAACTTTATGCGTGGATCATTGTTTTTTGAACTAGTTTTTATTCGTGGGTGTCATTCTACGCATAACTGTTTTGAGTGCTTTGGATCATCAAGTCTCACACTTTTGTGTTATTTTGGTGTTATTGAAGCTATCTCATCACACAAAACCTGGTTTAGAAACATCTTTGGGCAAAATCAAAATTACGAGTAATCCTACGCGTATTGAAACCCTAAAATTACGCGTAAGATTATCCTTGGTTTGATCTTCATTTTCGTGGTTTATTCCGTGTTTTCTTACTTGGATAAGTCGGAAAATACGTCGACTTTGGATATCTTTTGCACTTTGTGATAGTGTAAAGAGATCATTTGGGATAAAACCCTAAAATTACGCGCAAGCTCAACTTTACGCGTAGAAATCCTACGCCTAAGATTTTCTTACGCCTAAGCCTTGTCTTACGCATAAGCTAAATCCTACGCCTAAGTTTCTACGCCTAACTTTGTTGTCTACGCATAACTTTAGCCTTTTCTCCCTCCTTACGCGTAAGCTAAAACCTACGCGTAACTCCTTATTGTGGCGTACTTTTTGGTGTTTTTACGCATAAGTACTACTTGGTTCTTGGTTATTTCTACGCCTAAGGATACTTCATCTACAAAGGTTCATTCGACTACAAAGATCCATTTTTACCAACACAAGTTTATCAACATGTCACAACCACCATACTCTAACTATTTCCCTTACACTTATCCTCATCCTCCACGTCAACAACAACTAACTCCACAACATCAACAATGGAATCAACAACAAGCAATTTATCAACAACAATTTAATCAACAACATACTCCACAACTTGCTACAAATCCACAACCTCAAATGGTTCAACCACCACAAAGTCTTCAAGCTCAACCGTACACAAATGACTTTAATCAACATCCATCAAGGATCACTATGAGGGAACCCACTTGGTTTGCAAAGATGTTTGAAACTTTAAGCAGCCAACAATCAATTCATGAGGTCGGATCACTTGATAGACCTCAATGCTCACCCAGTGAAACTACGATCAATTGGTAATAAGGTTCTTTAGATTTTGTGATCTAAAGAAGCCACATGGAAAGTTCTTAAAGAAGGTTATCTTGGAAGGTCCTTTTGAGATGCCTACTGTCATTGTAACCGGAGATCCAAATGCCATTCCACCAAGAGATGAACAACGAACATTGCTCTTGCACCTTTATGGACTTGAATCCTCAAGCACTTCTACACTATGAAGCCGATGAGCTTGCAATGGAATATATCCTCCTAGGATTACCAAACCTAATTCTTGGTAGTGTTGATGCTCAAAAGACCGCAAAGAAAATGTGGGATCATATTCGTCTTCTTATGGAAGGATCAGTACTCAATAAGGAAGATTTGGAATCCAAAATTTACTTGGCTTATGAACACTTCATGATTGAACCTGGAGACACTTTCGAGTCCTATCATCACCGAATTTCAGACATCATCAATGATTTGGATAAACACAACATCCACATGCCAAGAATTGCGGTGAATACTAAGTTCCTAAGTAGTCTTGGTCCCGAATGGGAGAAGTATGTCATTTTTCTCCGTCAAGCTAAAAACATGCATCAGTCTACCTACGGATTTTTGTACGATTACTTGAAGCCTCATGGTATGTGCTAAAACACACACCTTTTCATTATCAAAACTGACCCAAAAACAACCAAGAAAGAGCCGTTTATTGTTAATATCTGTTGTTTTCTTGAGTTTGTGCTTGTGCAGGTACGGATATGTAAAAACACACAAAAAGGAACCAAATGATCGACGTAAATCCGAACTAGAGAGATCAAGAGAGTTTGAGAAATGGCCGGAAGGTGGATTGTGCATTTTGGAAGATTTTATTCTCTCGAGGATGATTTTGAAGTTTTAATCAAAGTTTGAAGAAATGTCAAGATTAGTCCCTGAACTTTGAGCTTTTGGCAAGAATAATCCTCCAAGTTTCAGAATTTACAAGTTCAGCCCTTGGTTAATTTGAGATTGACAAGAAAGGCCTGAATGAGATTTTCGGTTTACATGTGTGGTCCCGGAGTTTCGCTTTTACACTTTTGGTCCTTGGTAAGCTTAAATGGTTACACTATTAAGTCCAAATCCAAAACAACTCAACCCGGCCCAAAGCTTAATCCTAGCCCAAGTCCAAAACCCACACCCGGTCTAATATG
This sequence comes from Chrysanthemum makinoi, assembly GCA_910596185.1. Lineage (NCBI taxonomy): Eukaryota > Viridiplantae > Streptophyta > Magnoliopsida > Asterales > Asteraceae > Chrysanthemum > Chrysanthemum makinoi. The sequence continues at coordinate 207,451,551 of OU343221.1, read as the reverse complement.
TTATCAAACCCGAATATCCCAAGACCCGGTCACCATAAAAACCGTCAAATAATTATAAACAAAACAACGCTACCAATATTTGCCTAAACTTTCCCAGGCTTAGAACCCTAAATTGCCCTTCCCTCCAATTAAGCCAAATCACTATAATTAAGGGTACTATAGTACTTTTACCTGACACCCTCTGACACACGGATGCCAGCTTGGCAATCCGTGTGTCACATACCCTCATTCCTTGCTTCTGATTGGTCCAAGGTGCGTGTCAAATATGATCCAAGGGACGAAATGAAGTGGTGATAGTTGAGATTTGATCTGATGGTGGAAACGCGTTCAAAAGAAGCACAGATGGACTTCTGGATCCTTCTCAAGGCTCAAGGCTAGCTATATATAGACCCCTGATTTCACATTGTAAAAGAGTAGTGTAGTGAGAGAAAGTAGTTTAGTAGAGTAGGAGTAGTATAGAATTAGTTTTCTCAAGTATTTTCTATTATTTTCAGCAAAATAGTTTATAATCTAGTCATTGTAATCTTCTTTGTACTAAGATTTTGTTAATGCAAGTTTTTAATTTTCATCAAAATTTACTGTTTCATTGTTTAATCTCATATTATTAATGTTTAAATTGGTTGTTTGAATCTTTATTAAATTTGTTTTAGTTTGTTTACTCAAAATTTAATATCATTTACACTTGGTTTAAGAAAGTCAGATGCAGAATCATTATGATCAAATGTTGATGTCCTGCTGATTTGGTAATGGATTTGGGCTGGTTCTCAGTTGGATACAGATTAGTATAAGTTAGGATAGTGGTACCTTTTGAGCTCATAATCATGTCATTGTGACAGGACAAATGTAAGTCCATATTTCTGATTCAGTTGATTGTTTGTTCTTAATATCTACTTAGTTGTGTTATGATCTGTTCAATAGTGCTTTAATTAGTAGTTTTAAGTTGTGTTTTATCTCTGAAATTGAATTGAGTAATATCTGTTCATTTTAACAGAATCAACTTAATTAGATCAGAATTGAATCCAGTGCTAAGAGTTATGTTAGTTTAGGTTTATTTAGTTGTTATTTGGTTAGCTGAATCTGTTTTGATGTTTGATTAGGCTTGGATTTACAAATCAATGTAAGAACCTTGCATATCTGTCCATTAAGGGGTGTTTGGCTCAGTTGGTTTAGCTTAGTTATAGGTTAGTATTGTGGTTAAAAGTTTCATACATAATAATAATTAAGTATATTCAAGTCCTAGAAATCATATAATTGTATCTATGTTCAGCTTTAGTCAAAATCACTTTCATCAGATTCTTATCATTGCATCAGTTAGGTGTTAGTAGATCATAAGCTGAATTTAGGTTTAGATTTTGTTAAGCTAGCTTATTTCAGTTGGACTTTAGTTTATTACATCATAATCAGTTCTTCATTTGGATTAAAAACTCAATTTGGTCAACATTTCATATCTGTCTCAAAAAGTCAAAGTTGCTCAAAGTAAGTTTTTTATCAAAACTTGCAGGTCTTGCACAATGCTTATTTTATATAATTAGAAGCTCAAATTTGGTTTATAAACTCTTTGCTAGGTGGGCTTGAGTCCCACATTTCTGGTTTTCTCTTTTGCTGATTAGATAAGCCACTAAATAAGCTCAATTTTGTGCTCATAATTGCCCTGTTCACACACTCAGTGAATGCTGAGTGTGTGACAGCTTTTTGCTTAGCTTCTATAGAGTTCATTTTAGCTTGCCATTAGCTGTATTTTGGTTTATAAGTAGTTAGATAGGTGTGCTTTAGGATCCAATTGCTGGATTGATAATTGGACTTATTTCTTAGCAGCTAGATAAGCTAAAAGTAGGGGGCCAGAATCTGTTTGGATCATATAATCAGTTTGCTTAAAAACTTGGTAGATCACTGCTTATAGGTTAGGAGTAGTGTTATTTAGTTGCTATTAGCTTATTTTAGCATACATTAGCTTCAGTTACTGTTTGATAGCTTGATTCACTTTTTAGCTTATTTTCTATAGCTTATTAATAAGCAGTTTCACATCAGTTTCATTTTCATCCACATTAGCCCATGTTTTTATATTTTTCATAGATTTATAATAATATTTTAGAATTTTCCTGAGTTTTTCATAATTTTTAGTCATTGTTTAGTATTTTTCTCAATTAAAATCAGTTTTTAATCCTTTTTAAATAGCTTTAATTGCAAATAATTAAGAAAAAGTTCCAAAAAATAATTTTTCAATTTTCCCAGTTTAAGAAAAATATAAAAAGCATAAAAAAGATTTTTCCTTATTTTTCCCCTTTTATTTGGTATTTTTCACAATTTAAATTAGATTTAAATAGATTTAAATTCATAGAAAGTAGAAAATTAATCTGAAAAATACAAAAATAGTTTTGAAAATTCTCTTATGGTATTTTAGATTTTATAAAATTAGTTTCATAATTTTCCCCTTTGTTTTTATAATTTTTAGTTATTTAGTCTTATTTTTATAGTTAATAATTAGTTTTAATTTTAATGTAAATCAAGAAAAATCCTAAAAAATAGTTTTAATTCATAATTAGTTTTCACATTGAATTTCTAGAGTAAAAATAATTTTAGGTTAATTTTAGGATTTAGAATAGACGTTCTTGCATTTTTATTCGCGTTTCGTTTTAATTCCGTATTTGCGTTTTAGTATAAATTTGAGAATTTGCCTTAATTCTTAGGTTTTCCCCATAGATTTTAGTTCCATTTGCTTTCCTTATCCCGTAGTTAAGATAACTTCATTTTACCCCCCTTTTCTTATTCAAATCCCGATAATCGTGACGTGAGTTGGAAATTCCATTCAACCCTCGTTCGGAACGATCTCGGTGCTCAAACCTAACACGTTTGAGTTACCCGTATACTACACTTATCATCTATTATTGGTTTGTCCGAACTGTTTTAAGTTTCTTACGGTTAGTCATTCACAAGTGGCTAGCTTGTGTGAGATAACTTGACGGTTTGGACAGAATCAATTTTGGCGCATTAGCCGGGAGGAGCTTGTAGCGAGTTTTCGTATTTCCGTCTCGAATCGCGTGCATTTGAAGATCATTCCCCGAGTGAAGTTACCGTCATTTTTGTATATATATCTTTTCAAAATCCAAAAACATTTAAAACCAAACATTCTTCCTAGAGTGTTTACAAATACCATAAAAATTTAAAAACCAACAAAAGAAACCCGAACGTTAATTGTTACGTCGGCTCACCTTGAAGGTACAACCTATACACGGGGTATAAGGAAAGTCTTGACATTAAATGCAGACTGAAGAACATCCACTCTTCGTTCCGCAAAGCTCTTGGCGTACTTTTGAGAGCTATCGAGCACCGATTGACGTGAAGGTTACAAAAAGATTGTGTTTTCAAAATTTTCTTAATTATAAAAAACCAAAAAGATTTTCCTTTTAAAAATTTGTTTTAAAAACCCAAAAATATTCTTCTTTTATCCTCTGAACCCGATAATTCTTTTCCTTAACCCTCTATTTGTTTAATTCTCATGGAAACAATCAATTATCGTCATTGTTTTCATTGCAAAGGCCGTATGGAAGAAAAGCAATATTGTTGTTTGAATCCAGAATGTGTATGTGAGCGATGTGGATACCCCGGTTCTAAAAAATCTTGCTATTACTTGGCCGAAAACGATCTCTAGATGATTTTCAAAGTGTTTCTGACCATCCGCCACAACCCGAGATATGTTCTTATCGTCGTTGCCTTCATTGCCAAAACCGTATGGAAGAAAATCAATTTCGGTGTTTGAAATGTATATGTGATTGGTGCGGAAATAATTGTCATAATGGATTTTGTGATGTATGCCAGAATTTTATCAATCCAAATCCAGATCTTGCTTGTCTTTATGCACGGCTAGAACAAAAGAGTGCTCTAATTGAAGAACCCTCGATTCCTACTCCCTCTCCGGTGATGGAAATGGAATATGTTTCTGAGCCCGAGATGAATCCCGTTCAAGAATCAGAGCCTCTCATGGAAACGGTGGAAATATCTAACTCTTATCCGTATTTTCGATTTCTATCAGCTCTTGTGCATATGGTGCAGAGGACGATATGGTTGGAATTGTTCCGCTTGTAGCAATGGAAAATCTGGAACCGAGTTTCACCACAATCCTGCAACGAGACAACCGATTTTCTAACCAACCTCGTACCATGAGACGGAATCATACTCTTGTGAGTACTGTGGTGGTCCTCATCAAGGTTTTCAATGTCAAGTTCAATTTAACAACTCAACCTTTGGTTATGAACCTTACCCTTATTCGTCACAACAATCATATTGTTGTGAGTATTGTGGAGGTCCGCACGTTAATTCCGATTGTCAGATGCAGAATCCGATTGTTTACGAGCAAGTTCCTTGTAACAATATGATTATCCTTATAACCCACCTCCACAATACCAAGAAGTTCAACCACCACCTTCTCCATGTCCTGAAGAATTTAATCAAAAATTTCAAGAGATCATGATTGATCTTAAGAGTCTTCTTGAAAAACTTTCCCCCGGAAAAGAAGATCCACCTCAGATGACCTATCGTGAATCATTAGCTGAAGAAGCCGCGAAAGTGATCCAACATCGTCCAACTACCTATTATTACGATTCTCGATTCGATGACGATTATACTCTTCAGTGGCAATCCCACTTCCGTTTCTGAGCTTTAATTTCCTACCCTTCCCCTTTTCTCACACGGTTGAGAGAAGTGACGCCGTCGATTCTGGAAGAGGTCGATGATCATATTTCTACGAACATTATTGAACCCGTTGATTCTCTCATAATGGGGATGAGATCTTAGTACTATTCGGAAACGGAAGAGACTAATGTTGAGATCCTTATCCCAAGCCCAAAGAGTACATGGTTGTTGTTTGTGATGAGTCTTCTCTTGATATTTCTAACGATCATGATGAGATGTTCTCCGATTCCAGATTCGATGATGATTCCATGGAGACATCGATTTCGTCGATCGATTTACCGTTTGTTCGTTTTATAGAAGAAGAGAATGATTTGGAAGAAGAAGAGATTGAACTTAATGATATTGAGATCGAGGATGAAGCATTACGTGAAACATTGTCGAATGTCCATCTTCTAATTTCTAAGATTGAAGCCTTAAACGATAATTCGAGTTCGCATCCTATCTCCGTTAAAGATAGTGATTTCTCTCCCGAGCTTGAGATTTTCCGATTTGATGAAGAGATTAGTGGCAGTTCCACTATTGCAGATGTTTATCCTCCGATTCTTGAGATTCTACTGAGGTTGATATGAGCAAGGTTTTGAACGATATTTCCGATAATTTACGAATGACCGATCATTGAGGATGATTGATGACAATACCACCGGGTATTGAGGATATTGTGAATGATCCCGATGAGGATATGGTTGTTCTTGATGGTTTTATTGACTCCTTTCTCATGAGTCCACCATCCTTTATCCCGTTGAGTCGACATGTGAAGAAAAATCTTTAAACCCGGGATATGCATTGATGAGCCTTTTGTTAAAATCATTTCTAGATATAAGGATCCTTTCTTGGATGCCTTCATTTGTGAGCCTAAACCTCTTATCTTTAACCATGAGCTCCCGTCTTTCTTGGAGTTTTCTCATTTCTATCCATCATCCTTTCGCCCACCCGCAAAACCACCGGATGATGGATCCTTCTTACATCATATGCCTTATCCAACATTTTCTTTCTCCACCCAACCCACCCAGTCTCATTCTTTCGGGAATGAGGACACCGTTTTGACCCTGGTATCTCTACCACTTTCTTCCCCATGGACAACTGAATCGGGACGAGTCGCTAGCGACTCGGTGATCAAAAACGTAAAAGCGCTTCGTGGGAGAGCACCCATGCTTATCCATCTATCTTCTTTCTATTTTCTAATAAGTGACGTGAAGGGGTCCGCCTTTCGATTTCTCGCGTGTTTGGTTGTTTGTGATGTTTAGGATGTTCCCGATATGAAGACTCTCGTGCTCGAAGTTTGTCTTTTCTCCACTCGAGTTTCATGATCGAATCTGATGGAAACCGATATCCTAATCTTATCGACTAACGTTTATCTTGGAGCATACTTAATAAACGGCTTTTAGATTTTCGTTGATACCCTTGCTTTTAAACATTGAGGACAATGTTTCATTCTAGTCTTGGTAGGGTAATCTTGATTAGATTTGACCGCACTTGCCTATTTTTTCATCGTGTTTCTCTCAGTAACCCGTTTTTCCTTAGAAAATGAAAAAAATTGTGCAAAAATGTGAAAAATTTAAAATTTTGTAAGCTTTTGTTAAGTCTTTTTGATTGAAAAGTTTGCTAGTCTCTTAGATAAGAAGCTATAAAATGCAAATTCTAGCTCACAAGGCCAAGATTTTGCAAGTTTCCCTGAGTGACTTTAAATATGCATGACTTTATTTCATTAGACGAAGCATTTGCTAAGTTAATATATGTTTTGACCTTGTTGACTTTCCTCACGGTGAGAGTAGGAATAGAATTCCGACTTGACCGGACGTGTTGAGCCCTAGCTTGTTCCCTTAACCATAGATAATCTAAAAATTATCGGCTAAGCATCCGCGGATCTCATTATTTGGGATTTTAAATTTGCGGAGATCGAGAAATGATAGAGTTGCTTATGAGTTTAGATGCTAAGCGTGGAGTAGATGGTTCTCTTTAGAGCCCATCGGAGGTACTTATGGCTTTTTGTTCCCACAAAATTGTTTCACCCCATATCTGCTAATAATAATTAGAGATGTCGAGTTTTTGGCGATAGTTAGTTCTTTATCTTCTTAAAAGAATCTTTGTTTTAAAAATTGGGTACACATCAAGGATCCGTAATAAATGAGCAATCAGTGATATGTGATAAAGTAATAAGTAAAGTTATGAGTTGCGGTGTCGAGATCGGACCCTTGGATCTTTAGCCGGGATTGAGTGAGGTCTTAGCCTAGCCAGCCGGGATCCTTATTTCATGAAGCCTATAGTCTTGGAATTACCCCGTGAAGCTCCGTAGTTCATAGCTCATACACGTAAAAGTCTAAGTTTTATTTTTCAAAAAAAAAAAAAAAATGATGAAAAATGATGAAAATGAAAAAAAAATCAAAAGTATAAGTGAATAAAAATTCCTTGATGTGGACCTCAATTTTTACGACAATGGTTCTTGAGAGGGCGATAACTAATTATCGACTTAGCTTTATATCTTTATCGGAATAAGAGTTATCGAAACGAGAAATTTGAAGAAATTCAATTCTCACAAAAATAAAAAAATCTAGAGGAAAATAGGAAAATGGGAACAAAAGGTAATTACACAAGTAACTTCCATGGGTAGTGTTAGCATCTAGAATCATACTTAAAAATGATTTCGGTTTTACGCTTAGTTTGGGACTTGTGAAAAATCAGGGACGATGTATTCTATCCGTATGGTCACTTCACGCTGTGTTGTGTTTTCTACTCCGTGATCCTAACGTGTCGTTTGAAAAATGTTGGAGTTATTGATCGACATGAAAGTTCAACAAACCGTCATTCATAATCGGAATGTGCTTAATCGTAATATCTACTTGTGAATTAAAAGGTAAACGGGGCGTTTTTAGAATTAGGGGTTTCTTAATCTCTTTTGAGGAATCTTTGCTACTTCTTCATAGGTTTAGTAGAAAGAGATGGAAATCTTTGGTTTTAGAAGCGTGAGTTGATTGCATTGTGTGAGGACACGACAATGGTCTCGTCTGGGGTATTTTGGTATGTGCTAAAACACACACCTTTTCATTATCAAAATCCAAAAACAACCAAGAAAGAGCCGTTTATTGTTAATATCTGTTGTTTTCTTGAGTTTGTGCTTGTGCATGTACGGATATGTAAAAACACACAAAAAGGAACCAAATCAGACGTAAATCCGAGCACGAGAGATCAAGAGAGTTTGAGCTGAGGCGGAAGGTCGGGATTGTGCATTTTGGAAGATTTTATTCTCTGAGGATGATTTTTGAAGTTTTAATCAAGTTTGAAGAAATGTCAAGATTAGTCCCTGAACTTTGAGCTTTTGGCAAGAATAATCCTCCAAGTTTCAGAATTTACAAGTTCAGCCCTTGGTTAATTTGAGATTGACAAGAAAGGCCCTTGAATGAGATTTTCAGATTTACATGTGTGGTCCCTGGAGTTTCAGCTTTTACACTTTTGGTCCTTGGTAAGCTTAAATGGTTACACTATTAAGTCCAAATCCAAAACAACTCAACCCGGCCCAAAGCTTAATCCTAGCCCAAGTCCAAAACCCACACCCGGTCTAATATGTTATCAAACCCGAATATCCCAAGACCCGGTCAATTCATAAAAAACCGGTCAAATAATTATAAACAAAACAAACGCGCCCAAATATTTGCCCTAAACTTTCCCAGGCTTAGAACCCTAAATTGCCCTTCCCTCCAATTAAGCCAAATCACTATAATTAAGGGTACTATAGTACTTTTACCTGACACCCTCTGACACACGGATGCCAGCTTGGCAATCCGTGTGTCACATACCCTCATTCCTTGCTTCTGATTGGTCCAAGGTGCGTGTCAAATATGATCCAAGGGACGAAATGAAGTGGTGATAGTTGAGATTTGATCTGATGGTGGAAACGCGTTCAAAAGAAGCACAGATGGACTTCTGGATCCTTCTCAAGGCTCAAGGCTAGCTATATATAGACCCCTGATTTCACATTGTAAAAGAGTAGTGTAGTGAGAGAAAGTAGTTTAGTAGAGTAGGAGTAGTATAGAATTAGTTTTCTCAAGTATTTTCTATTATTTTCAGCAAAATAGTTTATAATCTAGTCATTGTAATCTTCTTTGTACTAAGATTTTGTTAATGCAAGTTTTTAATTTTCATCAAAATTTACTGTTTCATTGTTTAATCTCATATTATTAATGTTTAAATTGGTTGTTTGAATCTTTATTAAATTTGTTTTAGTTTGTTTACTCAAAATTTAATATCATTTACACTTGGTTTAAGAAAGTTAGATGCAGAATCATTATGATCAAATGTTGATGTCCTGCTGATTTGGTAATGGATTTGGGCTGGTTCTCAGTTGGATACAGATTAGTATAAGTTAGGATAGTGGTACCTGTTGAGCTCATAATCATGTCATTGTGACAGGACAAATGTAAGTCCATATTTCTAATTCAGTTGATTGTTTGTTCTTAATATCTACTTAGTTGTGTTATGATCAGTTCAATAGTGCTTTAATTAGTAGTTTTAAGTTGTGTTTTAGCTCTGAAATTGAATTGAGTTAATATCTGTTCATTTTATCAGAATCAATTTAATTAAGATCAGAATTGAATCTAGTGCTAAGAGTTATGTTAGTTTAGGTTTATTAAGTTGTTATTTGGTTAGCTGAATCTGTTTTGATGTTTGATTAGGCTTGGATTTACAAATCAATGTAAGAACCTTGCATATCTGTCCATTAAGGGGTGTTTGGCTCAGTTGGTTTAGCTTAGTTATAGGTTAGTATTGTGGTTAAAAGTTTCATACATAGTCATAATTAAGTGTATTCAAGTCCTAGAAATCATATAATTGTATCTATGTTCAGCTTTAGTCAAAATCACTTTCATCAGATTCTTATCATTGCATCAGTTAGGTGTTAGTAGATCATAAGCTGAATTTAGGTTTAGATTTTGTTAAGCTAGCTTATTTCAGTTGGACTTTAGTTTATTACATCATAATCAGTTCTTCATTTGGATTTAAAACTCAATTTGGTCAACATTTCATATCTGTCTCAGAAAGTCAAAGTTGCTCAAAGTAAGTTTTTTATCAAAACTTGCAGGTCTTGCACAGTGCTTATTTTATATAATTAGAAGCTCTAATTTGGTTTATAAACTCTTTGCTAGGTGGGCTTGAGTCCCACATTTCTGGTTTTCTCTTTTCTTTGATTAGATAAGCCACTAAATAAGCTCAATTTTGTGCTCATAATTGCCCTGTTCACACACTTTCTGAATGCCGAGTGTGTGACCTTACTGCTTAGCTTCTATAGAGTTCATTTTAGCTTTATTAAAATTAGATTTTGGTTTATAAGTAGTTAGATAGGTGTGCTTTAGGATCCAATTGCTGGATTGATAATTGGACTTATTTCTTAGCGACTAGATAAGCTAAAAGTAGGGCCAATCTGTTTGGATCATATAATCGAGTTTACTTAAAACTTGGTAGATCACTGCTTATAGGTTAGGAGTAGTGTTATTTAGTTGCTATTAGCTTATTTTAGCATACATTAGCCGATTCTTGTTTGATAGCTTGGTTCACTTTTTAGCTTATTTTCTATAGCTTATTAATAGCCACATCAGTTTCATTTTCATCCACATTAGCCCATGTTTTTATATTTTTCATAGATTTATAATAATATTTTAGAATTTTCCTGAGTTTTTCATAATTTTTAGTCATTGTTTAGTATTTTTCTCAATTAAAATCAGTTTTTAATCCTTTTTAAATAGCTTTAATTGCAAATAATTAAGAAAAAGTTCCAAAAAATAATTTTTCAATTTTCCCAGTTTAAGAAAAATATAAAAAGCATAAAAAAGATTTTTCCTTATTTTTCCCCTTTTATTTGGTATTTTTCACAATTTAAATTAGATTTAAATAGATTTAAATTCATAGAAAGTAGAAAATTAATTTGAAAAATACAAAAATAGTTTTGAAAATTCTCTTATGGTATTTTAGATTTTATAAAATTAGTTTCATAATTTTCCCCTTTGTTTTTATAATTTTTAGTTATTTAGTCTTATTTTTATAGTTAATAATTAGTTTTTAATTTTAATAAAATCAAGAAAAATCCTAAAAAATAGTTTTAATTCATAATTAGTTTTCACATTGAATTTCTAGAGTAAAAATAATTTTAGGTTAATTTTAGGATTTAGAATAGACGTTCTTGCATTTTTATTCGCTTTAGTTTTAATTAGGTATTTAGCGTTTTAGTATAAATTTGAGAATTTGCCTTAATTCTTAGGTTTTCCCCATAGATTTTAGTTCCATTTGCTTTCCTTATCCCGTAGTTAAGATAACTTCATTTACCCCTTTTCTTATTCAAATCCGATTGATAATCGTGGCGTGAGGTTGGAAATTCCATTCAACCCTCGATTGAACGATCTCTGCTCAAACCTAACACGTTAGAGTTACCCGTATACTACACTTCTCATCTATTATTGGTTTGTCCGAACTGTTTTAAGTTTCTTACGGTTAGTCATTCACAAGTGGCTAGCTTGTGTGAGATAACTTGACGGTTTGGACAGAATCACCTCATGAAAAGGAAGTTGATAGGGAAAGGATTCTCCGTGCTCAAATTGCTTTACCCATATATCCGGAAAATCAACAACTTGCCTTATATGCTCAACAAAATTATTCTCCTCAACCAGCAACTCAACCAAGTGCTTCAAACCCACCAAACGATCAATCACATCAACCTCAACAAAATCGGTTGGTTCCTTACAACAACAATGATCAAGCACTTCATAATGAGGAATCCGATCCGTTCAAAGCATTGCAACAAGGATTTGCTATGATTGCTAATGCCTTTAGCCGTTATACCAACAAATCCAACAACCGTATTCGCTCCTCATCTAATACAAGGAATCAAGCTATTGTAAACAATGGACGAGTTGAAGTTCAGAATCGTGGTTATGGTCGCCGATGGGCGTGGTCAAGGGTTTAATCTTTGTGGGTAGGAATAACAATGAGCTCAAGTGGTGGAACAGGAAATGCTTAGCAAATGGGTTGAATGGTCTTCGATGCTACAACCGTGAATGAGAAGGGACACACGCTAATGCATGCCCAAAGCCAAGGACTAAGAGCGTGCTTATTTCAAAGAGGCTCTTCTTTGGCTCTTAAGGATGAAGTGGTGGAACTCTCACGAGACAAAGAACGAGCTTTATGGCAAATCTTGACTCGATGATGATATGGAGGACTTGCAGGGCCAATGTACCATTATGTTGATGGCTAATATGCGGAGTTACACATGCGTGACACAGCCCGGTAGATGACACCGATGGCTTGTCTCACCGAACAAACCATATTTATCTCTCGATCTCATATCTCGCCAACATCGCGATCCGGCAAGGCTCGGAATGTTCAAAATGAGTCATCCACATCTCATTCCGACGATTTTCAACTAGACCCGTCGTTATATTTGACGATCAAGATGACCAACGGTTTCCTTGATAATCAAATTGACTCGTGGTCATACTTGAGGATCTCCGAATGATCATGTTGAGACTCACGCTTGAACACGCCGAACCTTTGCCTCATCCAGATTTTGCTCGCTTAATACAAGACCAACAAACCATAGTGGAAGAATGTCGTGCCATTAATCAGAACTTGAAATGCAAAAATGCACTGTTAACCAAGGATTTTGAATGTTTACAAAAGCAACTCAACTTTTTCAAAACTCAAGAAAAACGCGTGAAAGCGGTTTTGAAGCGACCTTTGCCAAATCTTCTCAAAATGAAAAATATTTAGAAAGACAGATGCGTGATCTAGCCGCTTCGAAGAATGCTTTGTTGTCGGAAATAGAACAACTGAAACATGAACATAAAAAGCAAATTAACGCTCTCACCTTGGAAAATCAAAAAGCTAAGTCGAAGTTGTTAACTTGTCAAAAACAGTTCTCTGCATACAAAAAGCATTCAACGAAAACGAATAGATGATCATCTTGAAGAAATCATCGGCTTGCAAAACAAACTTAAAGAGTTTAAAACCGTTGTTTACAAACATGGCGAAGTCGGTCCACGAATTGAAAAGTTCACTTTAAAACCCAATCCAAATGGATATGGACCAATCTTCGCCGACATAAACCTAAGCTTTCAACAAAAGCATTCAAACCAAATCTTGAAGTTTCCAAAGGTCTGAGAATATAAAGTTGATAATTCGGTATGAATGTTGTTGAATATCATCGCCAAGAGGAATTAGATGCAGAAGACGAGAGTCGATCAAAATTAGAAAAGTTGTTTACAACAAACCTTTTAACTATTCTAAAGCGTCACTTTCGTCACACCAACGGATTCTTCTAACACACCAAGGGTTATCATTAAAACACCTGAGTCTTCTAATGTTAATCCCCAACCGGATTATGCACAAATTTATGGTCCTTTACCTTCCATCGTGAAGTAATTCAAAACCGAAAATCGAAAAATTCTTAGATATTTTGACATCTTCATGACTGACCTCAAAATTTTACAACATGAGATAGAATATCGCTCTGAAATCAAAATTGATCATTTTCAATCGCCTCTGGCGCGAGAACAAAGAGACATTTTTCGAGAAAATCTTTTACCTAATGTTAAAAATTTGAAAAATTGTGCATTAGCCTGGGTAAAGGATTTTCATAAGGAACTTGGAGTGATGAAGGTCGTTTAGAAAGCAAACATCTATTTCTAACACTAAACGTAAAAAGAAACCGTTGAGAAAAGATGTTGATCGACTCTTGGAAGATGTCATCTGTGCCGATGTCCATAATGTTGTGTTATTGAATTCTTTGTCATATGCATTTGATTATACCTCTGCCGATATCGTTGATTCGTGGTAAATGTTGAGAACACCGATAATGTGCTTGGTGACGAGTCCTTAAAAGTTGAAAACAAACGATTGTCAAACTAACTTTCAAATGCAATTGGCCGCCTTAATTGGTGTCAAAAAGATATTCACGATCAACAAATTGCTTTTCAACATAAAATCGCCCGGGCCATGCACAAAATCTTCGATCCTAAATTTGAGCAACTAGATGATCAAAACGTGTCTTTTAAGTGTCAAATCTCAAAATATGAACAAGAACTTTTAAAAGTCAAAAGGAATATGGTGTCATATTTGATTTACTCAAAAGACTCGTGATGAAGCATCAAATGAACTTGATCATTATCTTGCACACACTAAAGAAGTTATGCATTTTGCCGAAATGTTCTGGTCCGAAAATCAAGATCTGATTCACACTATCATCAAGTTAAGAGAAATGTTAGGAAAGTATGAACAACTTCCGCCAACCATCATTAAGAGATTAGCCCAAGGTAACACTTAGTAATCATGAACCTAGACTTTCTACCGCCAAATCACAAGTAGCTAACGTGCTTCCTTCTCATCAAACAGAATAGTTGAGCCTTTTCCAAACGCGTCCGCACTTCTGCCTAAGAGCACTCATTCGAAGAATAGGAAGTTGCGACCTAAGAAAAGATCAATCAAGAATGCTAAAGTAGAAGAACACCCTAGGACTATGAATAAGACTCACGCTGCCTCCACTATAGATATTGCGTCCGGCAAATGTAATAGAAATAGTGATGTAACGAATGCTAAACCGTTAAGTACTTTTGATATTCACTCTGATGCACCTTGTGATATTTGTCGTAAAAGTATGAATTTCGACCATGATAAATGTGTTGCTAAAGCTATCATCTCTCGCTTAAGGAATCCTAAGAACCGGAATACCTCTAGGCCCACTAATCTTTCTAAGTATGCTTGGTAGACCGCCATCTTTAGATTCTAAGAAGCGATTGCCGCCCCAGCAGCTCTCGTGTCACCTCCTAGGAATGTAGTACCACCTAGTGCATTCACTAAGACTAAAGCAAAGAGTAGTTATAGATGGCGGAAATGGATATATAACACACTAGGATTTAAGTGGATACCTAAAGCTATTGATGTGTGTATATCTACTATAATCGCTACGAACCCTCTAACATTTGGGTTCCACATCTACTTCTATTCCATCTGTGTAGATGCATGGGTGTAATGCGGTGTCTGATCATTCTCTGGATTGTTGATAGCGGATGTTCCCGACACATGACAGCAATCTTAAACCAAGTTATCAAACTTTGTTGCAAAGTTCATTGGCACTGTCGGGTTCGAATGATCACCGCAGCGACTATCATGGGCTACAAAGACTATGTCAATGGGAACATCGAAATTAGCAGGGTTTACTATGTGGAAGGCCTCGGTCATAATCTGCTTTGAGGAGTCGGTTTTGTGATGGAGACTTAGAAGTAGCTTTCAGGGAGAAAACTTGTTTCATTCGTGATCTACAAGGAAATGACCTTATGTCCGGATCGCGTAATTCTAGTCTCTACACTATATCTATGAAAGACATGGTTGCTTCATCTCCCATATGTTTACTTTCAAAGGCAACATCAACAAAATCCTCGCTATGGCACCGTCGTCTCTCACATCTAAACTTTCAAACCATCACCAACCTTGCTCGACACAAACTAGTTGAAGGACTCCCCACGGTTTCGTATTCTAAAGATCATCCTTTGCTCGACTTGTGAACAAGGCAAAAGCACTCGTGCTCATTTTCCTTCAAAGGTGGAACACTCTCGATGTGCTTCATCTTCTTCACATGGATTTGTGTGGCCCGACGCGCTGCAAGCGATCAATGGCAAACGCTACATCTTAGTAATTGTTGATGACTATTCACGCCGGACTTGGGTCTACTTTCTTCGAAGCAAAGATCAAGCTCCACAAATGATCATCACCTTTCTCACGAAAATACAAGTTCAGCTCTGAAACACCGTTCCACTAATCGAGAACAGATAAAGGCAATGAATTTGTTAATCAAACTCTTCGTGAATTCTATGAGAAAGTGG
Source organism: Chrysanthemum makinoi (assembly GCA_910596185.1). NCBI lineage: Eukaryota > Viridiplantae > Streptophyta > Magnoliopsida > Asterales > Asteraceae > Chrysanthemum > Chrysanthemum makinoi. The sequence goes on along the minus strand of OU343221.1, from coordinate 207,436,006 downwards.
GAATTCAAAGATGAGACATCTATTGCACATACACGAGAACAAAACGGAGTTGTCGAAAGACAAACCAAGCGTTAGTGGAAGCTGCAAGAACAATGTTAATCAATGCTAAACTTCCAGTTACTTATGGGCGTAAGTTTATCTCTGCATGCTATACTCAAAACCGCTCTATGATTACAAAACGCCACAACAAAACACCTTTCGAGCTCGTCCATAACAAAAAACCGAATCTAAAACACTTTCATGTATTTGGATCTCTTTGCTATCCGAATAATGATCATGATGACTTTGGAAAGCTCAAAGCCAAAGTTGACATTGGAGTCTTTATCGGATAACGCGTGATAATTCCAAAGGTTTCCGAATCAGGAATCGCGTATACAAAAGGTGATGGAAACGATTCATGCTCATTTCGATGAACTTACGTATGGCTTACGAAAGTATAATAGCTTAGAACCCGGTCACAACCGCTTAAACTTCCCTCAAACCCCATCATCACCGAACAAAGCCCCGACTTACTCGTCAACAAATGGAAAGGTTATTTGCTCCAGCGATCGCGATATTGATGAACGTGCTCGTGTGTATCATTTGTTTCGGCACAAGCTTTGCTCAACCGATAATACTCTTATACGATACACTGCTACAACAACTCAAGATGCACCTACACCGCTTGACTCCACCACAACAGTTGAACAAACCGCTTCAACAATGATGAAACCGCCGATGATAAATCATTGATGTTGTACCCCACCGCAGATTTTGATCCAAATGCGTTCTTCAACCCGCTTGCTAATGAGGCCGCACGGATGTCGCGGAATCTTCAACAAACCATTTGAATCCTCGGAATGCGCACAATGTATACCAACATAAACCCTCCACACATAGATGGACTAAAGACCATCCTCTGGAAAACATTATTGGCAACCGAATCAACGGAATTCGACGACAAGCGTCTTCACACGAGGCGGTGAACATTGCATTTATGCACTCACCGTCGCCAATTGAACCTAAAACATCAAAGACGAATGACAAAGACAAGCCGATTGAATCCATGCAAGAAGAACTCAACCAATTCAAACGCCTTGAAGTATGGGAATGGTTGAAAGACCAACGAGAGTCTACGCCATTGGTCTAAATGGATTTGGAAAAACAAATTGGATCTTTGAAGGAAATGTTATCGAATAAGTCACGCCAGGTGGCTAAGGGTTATCGTCGGGAAGAGGGTATTGACTTTGAAGAATCTTTTGCTCCGGTTGCTCGCCTTGAGTGCTTTGATTTTCTAGCGTTCGCGGTTCATATGAATATGACGGTCTATCAAATGGATGTCAAAACTGCGTTTCTCAACGGACAACTGAAAGAACGGTTTATGTCACCAACCGATGGATTCGTTGATCTCGAGTTCCGAATCACGCTACAAACCGAACAAAGCTCAGATGGTCTCAAACAAGCTACTCGGGCATGGTACGATAAGCTATCATCCTTCCTCATTGCTAATAATTTCACCAAAGGTTGGGTTGACCCAACTCTTTTTATACAATATCACGGGAACATATCTTAATTGTTCAAATTTACGTGGATGACATCATTTTTGGGTCTACACATAAAAGTTTTCAATCGCTTTTGCAAAACTAATGAAGAAAAATTTTGAAATGTCCATGATGGGTGAACTTACATTCTTTCTCCAAGTTCATCAATCACCAGTGGTATTTTCTTGAGTCATCCCAAATATGCCCTTGAATTGTTAAACAAATTTGGAATGAAAACATTGACACTATGCCACACCAATGGCTCCTGATACCAAGAAGCTAGGCATTGATTACATGGGAAATTGTTGGACCCTACAAAATACCGTAGTATTATTGGGTCTCTCATGTATCTAACGCCAGGACACGATATTGTTTTGCCGAAGATATCTTTGCTCTCGTTATCGGCGTACCAATGAAACCCACTCTCTCGAGGCTAAAAGAATCCTCCGATACATAAAGGGAACCATTAACTTGGGGATCCAGGTATCCGGGATTCTTCGGTTTCGAACTAATCGCCGCAGGTGTGACGACCACGCAGGATGCTTAGACTCACCTGGAAAAGCACTTCAGAGCTTTACAATTTCTTGGTGATAAAGCAATGAAAAGCAAGATTGTACATCGCCGTCCTCAAACGGCGTAATATGTAGCCATGTCCGTTGTTGTGCTCAAGTCATCCGGATGAGAACACAACTCAAAGACTATGGTTACGTATTTGACGTAATCGATGTCGCGACAATCGGTGCCATTGCGATCTCGTGCAACTTCGCTTCGACACGAAATCAAAGCACATCGATCTTCGATATCATTTCATCAAGGATCACGGAACAGGTACCGTTGAATTATATTTGTGTAGAATACCAATGGCAATCTTCTCACCAAAGCCTTGCCTCCCGCTATTAGGTTTAATGAGTTGATCCACCTCAAGGGAATTGGTATGACCTCCTAAAGTCTTAAAACACATCCAAACACCAAAACTATCTTTTGTATATAATTTTTTTTTTCAAAAACAAAATACAAAAATATAAAACATGATAAAATCAAAAATATTCTTCTATCTATTTTCTTTCAACATTGCAAGTATGCGTTTCTTCGTCAACACTATAATCTTTCAAAATTCAAGATTTTTTTGATCAAGTGTTGAGGGAGAAATCATAACTGCTTGTTTCAAAACATCATGTACTTGCATGTTATCCTATACCGGTTGTTTCTTTTATCATTGGTGGTAAATTTTCTGGTACAATGACACTCCTCGGACTAAAGTTATAACCTTTCATTATTTTCTCGAGTCAGGGGTGTAGTCAAAGTTTCTTTCCAAAAAATCTTTGTTTGGTAACCAAAATGGAAGTTAAATGGCTCTGTTTGAAAAAGGAAAAGGTGGAGGGACTAAAACTGTCATAATGTTAAAGTTATTTTAAACAAAAACACCTCCCACCTACTTTTCTTCTTCACATTTATTACTCATAACCTATATCATCCACGATCCATAATCGTTTAACAAATCCGTGCTTTCGATCATCAATTTGTAAGTGTTAATACCTTCATTGCAAGAATCTAAGCATGGGTTTTTAATTTTATTTCAAACTAACGGATAGATTTTTAGCTAGAATGGATTATGTGTTCTCTGGCGTAAAGCATGAACAAATGATCATACTTGTGTGTTTATGAGTGAAATGATAGTGCCAAAATGTTTTTATTACATCAATGAATACATTTTCATCGCTTAAACATACCCGAAACAATTGATTGATTAGGGTTTATGCGTTAAATTGGGTGTTTTCAAATAAGAACGTTTTTGGTAATAAATATTGTTATATGAGGTTGTTTTCAAGTTGAATTGAGCATATTTAAACCCGAAATCACCCAGAAACACTAAGGAATCATTAATTGAAAATTAGGGTTCTAGTTCATACGAATTGGGTAATTTTTGATTCATGGCTTATTTGATGTTAAAACTTGGATAAACATACTCTGTATGCTTCTTAGACCTCGCAAAGCGCTTTGGTGCAAATCCTATGGCTAAAATTCTTATCGTAAACTATGAACTATTAGGGTTTTGACTTACGCGTAAGGTTTTCTACGCATAATTGTTTGATATGCCGTCATGCCATGATCAGATATAGAATGAGTGTTAGTGTTAATATTGATCTTATGATGATGTTATTTCTTTTGCTACTAATTCTCAATCAAGGTTATTGCAACTCTAAGATAAGGATTACCCTACAGTCGTAGTCATGTTAAGATTATTCCTACGCATAACGATTCACGTAAGGTTCTACAATGGACTACTGCATATCCTGTGGAAGGATATGCGTAGCATGACCTCTACGCATAAGGTCTACTCTTACGAATAAGCCTTACGCGTAAGGTATATACGCCTAAAGTGTAAGCTCTTAGGTGCCCTTTTCCTACGCGTAACATTTCTTACGCGTAAGTTAGGATCCTACGGCGTAAGCTTTAGATCTCTGCTCACGCATATATAAATACTGCTTACTTAACTTTGCCAATACTACGCTGAACCCTGAATTGACCTTCATGATGAATTGTTACGTCTACAAACTTGTAAATAAACTAATCATAACGTCCACGAATCCAAATGTCACTAATAAACTTAATCCTTTGATATGTTGTGAACAATAAGTGATAACATAAACTTTAAAACTTAAAGTTAACTAACTCACGAAACAATTCCGACGCGTCATTAGACTATTGGACAAACAAGTGACTTAGGACTCGTAACAATCATTATCACTATACATTCAATATCTAGACAATAAAACCTTCTATTGACTAACATTATGTCTTTCGATATGTTGGTTCTTTTGGCTAATGTTATTTGAGATCCGACATGGTGAACAAATGAATGTTGATGCACCAAATTTTCTCTCCATTGCTGATATCTACCCTTATGGCTATCCAATGAAGATAGGGAAGAATAACCTTCGTGTTGACTTTGATACTCTTACCCGCTCTGAATCTTCGTGCTTGATTGCTATTGATATTCAAGACTCATCCGTATCGGAACATGCTCACCAACTCGCCGTGTGCACTCAGAGATCTACATACAACAATTACGGAATACTATGGAAAGGTCAAAGAAGTATCTTGTGATAGTGACTCGAATGACAAACAAGTCACCATTACACCAGCAGATTTACGAGTTGTTCTTCTCATTCCTCACGTCGAGCCAACCAAACTCTATGCCACACCTGTTGAAGAGCTCGTTCTCCAATTCTTAATCAATATCGGTTATGACGAGGCTACGGGAGTAATCACTAAGCATTCTCACGTAGAGCTTTAAAATATTCCTCAACCTTGGAGAACTCTCTACATCATCATCACCAAGTCTGTTTATGAAGGGCCGGTGGCTATGAGCATCCTAAGCTCATGGAACGCAAATATTTAGGGCATTGGTCAACAAGAAACACATTGCTATCGAAGCTCTGATTTGGGATGACATGATGTCATTTCTCAACAAACTTGGCTCAAAGATTCCCTACATCGGATATACTAAAGCTGTTGATCGAGCACTTGGACTTCATCCCGATATTCCCAGAGGCTAAATGACCCGACAATCACGATATGTTGGCGAACCTATTCTATCGGTCAGAATCAAGGAATCGTCTACAAAGAAACAAGGTCTTTGTGTTGCGGATTTCCTTCTAGCGAAGATGTCGAAAGCTCCACACGCGTACAAAAGGTATCTGGAAGCAGTTAGAAAAGGCAAAGTTGGTCATCTCGACGACAAGTCTTACGGTACACTGTAAGGAGAACCCAGTAAGAGGAAGTGCAGGAAGTACGGCAGGTATCTTGTGAGTCAAAGGAAGTTCCCAAGAGAACCTCCTTCAAAGAGGTTTGTTCCATCTAAGGAAGGCTCTCCCATCCCAATTCCCAAACCCGAACTCGCGCGCGAAAAGCTTGTGGGCGAAAGCTCGAAGGTACTTGAAACGGATGAGAGTTTACCTACTCTGAATGCACTGTAACACCTCCTCCAGCTAAACCTCCAAGTCCAATAGTGAAACATGGCAAAGGAAAGACTCCTATACTTGAATCATATGATGAAAGCTCTGAAGAAGAAGAAGAGCTCTTTGGATCAATCCTACATGAAGAAGTTTAAATTAGTTAGACAAATTCAAAAAGCTGAAGAATTTGCAAAAGATCAAATGGTTGGCCAGGAGGATCGAGTGGTCTTGTCCACTCTTCACCAGTGTCCGATGCGGTTAATCAACCCGATAAAGGGATGCGGTGCCACCACTCTGTGCAACAACAAGCGCTTGTGAAGGAGTCTCTGATCTTAACATTGAGTAACAGAAAGAATAAGGCTGAGAAAGAGAAGCCGATGAAGAAGCTAAGGAACAGATCGGAAGAAAAGGCTAAAGCTGGACATGATGGACGAAGATTATGATGACTTTCTTCTCACTGATCCCCAACTCGTTCCAAGGAGGATACTTTTGCACCTCCAAAGGACCCCGAATCTCCTCATGTCCCCTCCTCATCAGATTCTTCATCTCACTCCTCACCACCACCATCAAAGAAGTCAACCAAATCATCATCCAAATCCATGAAGAAACCATCTAAATCTTGGATTTCTCAAGCTCATGAACGGATTACCAAAGTATCAAACAAGTCGAGAAAAGCGTGCTCAACAAAAGCTAAATTTCTTTCTTGATCACACAAGACATATGTATGACGAGCATGAAAGATAAAAGGAGAAAGGAAGTTTGTTAGAATTCATGAAAAATCACCGTCAAGAGAACTGAGCGAAATGATGAAGGCTACGAAAAAGTACCTTAGGAATCGTTCCTAAAGTCACAAAGGAGTTGTTCACCAAACAACTTTATCCAAATCTTATGCGGTCGCCAAAGCAAACTATTCGATCGGCGCCTAACCGTAACAATCAATCCAACGATCCGGTAGTTTTCGATTAATGAATTGGTGGCCAAGCATTTACACAAATGCACTGTCAACGGGACATTTACCGATGAAGGAAAATGTTTCAAGCATTCTTTGGACTACCAACTTCAAGAGGCTTGTAGATTTGAGGCGAAAAGTCAAACGTCCTAGAGGCGATGAAGACAAGGATAAGGATAAAGATTACGCACCTAAACGCGTCGGCGATGCGGTGAATCTTCTATGATGCAACCTCCTCCACAGCGGGCTCTGTTCAACAAACATCTCCTCCTCGCTCTTCTCTTGATAAACCTCGGGCGATTCGAGTTACCACCCCGACTCAAAACCGATGATCACTTTGATTATACGGGCGGTGGCGATGAAGGGTCCTTGAGCCCTACAACAACCCACCTCTCGAACAAGTGAAGAAACCGAATCATCATCAAGGCCCTCAGAAGAAGAAGAAGGCGACTTCGATCCGGAGTCGATTATCATGGCTAGATGATGATAAAACAGAAGACTTTGCATGGTTCTCTACACTTGTCAATCAAACTCTACCGATGAAGGTTCAAAGATCTGGTGAAGGTTCTACATTGGAGCATGCAATAATCTTGCAAGAAAAGTTCCATGTGAAGAAAATGGCGAAATCTGAATTGAGGCGAATCAAGAATGAAGCGTTTCAACTTCTAAAAGACATCTCCGAAAGTGCCATCGAGGTTGAATATCACCTTGAGAACATTGCTAGAGCCATGTCTAACAACATGGATTGGCTCAACCAGGAAGCAAACATTGACTTCACAAAAAGGGACAACCCTCCATATTACACCGATTGGACCAAACCTCTTACCGACCATTGGCCAACGGATGAACCACGGATTCCCTTGGATATTTCTTCAACAAAGACACGGAATTTCTTCTCCATGGTGGCGATGGTTCAAGGAAATACGCTACATCATTGACACTTCCATTCCTGCAGTACTATCTACTCCAACTGCATTGCCATTGAGGAGCGTGCCAATCACTTGTTCTCCAACACGGTGGAAGCATATGGCCGAGATGCATTGTATGGGATTCATCAGCGGCGAGCGAACGAATCTACTACGGAAGGCGCCGGGGTCGAAGTCTCAACATGCAATGTTTAGTACTAAAGACATCGTTGCCATCCAACATGTTGGTCTTTCATCTAAATGGGACTACACCTTTCTTAAGAAGATTGTGGTCAAAAGACAGGATGAAAGGGAGTATGCATTATCTGAAGTACGACTTTGAGAATTTGTCTCTCATGATATTGAAGACATGTACCTTGCCAAAGTACAGGTCGCATGAGACAATTTTCAGCCGAAATTCAGCGAAATTCATCAAGTCACTGCTCATCTTCATCGGTAGACGCATAGTCATAAAGAGCGTGTTGAAGACTCTAGATTGCCGTTGAATCTTATCAGACGCGTGTCAACTTCACTCCTCCAAAGCTTGATCTTCCCGATATCAACCGGCTATCTCAATATACACTCATCGGCAAACCTTTGGCGTTGTTGCCACGTAGTGAACTTCAAAGCTGCTTAATGGCGTGTGCGAACTCCACAAGTTAGGGATCATACTTTGAGGCTGGTTGGGATGGATTGGCATACGGGTTGAAGGATATCGCCAGAAAATTGGGTCTCCTAGCTACCGAATTCTCGGGGAAAGGAGGGATGTAGAGCGGATCATCACAATGATTGATGAGCGGTTGTTTGAAGGGATCATTCAGGGCGATTGGAGAGTTATGCGTGGTGGTGCGACCGGAGAGAAACTTAACCCGGTTCAGCACAATGCACACTCTGGGAACATCTTTGCACTTCACGGTACCCCTTGAATTGTTTTTTTCATATCATTTTGGATGTTTGATTGATTATGTCAATGGCTTGTGCACACATTACAATGTACAACCCGTACTTGTAAATAAAGGACCACGTAGTGCGCTTGATGCCACAATCCTTACATAAGGAGCGAAAGCTTCTTACTTTTGAGTAAAACCTATCAAACCTTTCACTCTTTCAGGTTTCCGCTCAAAAGAACAAGTACTTTCCCCTTATGATTTTCAAAACCTCAACCGTTTATATCACTTTCGTTGAGGGGTACTTGAATCAAAACTTTGTTCAAAATTGTTCTCAGTGGTCATTCTTCCGCAACTTTTCGAAATGGTCATATTTATTCTTAAACGTTTAAAAAATAACACTTTAATATGCCATTTTTGAGGGGGAGAAAATATGTGATAAGAAATATGTTGTGTAAAATGCAAATGAATCAGTGTGATTCAGGACTTAACCAATTGACGATGCTTAAGCGTTAGTAACTCGAAAAGACTTGTCTGGGCCGGTAATAATTTCAAGCTAGTTCGCTAGTGATGTAAGCGTGTCTCAAAAGGACTTGTGCGAGTAGAATGTACCATTCGAGAAACTCTTGATAAACATGAACTCGGCGGGTTTGGCGACCTTTGAGGATTGTCTACACCTTCAAGGTAGTTATTAGAGTAGTTGTCACCTAAAAGTGCGACAATGCAACTCTTTTACTATGCCACGTAACCGTGTCTCGCGGGGGAAATGTCTATCTTGAGTTAATCAATTCAAAATGTGCGCTCTTTCCTCATTTGCATTTTAACCGTTAAAACTCTTAAGCACATGTGGAGGGGAGTATTTATGCAAAATCTTATCTCAACAGTGGTACTAAAATGTTTTCATTCATATATACACTTTGTGAGATTTTTCACATCAGTGTTTTTATGGCAACATAGGTTAGTCATGGAGTTATAAGGTGACTAAGGTTAGGAATAACCGTCCTATGATCCGCCAGAGCGGGATGGATCTACCCAAGGACACCACAAATAGTTAGTATTTAGAAGTCCTTAGGTATGATTGTAAAAAGGAGAAAATGAGAATCGGAGAAAGAAGGAGTTGAAGAATTAAAAGAAATGCAAAGAAAAGGGTGAAAAGAATAGCCCTCCAGTTATTCAACTTAGGGCGGAACCAGGGTTCAATTCATATGCTATGGTTGTCACTTAGTGACGCCGGTATTGAAGATTAAAAGTCGTCATGGACCCAGTGGCGCATGCACTAAACCTTCTTATCCACTCAAGTTTCTCTTACAAACTTGTTTCATTCTCACTTGGGAACCCTCGTAAACTATCGGCTTTCTCTTAGAGATTGCTGGTATTGAAGAAGGAGACCCTCTCCTAGTCTCCTCGGAAAACCAAAACGTACAATTGAGTCTAGAGCCACGAGATTCATCAAAAGATCTCTTAGGTACACTTGACATTTAATCAATTGATAATCAACAATAAGGTTATCAGTGGTTCATATCTAGTCCTTCACAGATCTTAGCAATCTGTCAAGAACATTTATGAGAGGTTCACATTTGTGATCCTCGGTGATTGAATAAACTCTGCCGGGGTCAACATCAAACGACCACGACCGCAGGTTGCCGGCAACTCCCGTGGATTGCGCTTAGTGGTCTCAAAGCGGTCTACTGATTGGTGATGCTTGCATTACCTCGACTCATCTCGAATCGTAGGTGTACTTCGGTACATCGTGTTATCTCACTTGTGGGACTCCGATTGAGGAACGGCCTTTGTAAGAATTAGAGTTGTGTTTTCACACTATCTTTGTTAACACTCGAAGTTCAAACTTGTAAGTCACCGGGAATTCGCTTACTAACCGTTTAAATGTTTTCTTCTTATGGAAGCTCGAGGGCCGGAATGATCGTCAGATTCTTCTCATATTCACGCCAACATCATCACTAATGGAAGTTCTATCCTAAAGCAACACAACGGTGAATGATTCTTCGTCAATACGAGAGAATCTACAAAGTTTAAGACTTAAAGAACTCCATCGCGATCTTGAATTCCAACGTCAAAGAGCGTGTGAGCATGTTGAAGAACGACGTGGGACTCACTGTAGCGCGAAGCGAACACGAAGCGAACTTGATCGTCGACAACAACAACATACTATCACTTTCACCACAAAGAACAATAATCAAAGAACAAAGTTAATGATGACGCGTCAAAGCATAACGTTCTAAGTAAACTATCTCTTTACACTGGGGAGATTGTTTAAATCAAGGCAATTCTTCTCACAAGAAAGAAGAATGTCAAGGCGTCAAAGCTACTATCACATCAACGCCTTCACCATTTTTCATCACCAACACTTGAGTGTTTGTTACTCATATGTAATAACACTTGAGGGGAGATTGTTGGAATCACTCCTAAACCTTATTCAAGTGTTAGTTACTCATATGTAATAGTTAGCTTATTATGGCCTTTATGTTTGTTATTAGCCTTAGGCTTATGTAGAAGCCCATAAGCCTAGGCCTAGCCCAATAAGGATAGGAAGGGAACTAAGAGTGTTGCCCTAGCTTCCCTCCTATAAATACCCCTTGTAAACCTTCATTTGAAGGTTGGTTGTTCAAGTTATTTCTTTCACAAACACTCTACGCATAACCGGTCATATTATCTCGTGTGTGTGTGTGTGATATCTTGTTCAATCGCCTCTCTATCTTTCTATTAAGCTTGTGTGGTAAACCTTGTGACCTAACACCCTTAGAGTTATTTGTTCCTTCCTTTGTGTAGCCGGTCGAGAGCCAAAGACCAACACAACAAGATACCATGAGTCAAATTCAAAAAACTGAGCTTTGGATTTAAATCACAATGTTGTGATATCTTCCCCTTTGGTAGTCGACTAGACGAACACAAGACCAAAAAAAATTTGTAGTTTCACTCAAGTCACAAACTAACCAAACCAAGTCCTTCCTATTTGATCCTAAGTATGTTGAGAATAGGACAAGGAGACACAACTATACTTACAAGCCACCCTAACCTCCTAAATTAAAATAATGCCTAGTGAATTAAAAATGGTCCAACCATGCTTTGACCAACTAAGACTTTCTTATCCCTTGGGTATTATGTCTCATGGACCTCGACAAGGCAAGGGCATGCCACCTTCTTCGCTGGCACCTAGAGCATGCCACAAACAAACATCCAACAAAGCTTAGTCTTGCTTGTAAACTAGGGAAGCTAGCATTATTTTAAGATATGAACCATACTTGCTCTTCTCTTTATAAGTCACCTCAAACACAAACTAAACGTCACTAAGTTACTTTCACAAACTCACTCTCAAAGCATTTCAACAAAGAACTAGTGTCGAATAAGATCAAGCTAGGAAGCAAGGCATTGGGAGTTTAGAAAGGGTGAATCCAATTTGGGTTATAAGGAGAACACGGGGGTTCTCGAGGTCAATACATAGCTTACAAGTCATCACCACTCACCTAGAGTGTGGTAAGTCCTTTTCTCGAATCATTTTTCTAGTTTCACACTTATATCACACGTACACCATTAAAATGCACCCTAGGTCTTTTATTTCTTAGCGTAACATGGAAATACCACCACTCGACACTTGCACACTCACGAATGAGCTAATTATCTCGTTACAACTAGTAAAACTCACTAAAAACAAGTTGTAAAACCTTTGCAAAACACTTCAAAATTCTCGACTGTTTTGATATTATGCGCAAAACCAAACAGGCCTAAAGCCCAATAAATGAGCCCAATATGCCCAAACCAAGACCAAATAGCCCAATAACCGGTCCAAAAAGTATAAAATAAGCTAATAAGTCGAGCAAATAAGCTAGAAGTAAGCTTGAATGCTTTTGGAAAGTTTTCGTGTACAATAATGAGTTTTCGGACTAAAAACGAAAAATGTGTAAACCATGGGTAAAAATTGGAACTTTTTGAAAAGATAAAGGTTTAATATTACGTAAATAAATGTTGCATTAAAATTTTAGGGACTAGACGTGCACCATTTTGAAAGTAAAAAGGTATATATATGTTTGCATGTGGCGAATAAAAACTACAAGGACTGATTATTTCAAGTACCTAAACTAGTTATAAGTATAAACTTTGGGTCGAAAATATAAATTTGAAAACTCTAGGGCTGAACGCGTTATAAACACACTTTGGAGGAATGTTTTCATAAAAAACAGTTTCGCTAGGGGTTGAAACTGTCATTTTCAGAAAGTTTTGATATAAAATACGTTTTGGGTAAAAAGTGTCAATTACTCAAACTTAAGGGACTAAAATCGTATATTTTGAAACTTGAGGGTAAAAAGTGTAAATTCGAAAAAAGTTTAGAAAAACTTATAAATTTAATGTAACTTATACTTGAGGGTATAAGTGTTCTGAAGGTAATTTTTTATCGGATATCGTTAAATATATTACATATATATATATATATATATATATATATATATATATATATATATATATATATATATATATATATAGGGAATATATTAGCTACAATTAATTGTAGCCAATTGGCTACAATTTTGTACTAAAAATGTGGGTCCCTGATTCTTTTCTGTGGGTCCCTGAATCATTGCTAGTGTTATTTTTATGAAGGATTGTAGGCAATTGGCTACAAAAATTGTAGCCAAGATATCCCCATATATATATATATATATTTATAAGAATATAATTATATATATAATCCGATAAAACGCACGTGGGATCTAAACAAGCTAAAATAGTCAACAACACTATCATTTTTACGAGATCACAACGGCCATATGTTTTGTGTGACAATTATAATTATATATATAACCATATGTTGTTTAAGGTGAAGAAATATGTCTTTTGTGTGACTATTGATCATCCAATGGCCACTTGAATTTTATGTTTGTGTGGCCTTTTGTAACATTTAGTCACACAAAGCATGTTTGTTTTGTGTATTTAGTCACATACAATTAATCATAAAGTGGCCAAAAGTGTTAATAAGTGTGACCATATGGTGTTAAAGTGAAGAAATGTGTATTTTGTGTGACAATTGATCATCCAATGGCCACATTAAATTTATGTTTGTGTGGCCTTTTCTAACATTTAGTCACACAAAGAATTTTTGTTTTGGGTATTTAGTCACATACAATTAATCATAAAGTGGCTAAAAGTGTTAATAAGTGTGACCATATGGTGTTTAAAGTGAAGAAACGTGTATTTTAAGTGACTATTGATCATCCAATGGCCACATGAATTTTATGTTTGTGTGGCCTTTTCTAACATTTAGTCAAACAAAGCATGTTTCTTTTGTGTATTTAGTCACATACAATTAAGCATAAAGTGGCCAAAAGTGTTATTAAGTGTGACCATATGGTGTTTTAAGTGAAGAAATGTGTGTTTTGTGTGACTATTGATCATCCAATGGCCACATGAATTTTATGTTTGTGTGGCCTTTTCTAACATTTAGTCACACAAAGCATGTTTCTTTTGGGTATTTAGTCACATACAATTAATCATAAAGTGGCCAAAAGTGTTAATAAGTGTGACCATATGGTGTTTACAGTGAAGAAATGTGTGTTTTGTGTGACTATTGATCATCCAATGGCCACATGAATTTTATGTTTGTGTGGCCTTTTCTAACATTTAGTCACACAAAGCATGTTTGTTTTGTGTATTTAGTCACATACAATTAATCATAAAGTGGCCAAAAGTGTTAATAAGTGTGACCATATGGTGTTTTAAGTGAAGAAATATGTGTTTTGTGTGACTATTGATCATCCAATGGCCACATGAATTTTATGTTTGTGTGGCCTTTTCTAACATTTAGTCACACAAAGCATGTTTGTTTTGGGTATTTAGTCACATACAATTAAGCATAAAATGGCCAAAAGTGTTAATAAGTGTGACCATATGGTGTTTTAAGTGAAGAAATGTGTGTTTTGTGTGACTATTGATCATCCAATGGCCACATGAATTTTATGTTTGTGTGGAAGAAATGTGTTTTGTGTGACCTTTTTTTATGTTTGTGTGACCTTTCTAACATTTAGTCACACAAAGCATGTTTGTTTTGGGTATTTAGTCACATACAATTAAGCATAAAGTAGCCAAAAGTGTTAATAAGTGTGACCATATGGTGTTTTAAGTGAAGAAATGTGTGTTTTGTGTGACTATTGCTCATCCAATGGCCACCTTAATTTTATGTTTGTGTGGCCTTATTAAACATTTAGTCACAAAAAGCATGTTTCTTTTGGGTATTTAGTCATATACAATTAACCATAAAGTGGCCAAAAGTGTTAATAAGTGTGACCATATGGTGTGTAAAGTGAAGAAATGTGTGTTTTGTGTGACTATTGATCATCCAATGGCCACTTGAATTTTATGTTTCTGTGGCCTTTTCTAACATTTAGTCACACATCGAATTAAGCAAAGCTGACAAAAGTGTTAATAACTGTGACTATATGCATTTTTTAGTCACATATAAGAAATCAATATATACCAAAACAAAATCAAATGAATATATATATATATATATATATATATATATATATATATATATATATATATATATATATATATATATATATATATATATATATATATATATATATATATATATATATATATATATATATATATCAAAATATATTCAAATACAATAAAATTGGAATGTATATAAAATTGTAATGTCGTACATAATAAAATTCTTAATAATTTAACGACTTTCTCTTGATCTTCTTAGCTTCCTTTTGCATGGTATCGGAGAGGCGTAGCGCTTAGTTTGTAATTTAGGTGCGTTCTCGTTTCTCACAAATCGGTTTTATGGTACTTGGTGGTGTTACCCGAGGAAACAAAAGCGGGTGTATCAAACACTGAATTAAAATGAAGAATGATATATGTAGGTTTATAAAACACATGCATGTATGTACCTTTTCATCGAAAACCACTTGATCCTTTGGTCATGCATAAAAACCACCTACTGCATCCTTAATTGTTTTGAGACCGTTACTTACTACATTCGGTATGCATGCTGCATCCACTAAAGATTTTTCAATAGACACTCTGTAGCAATCCTTTGGGAGTGGTTTGTTATGAAGCATTTGTTTTCCATCAGTTTTGCACGGTACCCTCATAATAATAGTTGATTTCTTTAAGTGCCACAATCCGCACTTAATTACCTAAAAAGATAATTTGTTGCATGTATATATGTATCAGTAATTAATTAAACTAAAGAACATATGAAAATGTTTAAATACATACTTGTGGTAGTACTATTAATGGAGACTCATGTTCTTGTGATCCGGAAAGTTGACGTGAAGAATCCTTTCATTTTGATCTAGTCGTTTTCTTAGATGCGCATTTAACAGATTTCCTATATATATAATACGGTAAATAATACATGTATGTAGAATTCAAAAATCCGAGGGGATGATTTATTATTTACACTTATTTCCATTTCCTTTTCCAAAGTTGCAAGTCCATTAGACTTCTCAATGCTCGCAATTTTCTCACGCGTCAACAACACGTGTTCCGACATCCTCATCAGACCTGCTATTTATAAGATTAATGTTCACGGAGACACCTGAAATATAAATTGTTTAAGAAGACCCAGCAGTATTTAAAAGGGTAAAAAAAAGATGGAATGTTACTTTCTTATGTCTTACTTCTGTTTCTGTCAATGGAGTTGAAGTTGACTGCAACCGCCTTTGCGACCAATTGTTTCATCAAATCCTGTATTACCGCCTCTTTTTCTTGACGTTGCCGCCTCTCATTATCAAGTTCACTTTGAAGTGACACCACTCTTTCATCGAGATGCTTGTGCCGATTCGAGGCAGATCGAAATACCTCTTGTAGGTTACTCCACCTCCCACTCCTCTCGCATATCCTCCCTTTTCCTTACCTAATACAAATGTCATGGCATCAGTGCCATGATCAACCTTCAAGGTTCCTTGTTTGATCTTCTCCTCCGTCTCTTTCTGCACACAATATGGGAAATAGGTTATTTAATTCTACTGTATTAACTTATAAATAACTTGATAATTAACTTATAACTATCAGTTTTAACTAATACACTATCAGTTTTAACTAATACACTATCAATATTAACTTATAACTAACAATAAACATAATAATAAAATGAATCAAACTTACAATTTTTGTCCAACCTGTTCGATATCATCATCATTGGAAATTCTCCGTCTTTATTCACCCTTCCTTTCAATCACAAGCATTACCACGTGGTGGTTCCTCATCTGGTTCAATTTCTTTATTCTCGATCTTATAAACATCAAATACATACACTTGTAAGATAAACCAAAATAAACGAAAGTATGATGCTATTAAATGCAAATGTTTAATGTTTAATGTTACCATTTTATCTATCACACCGGCGTATCCACCTCGTCCCATTCTATGCTGATAAACAGACTTGGAACGCGCCACTTTAGATGCAGCTGATTTCACCTTGCAACACAAAATAAAAAAGGTGTTTAGATGTAGTAATGCTGATAGTATACAACTAATATATATGGAAACATCAAATGTGACAGATATTTGAACTTGAATAAAAATGAATAATTAACACCTTGTATTCCTCGGTGTCCATGTAGTTTACAAAATTTACCCAATCTTCGGCTTTTATAATTGCACTATACTTCGCAGGGACTTCATTAAGTTTTGAAAGGGTATTTTGGTTGGGCAATATGTAGTTTTCGGTCAATTTCGTTCTGAAATTCCTTAGAAGTTGACCAAGACAATTCATTATCAGCTTTCTGACTGTCAAGTCAACATCAAAATATCGCTGCAAAGATTAACACAATGTTTTATAATTAGTTGCACATAATGTAAATGCAGAGATAAACTTATTAACACCTTGTACCTACGACAGCCAAGCCACTACTAGTTAAAAAAAAGTATATGTGTACCGTGATTTCGGTCCTACATTTTATCTCTTGCTTGAATCAACCTTCCTCCGTGATAGAATCCTCGACACCTATATGCTCACGAACCAAATCACCCAAAAAACTCGAAAACAATGCCCTGTTTTTCCAGATATCCTATTCGCATCGAAGGTTACACGACCTTTATTCGTCGGTTTTTCTATAATCCCGGCGAAACTTAGCTAACCTAGGTATGCCCCTCTTAACAACATTCTCATTTGAATGGTTGTTTTCAGCATCCTCACCCTCATCTGAATCGCCTCGATTCATATCCAAATGAGTTATCATTTTCACGATCGAATAAACCAAATCATCCTGACAATTGGTTTGAGTTGCCATGATTCGTCAGAAGTAATGTGTTACAGAAAATTAGTAAACTTAATTGGTAAATAATGGTATAAAAATTGAAGTTCTGGTTGTTTTGCTTGAATCCAGATTTATTGGAGTAAAATTAGGGCTCATTATGGGGCAGTTTTTCAATTAAGGAAACCATAATTTCCTAAGTACTTTTAAAAATTTTGGCTGAAATTTGGCTCAAAATTTGATAATTTTAAAATGTGGCTCCAAATTGATAATATAGAATTTAAATATTTCATTTTTGGCTGCATTTTGAAACCAACACACCCATGACAGAAATGGTTCTTACCCAGAGTCCCAAACACCCATATAACTTCAAACCAGCTGTATCAAAGACACAAATAACTGCAGCTACACTAAAATCTCACCACATGGCGCATACAAATGAAGAAACAAAAGCAAAAAATAGAATTAAAGCAACTATAACTAATAAGCAGTCCCAGATAAACAAGTAAGCACAAAAATAATCAAATCCAACCAAGGACTGATGACACAACAAACAGCCACTGGACCTTACTTTAAGCCTATAAATAAGCTATTTATAAGCACTTACATAAGCTCTAACATCCTCCAACAGTAAAAAAAATCAAGAAATCATGTAAATGCAATTAACTTAAAGCAAAAACAACAACAAAAACACCCTAAATCTAGTGGTTCAATCCAAAATAATTGTCATGCACAAACGGTCCACTTCTAAACTTCATAATCAGTCATTAAAAATTGACAACAACCTAAAAAATGAACAACCTAAGCAAAGCACTTATGAACCGCATATCTATGGCTCAACATTGAACACGACACATGGGATGCACCACTGTGATTGGATCAACCTTAAACCTACAATAATACATTCTACCAGATATGAACTTAAACACCACAACCAATTCCTAAATGCAAAACAATATTAAAAAAAGATGAAACAAACTAGCGAGCGCATCCCATTCCATTCCATTGGATCAACATTCATATTTTAGAGTGTTATATGGATAAACCATCAAAAGATCCATACATGTTTCATTGTTAATATATCTACAAACCATAATATTAAACCAAGACATTAGACATTATAAACAGATGACACTAGAGCAAAAGAAACCATCCCTTTACATAGCGAGCAACCCTTCAACCATTCATCGACTTAATTTGTTCTTCCTTGGTCTCGATATCCTCCTCGGCTTGAGTAATGAGATCATTCAACCCTGCAGCCTTAGTCCTCGCAGCCTCCGTGTCATGCCTAATATCCATCAATGTGTCAAAATGTTCATCCCCATCTCCAAGAGCTACCATCTCAGCAGTTAAAGCATTAAACTGCGCAATCTCATTCTTTACTGTGGTGGCCTCTTCGCGCATCCGGTTTATAAAGACACGGAGACTGGAAATTTGCTGTGCCTTGAAGAAACTCATGTAACCATCAACAGATGTCTCCCCGCTAAACTCAATTAGGTCATCAATAACACGCTTAGCCAATTGGTTTTGTGGTGATGGTGCTGCCATTGATAATGAAATTGGGTAAAATATGATATTATTGAAAGATTGATATGAAAGGTTGAAGAAGAGTTGTGGGGATAGTGTGATAGAGAAGATACTTGTAACTCCTTATGAATTCAAACTATAAAGACCTAAACTTTAAAACCGCAAAATAAGTCCTCCTTTTAAACTATCACTATAAATTAGGGGTGTTTATCCGTTCGGTTATCGGGTTGTTTGGTTTCGTTAAATCGGTTATTTTTTTATTCGGTTCAACACGAAAAACGAACCGAACCGAACTAGAATTAAACCGAAGCGAGCCGAAAACCGAATATGAATTCACTTCGCTTCTTGGGTTGACCCGAAAAGTCTTAAAAACGGATAAAACGGAAAAAAACGGACTAACTCAGACGAAAACGTGTAAGAACGTAAGAAAACGTATGGAACGTAAGAAAATGTACATTAATATGTAAAACATATGAATGCGTTGATTCGTTGTTGTGAGTGGTGAAAAACACAATATCAAAGTATCAAATTATACGTAAAATCCAACAAATCAACCTTTTAGTAAAAGGGTTAACTTGCTAAGTCTCACGATTGTGATAAAAGTGATACCGGGAAAGTGATTTCCCGGGTCGTGTCCCAACGAGGTGTGAAATTGACGGTGTTGTTTAGTTTCGTGATTAGGACTTGAATTGGTTTAACGAAATTGGGATTTGATTACGTTATTCTACAAAATAAAGAACGGGGATGAAAATAAAGTACGTAAAACAATGTAAACACTTAATTAACTATTACTAAGCCTAAGAATAATAAAATGATGCTAAACTACATCCTAGGGTGCTAAAACTAAAAAAACGCGAAAACCGGGAACATACCAAGCCTCGAAAGTGAAAAATATGCAATTTAAATCCTGCGAGTGCAAAACTAATTTTCCTACATTCTAAATGACTAAAAATAATTTTAGGAAAAAGCTGGGTATTTTTTCGACTTTTATTTTATTTTCTACGAATTAAAAACTAAATTAATCTAATTAATTAATAAAAAAATACTAAACATTTTAAGCAAATTTTGGAAAAATCAAAAAAGTACTTTAGATAGTGCTGGTCCTAAGAAAAATAAGAAAGGTAGTGTCTACTTTATGAAATAAGCAGAAAATAAGCCTACAAGTGCTTAAGGTAATAACTGCCAAATGCCTCTAAGTAATTAATTGTGCATGAAAAAACAATAAAAGACTCAAGGGCAGTTGGTGTTGAGGTGCGTGGTGGTGTGGACGTGTGCAATAGCTCAGGGGGTCGAATCCCACCCCTGCATTTTTTTTCTATTATTTTTTTTTGGATTTTTCTTTTTGAACTCAAAGAGTAGATCAAAATGAAAGAGTTTTGTAAAAATTTTTTTAAAGAAAACTTGCTAAAAAGCTGTTATGAATAGCCTCTGACTCTGTTGGTGACAACTTCTAAAACAAACAGCCCTTTAGCCACTGTTGGCATCAAATAAGCAAAAAGCAGTTGGAAAAATGGTAGTTAAGCAAAAGGTAGTGACAAATAAGCTGAAATGTGCATAGATAAGCTGCAAATAAGCAAAGACAAATGGGAAAGCAGTTGGTATTCTAGGGGTAATCCTAAAGCTAAAGAAATTGAATAAAAAGCAATCAAAAGTGGTTTAACAAGCATTACAAGCTGAAATAAGATCTACGCTAACCTAACTACACTAATGCCCACTAAAAAGCTTAAATGAACTATAATGAACACCTAATAACCACAAGAAAAAAAATGAAAGAGTTTTGTAAAAACTTTTTTAAAGAAAACTTGCTAAAAAGCTATTATGAACAACCTCTGACTCTGTTGGTGACAACTTCTAAAACAAACAGCCCTTTAGCCACTGTTGGCATCAAATAAGCAAAAAGCAGTTGGAAAAATGGTAGTTAAGCAAAAGGTAGTGACAAATAAGCTGAAATGTGCATAGATAAGCTGCAAATAAGCAAAGACAAATGGGAAAGCAGTTGGTATTCTAGGGGTAATCCTAAAGCTAAAGAAATTGAATAAAAAGCAATCAAAAGTGTTTTAACAAGCACTACAAGCTGAAATAAGATCTACGCTAACCTAACTACACTAATGCCCACTAAAACGCTTAAATGAACTATAATGAACACCTAATAACCACAAGAAAAAAAAGGTGAAAAGCTGATGTGGGCGTTGGACTTGCAGGCTGTTGCACCACTTAGTCCAAGGGTGCCTGTTTAAGCGCTAATTAAGGTATCGAAAAGCTAGTACTAAATATTATAAAAAATGCTATCAACTAGACCACCAATCAAAGATTAATCCTACCAAATTTTAGAAATTACCGATTCAAAACGAAGAAATTAAAATTCAGAAAAAAAGGTAATTGGGCTGATTGCTATTACAGGGCAGTGGACATAAATGATCTAAGTGACTAAACTAATCTACCTCCCTACTACTAAAATCTACTCGAACCAGAAAACTAAATTATCCTACACTAAACTAAGATTACTTGAACACCAAAAATGGGTAAAATATGGAAGTGACCCAAGAAATACTCTAATCCAAACACTGCCTCTTCAAGGTTAGAAAAACATGAAACTGTTTAAGAAAATGGTACCAGAATTGAGAAAACTTTATTTTTATGATTCAACTAACTCCACAATGACTAAAAAAACTTCAATCACAATTATTAGAACATGAAGGCAGATTAAAAAGCATGAACAAATAGTAAAGCTGTAAAAAATGGAATGACATATGAATTAAATTAGCATTGAAAATTAAAAGGGTACACTTAAAGTAAATGACAGTAATGAAAAATGGACTAGAACTCTCAAATTCTAGACAAGAATTACACTAATCCTACATGCCTATTTATACAGGAAATAAAAAAGATTGCTTTCTCCTTTTTCTTGGCTTCTTTCTTCTGTGTTTGTTTTGTGAGACAAAACAAGCAAAACCATCCTTTGTGCTTTCTTCAGTCCGTCCCCACCTTTGATTACTCCTTGGTGTCCATTCCTCAAATCACAGCCATTGATTGAATTCTTGTAACTTGTGGATTGATGACATGGAGGTGCAACATGTGAAGAGGGGGACACATGTGACCTTGCTTGGGTTTCTGGAGTTGAGAGTGATGGGGAGAGAGGAGGGAAACAAATTGGGCGCCATTTTATGTTTCTGTGATTTATCTTTTGTGTTCTGAATTGAGAGTGGATAAAAAGAGGGAAGGAGGTCAGGTTGATAAAGGGATCAAAATGGGAATGGTTTAATTTATTTTGTAAAAAAGAGTTTTAAAGTAAAAATGTATTTTTTTGGTTTTTGAGTTTTGTAATTTTTTTTTTTTTTTTTTTTTTTTTTTAGAAACTTAAAAATTGTTTTTCTAAAAATGATTTTTTATAAAAATGGTTTTGAAGGCTAAATTGTAAATTTTGGATTTTTGTTTTTTTGGTTTTAAGGAGCAATTTGGTCATTTAGGTATCGGGGAAGGGTAAAATGGAATTTTTGGTTTCGGGTTAGGTTTTTAGGTTTGTTTTCCCACTCTCACTCCAAAAATGCGTCCCATGCTCTGAAAATGTAGAAAATCCACTCCTGGCTCTTTCCGCAAAGCACTTTTTCTGATTTCGGCTCGATTTTGCTCGTTTTCGCTCTGTTTTCAATCCTTTTGTACCTGCAAGACACAAAACACTCTCCGAGGATATTTTTAACATATTTTGATCATATTTGGATGTTTTTTGTCGTTTTTGAGGTCTTAGGTGGGTAAAAACAATGAGTGAATAAGCACTCATCAAATCCCCCCACACTAGGCGATTGCTAGTCCCTAGCAATCAATCATGTGAAGTAATGACTGAAATCACGAGCATACCCCATTTTGACTTTTATTCGATGCGAGAAATTTGTACTAGACTAAAAGTAAACAACATGCTTGATTAACAAAAAGTGGTATCATGGAACGGGATTCACACAAAATGGGTGTCTCCAGGGAATTTGAATCGTCATCCTCTTTTTGATACTCTCAAACTAAGTCTAAACTTATTGTGCAAACGTTTTGATAAAATGCTAACGCTACTTATACCAATAATCTATGTAAGTCGAGACATAACTTTTTACTCCCATAGTTTATACAATTTAAGTTCGTGTGCTCATTTTCAAAATTTTGACCATTAAAATCGACCTTGTTATGGTTGACATCCACTTAACTAAAATCTTAACTCCTCGGAAACTACGAAAGTCTAAGGATCGAAATGGCCTCTTCCATGTAGCGGCTTTCTTCTCGACACATCCCAAACCAGTCGGCTTTAGTTGACCGGGCTTTTGACACCTCACGGAGAATAGTACCGGAATTAGCGGGAATTCGATTCCAAATATTTACGAGGCTACCGTTAAGTTAAGACTAAACCTAAATGGACATCAACCGACGATAATTTAGAAGTTCGAGATTCAAAGGTGAGATCACTCCATGTAGCGACTTTCTTCTCAGCTTGTCCTTTTAAGGAGGCTAGGTTTTCACCCTCGAGAATAGTATCGGAGCTTTCGGGGTCTTTGACTTCAAGAATTTCTAAATCAACGTCAAATTTTTAGACAACTTTGACGAATCCTAGTTCAACTTCTGATTTAAATTTAAGAAAAAACAAGTTTCGCACATTTTTTCATAAGTAACTTAATACTTTTATTCAACAAAACTCATATTTTTTTTCATTTTTCAACTTTTGTTTTTCATTTTTCTCACTTTTTTTTTT
Organism: Chrysanthemum makinoi; assembly: GCA_910596185.1. NCBI lineage: Eukaryota > Viridiplantae > Streptophyta > Magnoliopsida > Asterales > Asteraceae > Chrysanthemum > Chrysanthemum makinoi. The sequence continues at coordinate 207,412,303 of OU343221.1, read as the reverse complement.
TTTTTTTTTTTTGACTTTAACTTGCGATTTATTTTTGCATCATTCAAGCACTTTTACGATACTTTCATTTTGCAATATTATTCCGATTTTAAGAAAGTATGCTTTTCCAAAATTTAAATAAAAAGTTGAACTTGGACTCTATATCAATTTTGCTTAAAAACTTTTTGTTGTAACAAGACGATTTGAATGTTCAAAAGTTTGACAACGAGCATGTATTTTAGTCCAATTAGTGATCTTCTGGGAGAAAAAGCCATAGATTACTTATATAAGCTCTAAAGAGAACCAACTACTCCACGCTTAGCATTTTCATTTGCACAACTTGTAAAAACTTAGCCTAATTGTTAAGAGAGCAGCTAGATCAACACTCTAGCAGAGTCAGGATTCCCTTTGTTCTAACCTAATCAAGACTAAACTACTATTAACACCGAAGCATTAACGCTTTATTTTTGTGCAAAGCACTTCTTGTAAATGTAAATACTTGACTTAAAATGATAAAGTTTTAAAATTTTGGTCAAAACGGGGGTGCTAGGGTACTAGAAGGTACATATGTGATCAAATTAGCTTAGAATTCCCCCCCACACTTAGAATTGAATATTGCCCTCAATATTCAAAGTACCGGCCGTAGCCGAAACTATAGAACGGAAAAAGGTAATACTACTAGCCAAGTGTGGAAGCGAAATCTTTTTTTCACAAAAAGGATTAATAAAGATATCCCTAGATAATCGCTAGCAAAAAGATCGGATATTGGGCGGCTGGATTGAAAATGAGCGCATCAATCATCACGACCACGGGAATCCTGAAAACAGAGAGCAAAAACACAACAAGCAAACAACAGTGGGGGAATTTCCCCCACACTTGGTGTTAGAAAATAGAAAGAAGTCAGAAACATGGATTGTCACCCATGAAATGCTATTGTTTTTGTTAACCGAATCACTAGCTTGACTCGACCCCGAATTCATTGGTCCATGGGGGAGCAAGTGGAAGAGAAAATGTTGGAATCACTCCTTAACCTAAATCAAGTGTTAGTGATTCATATGTAATAGTTAGCTTAATATGGCCTTTATGTTAGTAATTAGCCTTAGGCTTATGTAGAAGGCCCATAAGCCTAGGCCTAGTCCAATAAGGAAAAGGATGGGAACTAGGAGTGTTGCCCTAGTTTCCCTCCTATAAATACCTTGTAATAACCCTCACTTGAGGGTTGGTTGTTCATTTATCTCATTCACCTAAGCATAAACCTTTCTTCATTTATATTCGTGTGTTTGGTTTAGTGTTCAACCGATCTCTCTTTATCTATTTCTTCTATTGATGCTTGTGTTACTAATATGGTGACCTAACAGTGGTATCAGAGCCATCTAGTTGGGTGAAACGGTTTGTTTTTGTCTACTCGTAAGGTTTCACGATTTTCAACCTTTCATATGCATAAAAACTTAATTTTTTCACTTTAAAAACTAAGATTCTTGTCCTTTCAAGGTTATTAGGTGTTAAAGTTTATGTTTTTGGGAAAAAGTTTGAAACTTTACGTGTGTAGAAGTGTTTTCGAGCTTGATTTCATTCGTGTACCTCTTTCTACTCGTAAGGTGAAAAAGAGTTTTGGATCATCAAGTTTTAAACTTTCTTGTTATTTTGGTGATATTGAAGCTATTTCATCACAAAAATCAAGTTTCTAAACACTTTTAGGCATAAAATCATGTTTTGGTATTTTTGTACTCGTAAGGAAACCCTAAACTTACGCATAAGATTTCCTTGGCTTGATCTTCAGTTTCTTGGCTTACTCGGTGTTTTTCTTGCTTGGATAAGCCTGAAAACACTTCGACTTTGGATATCTTTTTCACTGTGATAGTGAAAAGGACTTTTTTTGGGTTAAAACCTTAGTTTTACGCATAAGCATAAAAGCTTACGAGTAAACATCTTACGCGTAAGCATTTTCTACGCATAAGCAAGTCTTACGCCTAAGAAAATATTACGCATAAGGTTCTTACTAATAAGTATTTGGTTTACGCATAAGCTAAGGTTTCACCAAGTCTACGCGTAAGCTATTCTTACGCGTAAGCCTCATTGTTACGCGTAAGGTGGTGTTTTTACGCGTAAGCTCTTTCTACGCGTAAGGTTTTTTCTACGCATAAGGTTCTTTCTACGCGTAAGGTGATTTCTACGCATAAACTGGTTTCCTTCGCTTAAGGACTTCTTCAACAAACAAAGTTTCATTCGACTACAAAGATCCATCATCAACACAAGTTATAAAAAAAAAATTGGCCGGAAAATTTGAGTAAAATTTAATTTTTCGGGGAGACTAAACGTTCAATTTTTACGCGAGATTCAAATTTTGGTTTAACTGTGAAAATTTTGGTCAAAAATTCAAAATTTTTGGCCCAAATTCGAATTTTTCGGGTAAAATTTAGTGTCAAAATTGTCATAACTCAAATTTTTCTTACATCCTTAGAATTGAATTTTATAGTGAATTTCAAATTTTGAGAGTCAAAATTTTTCAAAATTATTTTTGGAGGGAAATTGAAATTCACTATATCGGCCTTCTGTGTGCTATATCGACTTCGCACATTTTCTCTTTGATTTTTTTGCAGGGGAAAGAAAGTGTTTAAATCAATGGATTCTAATGCTGAAAAGGCATCTGTGGAATTGTACGTAAGATGGAAACCATGCAAATTCCCAATGATTAACAATTCCAAGCATCAGACATCGTCAAATTCCCGATATCTCGCAGTCGTGCAAGGTGAAAGAGTTGATGTACATGATAGGAATGCTCAAATGGACGTTGAGAATGTTGTGATTACTGCAACTGTCGGTAATGCGGACAATGAGGCTGTAGCATTGGAAAAGCAGGATGACAGCAGCAAATCTGGAGAAGATATCATACTTAACTACGACATCGAGCCCAACTGTGACGAAGAACAAATGGTTGAGGAAGATATCTTACCCACCTATGACACTGACATAGAACAGATGGTCGAGGTACAATCTACATTGATCATATTCGACTGCAAATGCGACACAACATACCGAGCAACCTGAATTTAGTACTTGAGGAGAGGTTGACCAGTATGTTGCACAATGTCCAAACAACTATCTCATGTCTGAGCCCTTACTTGTTAACAATTCAACTGAAACGTCAAATCAAACTCTTAAATCTGAAAACATTCTTCTCAAAAAGACCATTGCTCAGTTTCAAAAGATTTTCAAAACTTGAGGCTCATTGCATCTCTCTTGAAATTAAACTGCAAAACAATGTTTTAAACTCAGAGCCAAAAAGTAAATCTTTAAATGAACAAAGTAATCGTGTGGATACATTAGTTAAAGAAAATGAGCATTTAAAGGCTCAAATTCAAGCAAAGGGGCTTGCACATGTTGCTTTACAAAACAAACTAAGAAGATTAACTGGCAAGAGTGTGGATACTAAGTTTACAAAACCAACAATCTTGGGGAAATCGTCTCTTCAACCAATCAGAAATCAATCAATAGTTAGACAACCAACTGCTTTTAAATCTGAACGATCAAAATCTTCAAAACCACGGTTTGCCTCCCAAGTTGTTGAGAATAATCATTTGTCAAAATCAGTCACTCCACATTCCGGGCCTAAGAATAATGCTTCTGTTTCTATTAAACATGTTTCTGTTAAACCTGTTTCTGTTATTCCTGTACACGTGGCTGCTTCTGGCCAGTCTAGGATTAGTTCGAAAACAATGTCTAAACCGAGCATCAAAATTCATAATTCATATGATACAAAGGACTTGCACAAGAACTATTATCTAGAAAAGGCTAGGAAAAGGGCACTACTCCAAAAGGATGGAATCTTAGGTCCACGACCTAGTGTGATGCCTTCTAGTGTGTTGCATAACACTGCTTGTAGTAGCAAACCAAAACCTAAGTTTACTCAACAAATTGTTAAAAATAAACCCGTTGACCTAAACGTAAAAATTCAGAAACCTAATAGGTGGATCAATATAGGACGCAGACTCTTCCCAAAAGAAGTTTCAACATCCCCTAGATCTAACCTTAGATGGATTCCAACGGGTAGAGTTTTCAACACTGTTGGTCTTAAGTGGATTCCTACAGGCAAGATACTAAGTAGTTGCATCAAAACAAGTGTGAAACCCACAACATCCATCCCTGAGGTCAAGGTTGTAAAAATTGCTAGGCGCTAGTGAGGCGGTTGGGTAGGGCCTAGCGATTAATCGGTTAGGCGGGGGATTAATCGGGGATTAATCGGATTACATTTTTATGCACAAAAATGTAATTTTAGATATCATATTATTTTATATGTATGAGACAAGCGTATTGCATCAAACTTCAAATATTTTAAGCAACCTTTGACCAATTTTGTCTGATTAATCGGTTTGTTGACCGATTTTTAAGTGATTTTGTCCGATTTTTATGCGATTTTGTTGACCAAATTTTAAGCGCTCTTTTACGGTTAATCCGATTAGACCGATTTTGTCCGATTAATCGGTTGTTGACCGATTTTTAAGCGATATTTGACCAAACCGATTAAATAGGCCGATTATGATAAATCAAAGCACTTAGTGAGCGATTAGCGATTATGCGGAGATTAATCGGCCGCCTAGACCGATTTTTACAACAGAGCCTGAGGTAGGAAAGGAAATCATCAAAATAGCATGTTCAGGTGTCAAGAAGATTATTGACACTACCTCTTTATGCCTCTAACATCTGGAACCCAGTTACACTTGGGGTTCCATGTGTTTTCTTTCTTGCCCCCTTGTTCTTTCTATGCAGGTACAACAACAATGGCTTCTACTGCAAAACAGCGTAGGACCCATTTCTCACCGTTAAAATTTAATGATCCATCATCTGCTCTACCATTGTACTTAATCATCAAGAATTGGAAACATTGCTTGCTCCTCTGGTTAAAGATTCTGTCTAAAGTCGTGCTTCTGATGTATCGAATGTTTCCGCTGCACAACCTGATAATACTCTAATTTCTGATACATCTGAATCTACAACAATAACCGTTACTGTAGCTGCACCTCCAATCGAATCTCTGAAAACAGAAGAACAAAGTGTTTCCTACAATAATGTCACAGCTGATGATCAACATTATGAACAACATTATGAACAGAGAAGTTTCATCAACAGTTGACTCTCTCGACATATTTTTGGTACTTCACACTTGTTCGATCAATTGGACATACATGGTTTCGCTGTCTTCATTTCCTCATCAACATACGTGGTGTATGATTCTGATTCATTGAAAACATCGAGGGGGAGAGAGTGTGTAGGTGGTCATTGCTTCCTTGTTCTTCCACATGCTTCTTTGTGAAAACCCAATGCCTTCTTGAATTTCTTCAATTAGGGGGAAGAAATAAGACGATCTGTGGCTCAAATGTCTCACTTTGGTGTTATCATCTCACTTTCATGGGTTATCTAGTGTGAAGTTACCTAAATATGATGTTGTGATGCCTCACACACGGTCTTGGTATCGAGTTATTGCATATTTACAGTGATTAGTATTCCGAAAGACCACAACATTCAGGGGAAAGTCATTTCATTTCGTCTTTCGTGGTTTGTTTGGTGTGATGCGTCTACATACGTGAGAAGATCTTGTTGAATTCTGGCATGTTACCCTCGAACGGATTTTCCGTAATTAGTCAGATTTACCATGTGTGGTTTTCGCTCTTCTACAAATTCCGCGCATACTTGAAAACTTCAAAAGTTAGAAGAAATGTCTATTACATCAAAGTTTCAAATCTTTAAAGTTGTCGTTTGGGGAAACTGATTCAGAAACTTCGTCAATCTCTGTTTATATTCACAATGGCTTCTGAGTATAACAGCTTGGAACCCGGTCACAACCACTTAAACTTCCCCCAAACCCCATCATCAGTTGAAACAAGCCCTCAGCTTACTCGTCAACAAATGGAAAGGCTATTTGCTCCGCTGTTCGGTGACGATATTGATGAACGTGCTCCAGGTGTATCCGATGTTTCCGCTGCTCAACCTGATAATATTCCTATACCTGATACACCTGCTACAACAACTACGGTTGAAGAAGCACCACCAGTTGACTCTACAACAACAGTTGAACAAACTGATTCCAACGACGCAGAACCAGCTGATGATGTTCTGAATGAAGTACCCCCACCTGCAGATTTTGATCCAATTGCGTTCTTCAACCCGTTTGCTAATGAAACTGCTGCACCTGATGTCGCGGAATCATCTACAAGCCATTTGAATCCTCGGAATCTGCATAATGTATACCAACATCAACCCTCTACACATCGATGGACAAAAGACCATCCTCTGGAAAATATTATTGGCAACCCGAATCAACCGGTCGTTACGAGACAACGTCTTCACACAGACGGTGAACATTGCATTTATGCACTCACTGTCACTGGCCCGAACCCAAAACATTAAGGATGCAATGACAAAAGATAACTGGATTGAATCCATGCAAGAAGAACTCAACCTATTCAAACGTCTTGAAGTATGGGAACTGGTTGAAAGACCATCAGGGGTCTACGTCATTGGTCTAAAATGGATTTGGAAGAACAAATTGGATGCTGAAGGGAATGTCATCAGAAACAAGTCACGTCTGGTGGCTAAGGGTTACAGACAGGAAGAGGGTATTGACTTTGAAGAATAATTTGCTCCGGTTGCTCGTCTTGAGGCTGTTCGGATATTTCTGGCGTTCGCAGCTCATATGAACATAATGGTCTTTCAGATGGACATCAAAACTGCTTTTCTGAATGGTCAACTGAAAGAAACAGTTTATGTCAGCCAGTGGTTCTTGGTTTTCTAGACAACTTTATTAGTCAACCACTTGTGAATGGTCAACAACTAAAGTCAAACTAAAGAAACCTTAAATGCAATAATCCGAGGTAGTACAATTATATTCCCGGGTCGTTTATTCCCCAACGAGGTTGTGATATCAGTGATTGAACAAATGTGTTTATATAGCTTGGTTGATCAGGAATAGGGTTATGAATGATTTGTCACAATACTAAAAGTATGAATAACTCAAATGAGTTATATTAACTAATAAGTACGATCAAAAACCCTAGAAACGTAAAAGGTATAATTAAAGGAAATAAAAGATAAAATGTATTAAATAAACGCTATCACTATTTTTACAATGATGAACGTTTAAAACCTAAAACGTACGTTTAAATAAAATTACGTAAACGTACAAAAATAAAAGTAAAAAGTGATCAATATAAACCCCACAAATGTGAAATTTATATTTTTAAGATCCTAAGAATAAAATAAAATTATTTATAAAAAGAAAATTATTTATAAAAAGAAAATTATTTATTTAACTTATATATTATTTATTATTTAATTAATTACTATTTAATACTATTTATTAATACACTATTTTAATTAGAAAACTAAAATAAGGCTAGAAAAATAAAATAAAAACTTAGAAAAATCTAAAATATTATAAAACTAAAAATATATTTATTATACTATTTATCTATTTAATTATTAATTATTAACTATTAATTAATTAAACTAGTATTAATTCTAAAAATTACTAGATGACAAAAGAAAAATCTAAAAAAAATTTATAAAAGTACTTTAATATAAAAGAGATTCAATAAAAATATAAAAATACAGAAGTGCTTATAAATAAGCTAAAAAGAAAATTAAATAGATAATTTCTATAAAATAGAAGTTATTACTATAAGTATTTTTTTTTTGCTTTTTGTGGTTTTTCTTATATAAAACTATTAAAATACTTAAAATAAGAAACTATTACAAAAACAACTAGCTTGGAAACTCAGAATAAGCACTGAAAGTGCTTATTACCCCAAAAGTTGACTTAGAAGGAAATAAGCTCAAATGAGCTTATGTGGAGTTCACTAGGGTAAATTCTGGTTCCAATAAGTTACTTGGACTTTAATAAGCTAGACTTGATAATATAAGCTCACTGAATAAGCCAAAAGACCACAATAAGCACTTGCTTATTTGGTTCCTGAGACAGAAAATGGGACAGCTTTGTGAGGTAAAACCAAGTGGGGTCCACTATGATCTAGACCAAACAAAGGGTCAATGGTTCAAGCCTGGTAGGAGGGGGGTTGGAAGAACCAAGATTTAGGGTGTGGGACCCACTGATAAGCTCAAAAAGAGCTTGTGAAGTGAGGGGTCCAATATGATTCACTCAGTTATATGAGTGAGTGAAATAAGCTTGAAAGCTTGGTACAAGCTTTAAAACAAGCTTAATAAAGAAAATAAAAAGATAATCACTATATATATATGGTATATTAACAAATATGAACAAGTGTGTTCACTGAATTTGGCTAATAAGCTTGGAATAAGCTTATAAGCACTTCCAATAAAACTGAGATCCAAACAAAGCTTGTAGTCAAAAGTGATACCAAATTAAGCTCACAGAATAAGCTTAAAAGAGCAAATTTGATGTTGGACTATCAAGAGGGTCTGGTGAGGTTTTCAAAATGCCAAAGCTTGATCAGTGGAGACCACTGAGTAGCTTGTGAGGGGCTTATGAAGTTGGGTGGGTTAACTGAGTTCACTCAGTGAACTGAGTGAATGGACAAGCTTCAAGCTGTGTGCAGCCCTAGTAAAAGGCTTTGAAAATGAAAGTTAAAGCTTGAACTTGATAGATGAGCTGCTAAACTTCTAAATGAGCCAAAGATCACAAGCCAAAGCTCAGTGATAAGCTTATGATGGGCTTGTGAAATTGCTTGATTACACTGATGATCAGTGTTGTGGTTTATTTGATGGCACAAGTTTAAGCAAAGAATAAGCAGACCAAATAAGCAATCAAAAGCAAATAAGCACTTATTTCAGATAACTAGCCACATGGGCATCACAAATAACCAAAATGCACAGGTCAACACTCACTACACAAGCTTATGCAAGCTTGTGAAAGAGGGTGTGAAAACTGAGTACAGGGGAGGTTTATGAAGAATCACCAAAAGTTAAGCACTAATCAAGCTCTTAATAAGCTAGCATAAAAATTATAAAAAATAGTAACAAGGAGATCAGCAACAAGACTATATAAACCTACAAGCTCAAGTCCTAATATCAATTAACAAGTTCACAATTTAAATCCAAAGTTTATTCAAAAATTGGGTAAGCTGCAAATTGACTTTTTTATGTAAACCAATAAGTTGACTTATCTGAGCTTTGATCCTAATTTACTGATTGATTATGTTATATTAAGCTATGATATGGTGAAAATAAGCTAGGTTATCAGATTCTAAGCTAATATGTGGAATATGAGACTTATTACACTAACAGTTAAACATATGGATTAGATTAAAACCTATTTTGACTTTTAAACTAATAAGACCTAAATATTATGACAGAACTGAGCTAATATGATCTAAACAAACATGCAGAAACAAGAATAAAGCACAATAACATGCATAAACTAGTATGGCAGCTTGATCCAAACACCCTTAGACAGGACTGTTTTCTAGATTAGTGTTACTCAATACAGATTTAGAGCATGAAACTGAATTCTAACACTTGATACAGATGAACTAAGATCAAATGAACACAATTACACAGAAATTAACAACTATAAACTATTAATCACTACTACACTATTTTAACTGTCTAACTTTTAACAACTATAAACTATGATTTCCAACTAACAACCTACTGATTTAACACTAGATTATCACTAATCAATACCAACTAAGCATGAAACAAGAAAGATTATACTAAATTAAAAATTAATACAGAAAATGGCAAAATAAAGAAATTGCTTACAACTTGAATCAAGGCCAAAATCTGAGAACCAAGAACTGAGTACCACACCTAAATGCTCTCCACAGAGCTCTAAACCAAGGCAATCCAAGATAGCACTTGCTCCTTTGCTTCTTCTACAGTAACTTCTATATTAAATTTCCTAATTTACTTGTTTCTTTTTGGTATTTTCCTTTTTATTGATTATTACTAATTAGATTGATCTAAAAGCTTGCTATGGCTTACTGAGAGCCAAGTAGTGTGATTAGAGTCCTCTAATTAACAAACATCAAACTGAAATTAAAAGACTTATAATGAAAATGGTATGAAGTGAAATTCTGAAAACTTGAAAGATAGATTGATATGAGAATACAAAGCTGTTTATTACACTTAGCAAAGCTAATAAACACTTCTAAAACAGAATTGAGGATTATACTAAGGATACAAACTATTTTGATTAACTACGATTGATCATAAACTAAATTACTATTATGATGCCTCTCTTCTTCTCCTTTCTTCTGTATTTATCACCTATTCTCTTCCCACTAGCTTCCAGATACTTTCCCACATTGTTTCACAGCCATTGATTGAGTCAATTTCATCTTGTCCGTTTAAACAGATTTTGGCGCCAAAATCGCCCACGTGTAATTGAAGCGGTTCCAAAGCAATTAAAGCTTCTTGGTGTGTAGCATGAGGTGGAGGGACATATTTGGTGATATTTTGGACCAAGTTGGGTGGTTTTGCTCAAAACCGTGGGTAAGAGTGGTATTTCAGTGAAAATGGGGTGGGAATGGCATTTATTGTAGGGGGTTTCTGCTGTAAGAGGTGGTGGAGAGTGGGTAGGATTAGGGGTGAGCTGGAAGTGCAAGGTGGAGGGACATAGTGGCAGTTACAGGTGGAGTGGGGGAGAGGTGGAAGAAGAAGAGGGAAAAGCGGGGAAGGTGTTTTATTTATTTACAAAGGGTTGGGTTTGGGCTGGTGAATTGGGCCGGGTTATATATTTTGGGTTGGATTTGGAATTGGTAATACAAAAGGGTCCGGTTGGTTTTGTGGTATTAAAGCCCAAGGACCAATCATGTAATTCCTGCAAATTGAGGGGCCAAACCTGTAAAATATCCAAAGTAATCACAAGGACCAATTATGTCAAATAAGAATAGTATAAGGGTGTAGTTTGATAAATTTCCATTTTAAATCACCCAGGGACTAATTTTGACACTTTTGCAAAGTTGAGGGACTAAAGTTGTAATTTTATGATTTTTAACTTAAAAGGATTATTTTGAACAACTTGTGAATCCCAAGGACCTAAAATGATATTTTTACAAGTTTTGATTAACCAGGGACTAAATTTGCCAATTTATCAAAGTTCAGGGACTGAAACTGTAAATTATGTATGTTTTGCATGTTTTTCATCAGTTTTCATCCCTTTTGCACTTTAATACCTAAAAACACAATTTGGAGATAATTCCAATATTTTGAAGCATATTTATATGTTTTCAGATATTTTTGTAGCTTAAATGTGAAAGAAATGATGAGTATTTAGACACTCATCAATCCCCCACACTAAACTATTGCTAGTCCCTAGCAATATTTTATGAAGTTTTAATGGTTTTGAAAGAACTCTTTACCAAAAGTCATCACTTCTGGAGTAGCCATGATGTTTCAGTTCAAGTAAGAACTATGGTCCACCTGATAACCATGTGATTTTGAGCAAACCACAAGCTGTCAACGGTTTTGATTTGTCTTTACCAAAAGCCGTTTGCTTATGGACTAGCCAACTCTTAGATAAATTATAAATATTATCTTTGGTGAGTTGATTACCAATTATGGTTTTTCCACTGCCTTTACCACAAGCCATAAACTTGCGGGCTAGCCAACTCTTTCGCTTATTAGGATATGGCGAGTTGAGGAACCATACAATTTTGGGCAAATTGCAAGCCGTAAACGGATTTGAGTTATCTTTACCAAGAGCCGTTTGCTCCTGGATTAGCCAATCCTTATGTGGGTTAGACATGGTGGACTGATTACCATTTATTGCGTTCTAAGTGAGAAAAAAAAATTTTAAATTTTGGCTAAAAATGGGGTTCCTGATGGAACATGTGTTTGAATTCTCGAGAGAATCCCCCCCCACACTTAGAACTGAATATTGCCCTCAATATTCAAAGCACCGGGTGTTAAACCGAACTTAGAACGTAAAAGGAAAATATTACTTAGCCTTTATTTAAGATGTAAATACATACATTTTTTTTTTCTTAAAATGTATACAAAATGTGGGTTAGTAACTCCCCCACACTAGGCTGGTACACACGGGTGAAAACCCATGTTTGTGCTAATGTTTTTGATTCCCGAGTCACTAGCTGGACTCGACCCCGATTTGATTTATTTCCTCCCAAACTGTCAGGTTTATCACGCAAGCTAATCGCTTGTGAACGGTTAACTGTAACAAAGGGTTCCTGAACAGGTTGGGGAGAAAAAGCATTTGAAAAATCCATGGGGAAGTATCTGGATCTAAACCAATGTTATATGGAATATCCCAGGGTCAAAGATAACATCTTCACTCCCGAATGAGTGAAGAGAAGGAGAAATCACCGGATAGGTGAAGGGTAGTAGGGAGATCAGAACAGCAGTAATCACAAGAACTTCCTCCTCAAGAATTTGAAATTTAAGTGAAGGAGGAGAGGTCTTATGCTTGATCTCAGGAATTTTATCAGTTGGTTCAACTGATTTGGATTCCTCTTTATGAAGTTGTTTTGTTGGGAGAGTGGAATAATTGTCTGGGTATAACAATTGTTCAAGAAGAAGAATAACATCTTCCTCTTGATCACTCTCGGTATCATCAATACCAGGAAGAAATGTATCCAGATTGAGATAATCATCAATCTCATCCATAATAGAATCACTTTCCTCATCCAGAGTTAAGGAAGTGGAAGAGTCGGAAATGATGGAATGAGACAATGGAGTGGGATCACCACTCACCAAATCATGAACATAACCAAGATTTTCTTGAGAGTACTCCTGTAAGGTAACATCAATGACATCGATTCTGTTAACCGATGCAGAGTTATAATTGGAGGAGTACTTTGAAGTTTGATCATGGTTGAAGGTAATAGCCTCATTACCTACACGCAATGTGATTTGACGCTCAAATACATCTATAAGAGCGTGGCCCGTTCTTAGGAATCCTCTTCCAAGAATGAGAGGAACCCTAGGATCAGCATCGAATTCAACAACCACAAAGTCAGCTGGAAAATGGAACTTCCCTACTTTCACAAATACGTCCTCGGCAATACCGAGGGGCATAGATACTGAACGATCTGCAAGCTCAAGAGTCATGCAGGTAGGGGTAAGTTTAGGAAGAGAAAGTTTCTTCCATACTGAATTAGGCATTAGGTTGATGCTGGCGCCCAGATCGGCCAAGGCGTTGCATGCAACCATTCCTGGAAATTCACAAGGTAAGATAAATTTACCAGGATCTCCAAGCTTCTCGGGAAGCTTCTTTAAGATAACTGCAGAGCAGTTCTCATTTAGAGAAGTTTTTGCCAATTCAACCAGTTTTTCCTTGTTGTTTAACAACTGTTTGATTGTTGATGCGAATTTGGGCATCAAGATGACAGCATCCGCAAGAATTATGTCAAATTGCAAATCTTTAAAGATTTGCAAGAGTTTGTCTGTTTGGTAATTAGACCTCTCGCGGTGTTCTTGCTCATTCAAGCGTGAAGGGTAAGGAATGGTAGGCTTAAAAGGTTTGGATTTAGGGACAGTAGGCTCAGGAGTTTCATCAGTCTCAAAGATAACTCCTTGTTTGGTTTTCTTTCGAGGGACAACTTGCGGTTGGACGTGTGCGGTACTTCGTGGGCTTGGAATTTGCACCTGGTCCTTGGCAACCTCGGGCTCTTTTTCCACATCGTATAACGGTGGTGGAATAGGAGTAGAGGGTCCCTCATAAGCAGCACCACTACGAGTGGTGATAGCTTTGATGATGTTGGAATCCTCCTCATCATCACTATCATCAAGAACACTCTTTCGGGAAGCATTAAGCATATGAGAATAAGTCATAGCTGCCCTTTGGTCATAAAGATTGTTTGACAAACTTTTAACCTTGAATCGTGAAAGAGTGGGATCTATCTTTGATGATGTAGGAGTAATTGGAGGTGTAGAATTTGGGACAACCGTGGTTGCTCCAACTTGAGCTGTATCACTACGAGTAGTAACAGCTTTGAGTTCACCCCTAGGATTCGCAATAGTATTGCTCGGGAGACTTCCCGAGGTGGAAGGTGGAACGAGTTGTTTCACCAAATCAGATATCATACTTTTAAGATCGTTCTTCAGCTCATTATTGTTCTTTGCAATTGAAGAATCAAATTCATTCTTCAAATTGGAGATTTGGTTTTGAACCACTCTCATTTTAGCATCAGTAGCTTTGATGTGGTTAGCTAGTTCAGCAGATTGAGATTCTTGGAACGAAACCATTTGATTATTAGGAGCTGAATACCCTTGATTAGGATTTGAATTTCCCTATGGGGTGGGTATTGAACAGGAACAATTTGATTGTTCTGAGTACGATATTGATTTTGGTTGTTATGCCCTCTTGGCTGATTAGGATTAGACCTATTTGAATTGTTGGGTTGATATAATCCTGATGGTCCCTCTTGGTTATTAGCACGGTAGTTTGTTTCAGCTTGAGGATGGTATTGGTTACCTCCTTGATTGAAATTACCGGCTAGAGCATCAACTTCAAATGCATTGCCATCGGTGGCAGTACAGTTGTAGTATGCATGAGGACCACCACAAGTGACACATGGTTCAATCTTTTTGACTTGATTTGGTTTGGATGACTCTTTCTTTTGGTTAAGAGTCAAATTTTTAAGAGCATCCATGAGTTGAGCAAACTGAGTATTGTCAATAGTTTGAGTCATGGGAGATGAAGTAGAAGGTGAATCACTTGCTTTGGGAACAACTGGTTTGTTTCTTGAGGTACGGACCTCAGCTTTGTTCTCTATAATGGCTAAAGCATCCTTTGTTGTTCGATTTAAAAAATTACCTCCCGCGGAGGAATTAAGAGAATCTTGATCAGCTTGTCTTATGCCATTATAGAAAGTATCCAGATATATCAACTCAGTAAACCCATGATGAGGACAGTTGCGTAGCATTTCCTTAAAACGATCCCATGATTCACTGAATGTTTCATCAAAATGTTGTGTGAATTTCATGATTTCATTCCGGAGATTCGTGGTTTTTGAAGGAGGATAGAATTTATGCACAAACTTCTGTACTAAATCTTCCCACGTTTCAATCGACTTAGGGGGCTGTTTATCAAGCCAGATCCTGGCGGGCCCATCGAGAGAAAACGGGAAAAGAAGAAGTTTGATTGCATCCTCAGGGACGTTTTTACATTTCAAGGTGGATGTGATTTTATTGAACCACCGAATGTGATAGTGAGGATCGTCCCTTTCAAACCCATAGAATTGACGTGCTGTCACTAGGTTTATTAACCCTGTTTTAAGCTCAAAGTTCTCAGCTACGATGGCTGGAACAACAATGGCATCTCCGTACCCATCGGTGGGTGCCTGGAGAAGTTCATTCATCGTTTGTTCTTCTGCCATTTTGACAGGAATTTTTGGCTCAGTACGTATCTCGGGTACGACTGATGGAGCAGAACGTCTACGACTTCTTCGAGGTATGGCTACAAGCTCGCGAAGAGGACTTGATGACCTTGAAGAACGAGTGCGCATGCACTAAGACGCGTCTAAGGATCCTTGAAGAAAAGGAAACTTAGAAGGGGTGCGAAGAGTATTTTTGCGATTATTTATCTTTTATATATATAGAAAGAAAATATTTTTGTTTTTTATATTGTTTAAGGAAGATTAAAATACAATATTATATATAATATATATACAAAGGATAGATAATCAGCCAACAAAAATTGTTCAACGCAGCACAGCCTCCCCGGCAGCGGCGCCAAAAATTGGTTCTTGGTTTTCTAGACAACTTTATTAGTCAACCACTTGTGAATGGTCAACAACTAAAGTCAAACTAAAGAAACCTTAAATGCAATAATCCGAGGTAGTACAATTATATTCCCGGGTCGTTTATTCCCCAACGAGGTTGTGATATCCTGTGATTGAACAAATGTGTTATATAGCTTGGTTGATCAGGAATAGGGTTATGAATGATTTGTCACAATACTAAAAGTATGAATAACTCAAATGAGTTATATTAACTAATAAGTACGATCAAAAACCCTAGAAACGTAAAAGGTATAATTAAAGGAAATAAAAGATAAAATGTATTAAATAAACGCTATCACTATTTTTACAATGATGAACGTTTAAAACCTAAAACGTACGTTTAAATAAAATTACGTAAACGTACAAAAATAAAAGTAAAAAGTGATCAATATAAACCCCACAAATGTGAAATTTATATTTTTAAGATCCTAAGAATAAAATAAAATTATTTATAAAAAGAAAATTATTTATAAAAAGAAAATTATTTATTTAACTTATATATTATTTATTATTTAATTAATTACTATTTAATACTATTTATTAATACACTATTTTAATTAGAAAACTAAAATAAGGCTAGAAAAATAAAATAAAAACTTAGAAAAATCTAAAATATTATAAAACTTATTTTAAAACTAAAAATATATTTATTATACTATTTATCTATTTAATTATTAATTATTAACTATTAATTAATTAAACTAGTATTAATTCTAAAAATTACTAGATGACAAAAGAAAAATCTAAAAAAAATTTATAAAAGTACTTTAATATAAAAGAGATTCAATAAAAATATAAAAATACAGAAGTGCTTATAAATAAGCTAAAAAGAAAATTAAATAGATAATTTCTATAAAATAGAAGTTATTACTATAAGTATTTTTTTTTGCTTTTTGTGGTTTTTCTTATATAAAACTATTAAAATACTTAAAATAAGAAACTATTACAAAAACAACTAGCTTGGAAACTCAGAATAAGCACTGAAAGTGCTTATTACCCCAAAAGTTGACTTAGAAGGAAATAAGCTCAAATGAGCTTATGTGGAGTTCACTAGGGTAAATTCTGGTTCCAATAAGTTACTTGGACTTTAATAAGCTAGACTTGATAATATAAGCTCACTGAATAAGCCAAAAGACCACAATAAGCACTTGCTTATTTGGTTCCTGAGACAGAAAATGGGACAGCTTTGTGAGGTAAAACCAAGTGGGGTCCACTATGATCTAGACCAAACAAAGGGTCAATGGTTCAAGCCTGGTAGGAGGGGGGTTGGAAGAACCAAGATTTAGGGTGTGGGACCCACTGATAAGCTCAGAAAGAGCTTGTGAAGTGAGGGGTCCAATCTGATTCACTCAGTTATATGAGTGAGTGAAATAAGCTTGAAAGCTTGGTACAAGCTTTAAAACAAGCTTAATAAAGAAAATAAAAAGATAATCACTATATATATATGGTATATTAACAAATATGAACAAGTGTGTTCACTGAATTTGGCTAATAAGCTTGGAATAAGCTTATAAGCACTTCCAATAAAACTGAGATCCAAACAAAGCTTGTAGTCAAAAGTGATACCAAATTAAGCTCACAGAATAAGCTTAAAAGAGCAAATTTGATGTTGGACTATCAAGAGGGTCTGGTGAGGTTTTCAAAATGCCAAAGCTTGATCAGTGGAGACCACTGAGTAGCTTGTGAGGGGCTTATGAAGTTGGGTGGGTTGACTGAGTTCACTCAGTGAACTGAGTGTATGGACAAGCTTCAAGCTATGTGCAGCCCTAGTAAAAGGCTTTGAAAATGAAAGTTAAAGCTTGAACTTGATAGATGAGCTGCTAAACTTCTAAATGAGCCAAAGATCACAAGCCAAAGCTCAGTGATAAGCTTATGATGGGCTTGTGAAATTGCTTGATTACACTGATGATCAGTGTTGTGGTTTATTTGATGGCACAAGTTTAAGCAAAGAATAAGCAGACCAAATAAGCAATCAAAAGCAAATAAGCACTTATTTCAGATAACTAGCCACATGGGCATCACAAATAACCAAAATGCACAGGTCAACACTCACTACACAAGCTTATGCAAGCTTGTGAAAGAGGGTGTGAAAACTGAGTACAGGGGAGGTTTATGAAGAATCACCAAAAGTTAAGCACTAATCAAGCTCTTAATAAGCTAGCATAAAAATTATAAAAAATAGTAACAAGGAGATCAGCAACAAGACTATATAAACCTACAAGCTCAAGTCCTAATATCAATTAACAAGTTCACAATTTAAATCCAAAGTTTATTCAAAAATTGGGTAAGCTGCAA
The DNA here is from genome assembly GCA_910596185.1 of Chrysanthemum makinoi. Taxonomy (NCBI): domain Eukaryota; kingdom Viridiplantae; phylum Streptophyta; class Magnoliopsida; order Asterales; family Asteraceae; genus Chrysanthemum; species Chrysanthemum makinoi. Next base: position 207,394,316 of record OU343221.1, on the reverse strand, counting down.
ACTGACTTTTTTATGTAAACCAATAAGTTGACTTATCTGAGCTTTGATCCTAATTTACTGATTGATTATGTTATATTAAGCTATGATAAGGTGAAAATAAGCTAGGTTATCAGATTCTAAGCTAATATGTGGAATATGAGACTTATAATCCTAACAGTTAAACATATGGATTAGATTAAAACCTATTTTGACTTTTAAACTAATAAGACCTAAATATTATAATGAATGAGCTAATATGATCTAAACTAAACATGCAGAAACAAGAATAAAACACAATAACATGCATAAACTCAGATAAGCAGCTTGATCCAAACACACTTTAGCAAGGCAGTTTATTAGATTAGTGTTACTCAATACAGATTTAGAGCATGAAACTGAATTCTAACACTTGATACAGATGAACTAAGATCAAATGAACACAATTACACAGAAATTAACAACTATAAACTATTAATCACTACTACACTATTTTAACTGTCTAACTTTTAACAACTATAAACTATGATTTCCAACTAACAACCTACTGATTTAACACTAGATTATCACTAATCAATACCAACTAAGCATGAAACAAGAAAGATTATACTAAATTAAGAACTAATACAGAAAATGGCAAAATCAAGAAATTGCTTACAACTTGAATCAAGGCCAAAATCTGAGAACCAAGAACTGAGTACCACACCTAAATGCTCTCCACAGAGCTCTAAACCAAGGCAATCCAAGATAGCACTTGCTCCTTTGCTTCTTCTACAGTAACTTCTATATTAAATTTCCTAATTTACTTGTTTCTTTTTGGTATTTTCCTTTTTATTGATTATTACTAATTAGATTGATCTAAAAGCTTGCTATGGCTTACTGAGAGCCAAGTAGTGTGATTAGAGTCCTCTAATTAACAAACATCAAACTGAAATTAAAAGACTTATAATGAAAATGGTATGAAGTGAAATTCTGAAAACTTGAAAGATAGATTGATATGAGAATACAAAGCTGTTTATTACACTTAGCAAAGCTAATAAACACTTCTAAAACAGAATTGAGGATTATACTAAGGATACAAACTATTTTGATTAACTACGATTGATCATAAACTAAATTACTATTATGATGCCTCTCTTCTTCTCCTTTCTTCTGTATTTATCACCTATTCTCTTCCCACTAGCTTCTAGATACTTTCCCACATTGTTTCACAGCCATTGATTGAGTCAATTTCATCTTGTCCGTTTAAACAGATTTTGGCGCCAAAATCGCCCACGTGTAATTGAAGCGGTTCCAAAGCAATTAAAGCTTCTTGGTGTGTAGCATGAGGTGGAGGGACATATTTGGTGATATTTTGGACCAAGTTGGGTGGTTTTGCTCAAAACCGTGGGTAAGAGTGGTATTTCAGTGAAAATGGGGTGGGAATGGCATTTATTGTAGGGGGTTTCTGCTGTAAGAGGTGGTGGAGAGTGGGTAGGATTAGGGGTGAGCTGGAAGTGCAAGGTGGAGGGACATAGTGGCATTACAGTGGAGTGGGGGAGAGGTGGAAGAAGAAGAGGGAAAAGCGGGGAAGGTGTTTTATTTATTTACAAAGGGTTGGGTTTGGGCTGGTGAATTGGGCCGGGTTATATATTTTGGGTTGGATTTGGAATTGGTAATACAAAAGGGTCCGGTTGGTTTTGTGGTATTAAAGCCCAAGGACCAATAATGTAATTCCTGCAAATTGAGGGGCCAAACCTGTAAAATATCCAAAGTAATCACAAGGACCAATTATGTCAAATAAGAATAGTATAAGGGTGTAGTTTGATAAATTTCCATTTTAAATCACCCAGGGACTAATTTTGACACTTTTGCAAAGTTGAGGGACTAAAGTTGTAATTTTATGATTTTTAACTTAAAAGGATTATTTTGAACAACTTGTGAATCCCAAGGACCTAAAATGATGTTTTTACAAGTTTTGATTAACCAGGGACTAAATTTGCCAATTTATCAAAGTTCAGGGACTGAAACTGTAAATTATGTATGTTTTGCATGTTTTTCATCAGTTTTCATCCCTTTTGCACTTTAATACCTAAAAACACAATTTGGAGATAATTCCAATATTTTGAAGCATATTTATATGTTTTCAGATATTTTTGTAGCTTAAATGTGAAAGAAATGATGAGTATTTAGACACTCATCAGATCCCGCGCTTCCGAACCATGTCTATAAACTGAACAAAGCTCTATATGGTCTCAAACAAGCTCCTCGGGCGTGGTATGATAAGCTATCATCTTTCCTCATTGCCAATAATTTTACCAAAGGTTCGGTCGACCCTACACTCTTTATACAATATCACGGGGCTCACATCTTAATCGTTCAAATTTATGTGGATGACATCATTTTTGGGTCAACACATTTAAAATACTCAAATGCTTTTGCAAAACTTATGACAAAACATTTTGAAATGTCAATGATGGGTGAACTCACATTCTTCCTTGGAATGCAAGTTCATTAATCACCCCATGGTATTTTCTTGAGTCAGTCCAAATATGCCCTTGAATTGTTACACAAATTTGGAATGCAAAACTTGTGATACTTACGCCACACCAATGGCTCATACCAAGAAGCTAGACGCTGATTTGCATGGGAAATTGGTAGACCCTACCAAATACCGTAGTATCATTGGGTCTCTTATGTATCTAACAGCTAGCAGGCCTGACATTGTATTTGCCGTATATCTTTGCTCCCGTTATCAGTCGAGACCAACTGAAACCCACCTCTCGGAGGCTAAAAGAATCCTCCGATACATCAAGGGAACCATTAATTTGGGGATCCGGTATCCGAAGGATTCTGGTTTTGAACTAATCGCTTTTTGGGGCAACGTGACCACGCAGGATGCTTAGATTCACGAAAAAGTACTTCAGGAGCTCTACAATTTCTTGGAGACAAACTGGTGTCATGGCAATCGAAGAAGCGAGGATGTACATCGATGTCCTTAACTGAAGCAGAATATGTAGCCATGTCGGCGTGTTGTGCTCAAGTCATTTGGATGAGAACACAAATCAAAGACTATGGTTACGTATTTGTGAGAATCCCGATGTATGTGACAATCGAGTGCTATTGCGATCTCGTGCAACTCAGTTCAACACTCAAAATCAAAGCACGTCGATCTTTGATATCACTTCATCAAGGACCACGTGGAACAGAGTACTGTTGAATTATACTTCGTGGGTACAGAATACCAATTGGCAGATCTACTCACCAAAGCCTTGCCTCCCGCTAGGTTTAATGAGTTGGTCCACCGGATTGGTATGCGGTGTTTGACTCAAGAGGAACTGGATGAACTCTTAAAACATTCTCAAAAACCAGTCAAACACCAAAACCTCTTTTGTAAATATTTTTCAAAAACAAAATACAAAATTATAAAATCCGATAAAACAACAAAAATATTCTTCTATCTATATTTGTTTTAACATTGCAAGTACAAATCTTCCATCAACACTGTGTTCTTTCAAACTTTTCTCAATTTTCCCGAACAAGTGTTGAGGGGGAGAAAGTAAATATTTTTCGGTTTCATAAAACCTTGTACTTGCATGTTTCCAAAAAATATGTGGTTTCCTCTAAAATGGTGGATACGTTTCTTGTCAAATTACTCTCCTCGGACTCAAATGTTTTAAAAATAAATTCATTATTTCAAAAGTCGAGGGGGAGTATCGTTAAGTTTCTTGCCTTACAAGTATTTTGTCTTACCTAAACGGAAGTTAAAGGATCTTGGTTGGAACCTTTTTGAGGATGAGGGACTGAATGTGTCAACTTGGCAAATTAATTTTAACAAAATCATTTACTCCTAAACAACCAAGATCAAACGGCCCAAATCAAATCTTCTAAATCCGTTCAAGCTGTTCATAATCTGTAAGTTCTAAATTGTTTTGATCAAGATTCTAAACAAGGATTTCAAAAATCTTTCAAATCCAACGGTTAAAACTCTTTAAACTGATTTTGGAAAATTGTTCACTCGAACGAATTGGGTGTTTATGCATAAAAGTGTTTTGATTGAAATGAGTTGTGTTAAAACCTTTCTTAGTGTCTATTAAACTTGTTTCAATCGTCCAAAACCATCCCGAATCTTAAATTTCATTAATTTGAATTCTAGGGTTCTTGCGCTCATCTAGGGTTTTTTCTATTCTGTGACATGTTATTAGGTAGTCAAGAAAGTGTTAGAATAAGTTTATATGCATGTTTTTGAACCTTTAAATTAGCCCAGAAACATCTAAACTATAAGAATTTAAGTTTTAGTTTTTTAGGGTTCATATCCCATGAATCTTCTGATTCTGTGGTGGAAATGTGTTATATCTTGTTCCTTTGCACTCATTTGACATCTAGGACACTCCAGAAACGTTCTTGTTTGCTTTGGGTAGCTATATCTCTTACGCGCAGATTAAGGGTTTAGGGTTTAAGTAATTTTACGCCTAAGTCTCTCTGTGTGTATCTGATATGTTCTTATGCTTATTTTGTGATCTAAAAGATGTTTGGAGGTAACTGCAATCAAGTTTTCATGTTTATATTTAACAGGTTAATTATTCGTAATGTCAGAATCTTTAGGTGTTCAAACCGTTACGCTTAAGGAATACTTTGTGCGTAAAGGTTACGCCTAAGAGAAATCTTACGCGTAGCTCTTACGCATAAGGGGTCTCTGAGTGGATTACGTGTATCCTGGAAAGACATTCGTAAACAAGGCTTGTTACGCATAAGCTTTACTCTTACGAGTAAACTGTACGCGTAACATCTAGCTTATCCCTACGCGTAAGCTTAAAGCCTTTGAACTTGTCTTACGCGTAAGAAACTCTTACGCCTTAGCTTGGTCTTACGCTTTAGTTTATTCCTACGCATAAGCTCCTTTCTTACGCATAAGGAACCTTGTTACACATAACCCACTGTTCACTACATTTTGGCCGGTTACGCATATGTTACTTGTTAAATGTTACGCATAGGTCACAAATATCTGATGTTTCATATAAGCTTACAAAAGTTAATATGTTGTGTGTTAAGTGAATTATTGGTCTTTGAAATTTCAAAATTAACATGTTCACGTAACTTTTCACATCAACTTCAAACAATTAGACAAATGTGACTTAGGACTTGTAACTAACATAAACATGTTACCATCATACAAGTAATTAGATAATAAATCAGACTAAAACAAACACATTGTGTTTCCATATGTCTGTCTCTTTGTCTAATGACTTTCAGATCACGAAATGGCTGCAAATCAAGCAAACATCAATGCTCCAGTTGAGCTCTCGATGGCAAACACATTCCAAACTAGATACGACAAAACAATTGGCAAGAACTATCTCCGTGTCATCTTCAACAACTTCATATGCTCTGAATCATCTTGCAGAATTGCTGTGGACATCCTTCTGCAACATCCATTCAAATTCATGCTCACAAATTCATCCTGATGATGAGTATGATTCAATGGAAGAGGGAATAAAATTTCATAAGACATTAAAGCAGAAAAAGGATGGAATTCCATGCTTCAACCGATCCGGTTAATCAACCCGGTAAGGATCATGGTGTCACTGTCACTACAACTGATTTAATGAAGCAATCACAACAACAACTAAAACAACCGCAAGAAGAAAAGCATGGTGAAGATGTGGAAATATCTGACAAAGGAGATTACGATCATGATAAGGATGAAAGAGTCACTGATGATGATAATTTGGTGGCTGGAGTGGAAATGATGCGATAAGAGGCTGAAGAAGCTGCTAGAGCTGAAGAGGAAAAGTTAAAGAAGGAATCAGACAACTACACAGTTGACAATCCAATACACAAACTCAACAGTCTTCTGAAACACCTCTTGACACTTCCACCAAACCTAAATCATCATCTCAATCATCACCTCCATCAACATAAGAAACACCTATGTCAACAACAAAATCTGTTAAGAAGGCAACTCCATCCAATGATTCGACAACTGGTTAAGCATGTTATCACCACTACAAGCTACACAACCACCACCATCTGATCAACCAAGGGATTCAGAAACCACACCACCAATGGAGAAAACCATTGATCACTTTACATACATTGGTGGTGAGGATCACGACATACCTGAGCCCCAACCAGAACCTCAACCGAAACTTAGATCAAGTACATTACTGCACTCCTTGTTTTCATACGCTTCAAATCAAAGAGGGTGTTGAAGTTCTCCACCTCGGGGTCGAATCTTACCTAAATTCTACACTTCATCGGAATCAATCAAGAACCTCAGTACAAAATCGTTCATAAACAAAAGTTTGGGTTTGTCTTCCAAAGTGAAAATCATCATACTTGCTTCATGGCTTTCGATGAAATTCACTAAGTTCTATGACGCCACCCTGGAGATGGTTCGAGATGGATTGGCATATAGATTGAAGGACATTGAGTTGGGTATAATTCAGACGAAGAGATGGAATTCAAAGGATCGCAAGGATGTTCGTTGATTTATCACTAGGATTGATGAATGTTTGATTCATCGGGATCAGATGCAACGGTTGAAGAGCTATGTGGGAAGATGACCAAACTTTCCGATTCTGACTTTCCAACGTCCTCAGAAAGTAGCTGATCGTCTGTAATCATTGGGTACTCTCTTGATTGTGATTTTGGTTGTTTGATTATCTGACAATGGCTTGTGCACACATAACAGTGTACAACCCGTTCTTGTCAAGAAAGGACCCTGTGGTACGCTTCAGTGCCACAATCCTTATAAAAAGAGCGAAAGCTTCTTACTTTTGAGTAAAACCTATCAAACCTTTCACTTTTCAAGGTTTTGCTCAAAAGAACAAGTACTTCCCCTTATGATTTTTCAAAACCTCAACCGTTTATATCACTAGTTGAGGGGGAGTATTTGAATTAAACCTTTGTTCACAAATTGTTCACAGTGGTCATCTTTCCATAAAACTCAAAATGGTCATATTTATTCTCAAACATTAGGTCAAAAATAACATTTATATGCCATTTTTTAGGGGGAGAAAATTTATGTGATAAGAAATATGTTGTGTAACTGCAAATGAATCTTTGTACTATAGACTTAACCAACGAATTGACGAGATCTTAACTGTTAGTAACTCGAAAAGACTTGTCCGGGACGGGTAATACTTTCAAGCTAGTTCGCTAGTGATGTAAACGTGTCTCGTAAAGGACTTGTTCGAGTAGAATGTACCATTCGAGAAACTCCTGGTAGACATGATCTTTGACGGGTTTGACAACCTTTCGAGGTTTGTCCACACCTTCAAGATAGTTATTAGAGCTAGTTGTCACCTAAAAGATGACAATGTAACTCTTTAACTATTCAACGTAACCGTGTCTCGCGGGGGATTGTCTATCTTGAGTCGATCAATTCAAAAGTGCGCGCTCTTCTCTCACCGTGCAGATTTCTGTCTTAACTATTAAGCACGTGTGAAGGGGGAGTATTTCTGCTAAAAGATAAAACTCTCACAGTGGTACAAAATGTTTTTCATTCACAAACACTACGAGATATTTTCTTGAAAATGGTTTTATGGCAATGGAGTTATAAGGAGATTAAGGTTAGGAATAACCGTCCTATGATCCGCCAGAGTCGGAGGGATCTACCCAAGGACACTACCAATAGTTAGAATTAGAAGTCCTTAGGTATGATTGTAAAAAGGAGAAAATGATAATCGGAGAAAGAAGGAATTGAAGAATTAGAAAGAAATGTAAAGAAAAGGGTGAAAAGAAATAGCCCTCCAAATTATTCAACTTAGGGCAGACACCGGGTTCAATTCATATGCTATTGGTTGTCACTTGATGATGCCGGTATTGAAGATTAAAAGTCGTCATGGACCCAGTGACGCATGCACTAAACCTTCTTTGCCACTCAAGTTTCTCTCAACAGAAACTTCTATCATTCTCACAGGGAACCCTACGTAAACTATCGGCTTTCTCTTAGAGATTGCTGGTATTGAAGAAGGAGACCCTCTCCCTAGTCTCTGCTCAGGAAAACCAAAACGCACTATTGAGTCTAGAGCCACGAGATTCATCAAAAGATCTCTTAGGTACACTTGACATTTCATCACTTGATGTTCAACAATAAGAACATCAGTGGTACGTTATCGAGTCCTTCACAGATCTTAGCAATCTGTCGAGAACATTTATGAGAGGTTCACAATTGTGATCCTCAGTGATTGAATGGAAACTCCTGCCAGGGTCAACATCAAACAGATACCGACAGCAGGTCGCTTTGGTAACTCCCCGTGGATTACGCTTAGTGGTCTCAAACGGTCTACAGTCGTGAGGTGATGCTTCGGTGTACCTTAGCGACTCATCTGAACCATAGATGTACTTCGGTACATCGTGTTATCTCACTTGTGGGACTCCAGTTCAGGAACGTCCTTTGTGAGAATTAGAGTTGTGTTTTCACACTACGCTGTTAACACTCTCGAAGTTCAAACTTGTAAGTGCCGGAATCCGCTTATTACTAACCTTTCTTTTGTTTTCTTCTTATGGAAGCTATGGAGCGGACTAATCGTGCAGATTCTTCACATGCGCATGCCCACATCATCACTAATGGAAGTTCTCTCAAAAAGCAACACAATAGTCAGAATGATTCTACGTCAAATCAAAGAATCTACAAAGTTAAAGACTTAAAGAACTTCACCAGTACTTAAATCCAACGTCAAAGAGCGTGTGAGCATGTTGAAGAATGACGTGGAGACACTGGAGCAGCGAATCAGACCTGAGGCAGACTTGATGCAGACAACAACAACATACTATCACTTTCATCACAAAAGAACAAAGAACAAAGATTAAGATGACGTCAAAGCAGAACTGTTTAAAGAAAACAATTTCTCTACACTGGGGAGATTGTTCAAATCAAGGCAATTTTTCTCACAAGAAAGAAGAATGTCAGAAGACGTCAAAGCTACTATTACATCAGCTCCTTAACCGTTCATATTCATTCATCACCAACACTTAGGGAGAGATTGTTGGAATCACTCCTAAACCTAAATCAAGTTTTAGTGATTCATATGTAATAGTTAGCTTAATATGGCCTTTATGTTAGTAATTAGCCTTAGGCTTATGTAGAAGGCCCATAAGCCTAGGCCTAGTCCAATAAGGAAAAGGATGGGAACTAGGAGTGTTGCCCTAGTTTCCCTCCTATAAATACCTTGTAATAACCCTTACTTGAGGATTGGTTGTTCATTTATCTCATTCACCTAAGCATAAACCTTTCTTCATTTATATTCGTGTGTTTGGTTTAGTGTTCAACCGATCTCTCTTCATCTATTTCTTCTATTGATGCTTGTGTTACAAATATGGTGACCTAACAGAAAATATCAATCAGACTTTCATTCAAATAGTTTGGATAAACATTGAATGTGCTGAAAGTTCCACTCCGATGAGATACAACCGGCTCAAAAGAAGAAGAAAAGCCAGGGTCAAAGATGGTATCTTCACTCCCTAAGGAGTTAAGACATGGAGAAGTCACACCATATGTGACGAAAGGAAGAAAGGTTTGGATGATGTATGATTCAAGCTCGAATATCTCATTAAAATTTTCATCCATGTGCATTTTTCTTCCAACGAGTATCCCTGGATTAAAATTTTTGTCTTCGCTAGATGGCTCAACGAGATACTCGAAAGGCACCTCATCAGTGAGGATAGAATCGTCATCACATGATGGAAGAGATGAGTCAGAATACAGAGGTGGGACAAGTGGTGTGCTCTGAGAGCTAGCAATTTCCACCACTTCCGTGATGGTCTCTGTATCAGCCTCATACATTTCATCGAAAAGAGGATTTACTTTCCCAAAAGTATAGTCATCATTAAATTCAAAAATAGGATTTGAGAAAATCCCAGAAGTAACCTCAGAAATGTCAAGAGAATCACAAAAAGGCAAATCACAATCACTATCAGATATATCCTCAGACTCACTTGGGATTGGGACGAATTTCTCAACACCAGATGATTCCATTTCCGGAATAATGTTGAGATGCTCATCCCCCATGGTGAGAGAGTCCTTGGAAGCAATAATAGGTAAGATAGGTGTGATAGCAATAGACTGAGGGAGTTGAGAGATAACATCGTTCAATGAAATATCACTCTCCTCGTCATAATCATAATCGGCGTCAACATTATCTTTAGCATATAAGGCTCGTATATGACGCATCTGCTCCTCAACTAATAATTCTTCCATGCTTCTGTTATCCGGCTCTTCGAGAACGGGTGTGATAGCAGCAGATGAATTATAGAACTCCCCAATTGGAATGGTTTCTTCATCATCGTCATCATCGTCATCATAATCGTACACGAGAGGTTTCCAATATTGGGTACTTACTCTAGCTGCTTGTTCTTCAGCTAGAAGTTCTCCATACGTTTTCTGACGAGACTCTTCTTGGGCACGTTCATTAACCAATTCTTTTAAATCTTTGAGTAAATCTAGAAAATTTTCGAGAATTTCTTGAGGAATTTGCGGAGGTTGTGTTTGAATCGTTTGGTACTGTGGAGGTTGGTCATGATAAGAGTAGTCATAATTGTTACAAGGATCATGCTCATAGACAAGCGGATTCCTCGTTTGACAATCAACATTATAGTGCGGACCTCCACAGTACTCACAACCGTATGATTGTTGTGAGTGATTCGGTAAATTATGTGGATATTGGTCAAAACCAAACTTTTGATTGTTACACGGAACCTGCTCATGGACAAGCGTGTTCCCCGTTTGACACTCAAAACTCGGGTGAGGACCTCCACAATACTCACAAGAATATGTCTCCATCTCATAGTGTGAGGGTTGGTTAAGGAAATTGGTTGTTTCATTGTAGGGATTCTGGTCATAGACAAACCCGTTTCCCGAATTCACAATGCTACAACCGGGGCAATTTCCACCATTTTGAGGTCCCCCGCACCATTGACAACCATATTGGTAAGACGAAGACATAAAGAAGAATTAAACGGATAGAGGGTAAAAGAAATAGAATTAAGCGATCAAGAGGATAACGAATAATTGAATTAAACGGTAAAAGAGGGTAAGAGAAATAGAATTATACGGATAAGAGGAATGAGAATAATATTTTTGGGGTTTTATAATGAAAACGAGTGCACATGCACAAAAACAATCAATCAAAACGATACCGAAGCAAAAACACAAGGAACTTAAACCAATAATCACAAGCGTATTCACACAAGTGACACAAAGGCAAGTTTTGAATCTTTTGTTTGGGAACTTATTATGATAACATTCAAGTTGAGAGTGTTATATGATTGATGTCTTTTATTTTTATTAAACAATGAAAACAAAATCTTTTTGGGTTTTTTATCTTTTATATATATACAAAATAGAAAAGGAAAATATTTTGGTGTTTAAGGGTTTTTGGAAAGCGAATAACTTCACGAGGAAGGATCTTCAAGTCACTAATCGTCAAACCGTAACGATATTGTCGCAACACAACCTCCCCGGCAGCGGCGCAAAAATTTGATTCGTTGTTGTGAGTGGTGAAAAACACAATATCAAAGTATCAAATTAAACGTAAAATCCAACAAATCAACCTTTTAGGAAAAGGGTTAACTTGCTAAGTCTCACGATTGTGATAAAAGTGATACCGGGAAAGTGATTTCCCGGGTCGTGTCCCAACGAGGTGTGAAATTGACGGTGTCGTTGAGTTTCGTGATTAGGACTTGAATTGGTTTAACGAAATTGGGATTTGATTACGTTATTCTACAAAATAAAGAACGGGGATGAAAATAAAGTACGTAAAACAATGTAAACACTTAATTAACTATTACTAAGCCTAAGAATAATAAAACGATTCTAAACTACATCCTAGGGTGCTAAAACTAAAAAAACGCGAAAACCGGGAACACACCGAGCCTCGAAAGTGAAAAATATGCAATTTAAATCCTGCGAGTGCAAAACTAATTTTCCTACATTCTAAATGACTAAAAATAATTTTAGGAAAAAGCTGGGTATTTTTTCGATTTTTATTTTATTTTCTACGAATTAAAAACTAAATTAATCTAATTAATTAATAAAAAAAATACTAAACATTTTAAGCAAATTTTGGAAAAATCAAAAAAGTACTTTAAATAGTCTTTGGTCCTAAGAAAAATAAGAAAGGTAGTGTCTACTTTATGAAATAAGCAGAAAATAAGCCTACAAGTGCTTAAGGTAATAACTGCCAAATGCCTCTAAGTAATTAATTGTGCATGAAAAAACAATAAAAGACTCAAGGCGTTGGTTTGAGGTGCGCTGGTGATGTGGACGTGTGCAATTGCTAAGGGGGTCGAATCCCACCCCTGCATTTTTTTTCTATTATTTTTTTTTTGGATTTTTCTTTTTGAACTCAAAGAGTAGATCAAAATGAAAGAGTTTTGTAAAAAAAATTTTAAAGAAAACTTGCTAAAAAGCTGTTATGAATAGCCTCTGACTCTGTTGGTGACAACTTCTAAAACAAACAGCCCTTTAGCCACTGTTGGCATCAAATAAGCAAAAAGCAGTTGGAAAAATGGTAGTTAAGCAAAAGGTAGTGACACATAAGCTGAAATGTGCATAGATAAGCTGCAAATAAGCAAAGACAAATGGGAAGCGGTTGGTATTCTAGGGGTAATCCTAAAGCTAAAGAAATTGAATAAAAAGCAATCAAAAGTGTTTTAACAAGCACTACAAGCTGAAATAAGATCTACGCTAACCTAACTACACTAATGCCCACTAAAAAGCTTAAATGAACTATAATGAACACCTAATAACCACAAGAAAAAAAAGGTGAAAAGCTGCTGTGGGCGTTGGACTTGCAGGCTGCTGCATCACTTAGTCCAAGGGTGCCTGTTTAAGCGCTAATTAAGGTATCGAAAAGCTAGTACTAAAAATTATAAAAAATGCTATCAACTAGACCACCAATCAAAGATTAATCCTACCAAATTTTAGAGATTACCGATTCAAAACGAAGAAATTAAAATTCAGAAAAAAAGGTAATTGGGCTGATTGCTATTACAGGGCAGTGGACAGAAATGATCTAAGTGACTAAACTAATCTACCTCCCTACTACTAAAATCTACTCGAACCAGAAAACTAAATTATCCTACACTAAACTAAGATTACTTGAACTCCAAAAATGGGTAAAATATGGAAGTGACCCAAGAAATACTCTAATCCAAACACTGCCTCTTCAAGGTTAGAAAAACATGAAACTGTTTTAAAAAATGGTACCAGAATTGAGAAAACTTTATTTTTATGATTCAACTAACTCCACAATGACTAAAAAAAACTTCAATCACAATTATTAGAACATGAAGGCAGATTAAAAAGCATGAACAAATAGTAAAGCTGTAAAAAATGGAATGACATCTGAATTAAATTAGCATTGAAAATTAAAAGGGTACACTTAAAGTAAATGACAGTAATGAAAAATGGACTAGAACTCTCAAATTCTAGACAAGAATTACACTAATCCTACATGCCTATTTATACAGGAAATAAAAAAGATTGCTTTCTCCTTTTTCTTGGCTTCTTTCTTCTGTGTTTGTTTTGTGAGACAAAACAAGCAAAACCATCCTTTATGCTTTCTTCAGTCCATCCCCACCTTTGATTACTCCTTGGTGTCCATTCCCCAAATCACAGCCATTGATTGAATTCTTGTAACTTGTGGATTGATGACATGGAGGTGCAACATGTGAAGAGGGGGACACATGTGACCTTGCTTGGGTTTCTGGAGTTGAGAGTGATGGGGAGAGAGGAGGGAAACAAATTGGGCGCCATTTTATGTTTTTGTGATTTATCTTTTGTGTTCTGAATTGAGAGTGGATAAAAAGAGGGAAGGAGGTCAGGTTGAGAAAGGGATCAAAATGGGAAGGGTTTAATTTATTTTGTAAAAAAGAGTTTTAAAGTAAAAATGTATTTTTTTGGTTTTTGAGTTTTGTAATGTTTTTTTTTAGAAACTTAAAAATTGTTTTTCTAAAAATGATTTTTTATAAAAATGGTTTTGAAGGCTAAATTGTAAATTTTGGATTTTTGTTTTTTTGGTTTTAAGGAGCAATTTGGTCATTTAGGTATCGGGGAAGGGTAAAATGGAAATTTTGGTTTCGGGTTAGGTTTTTAGGTTTGTTTTCCCAATCTCACTCCAAAAATGCGTCCCAGGCTCTGAAAATGTAGAAAATCCACTCCTGGCTCTTTCCGCAAAGCACTTTTTCTGATTTCGGCTCGATTTTGCTCGTTTTCGCTCTGTTTTCAATCCTTTTGTACCTGCAAGACACAAAACACTCTCCGAGGATATTTTTAACATATTTTGATCATATTTGGATGTTTTTTGTCGTTTTTGAGGTCTTAGGTGGGTAAAAACAATGAGTGAATAAGCAATCATCAAATCCCCCCACACTAGGCGATTGCTAGTCCCTAGCAATCAATCATGTGAAGTAATGACTGAAATCACGAGCATACCCCATTTTGACTTTTATTCGATGCGAGAAATTTATACTAGACTAAAAGTAAACAACATGCTTGATTAACAAAAAGTGGTATCATGGAACGGGATTCACACAAAATGGGTGTCTCTAGGGAATTTGAATCGTCATCCTCTTTTTTATACTCTCAAACTAAGTCTAAACTTATTGTGCAAACGTTTTGATAAAATGCTAACGCTACTTATACCAATAATCTATGTAAGTCGAGACTTAACTTTTTACTCCCACCGTTTATACAATTTAAGTTCGTGTGCTCATTTTCAAAATTTTGACCATTAAAATCGACCTTGTTATGGTTGACATCCACTTAATCCCGTCGCCACCACAACTCTCCCATCATAGACCCACCAGTCCCGTCACCACTGGTAAGTATTGTTATCTTCCTTTTGTACACATCGTTCTAACACATAAAATAACCCTGTTAAGCCTATTAGCTAATTGAACATTTGTTTCGAGATATCCTCTTGTAAATTATGTCATTTTCTTGTTAAATTTAGATAGTTAATTGGTTAAAAAATTTAAGAAACCCTGTTAAGCCTGTTACCACATGAACATGGAACCATAATTTAGCTAGTTAATTTCTTATTTTTCCTTGACCCAAACATCCCTTTAGGAACTGTTTCATTAGACTTTATTCAATTCTTAGCATAATTCAATACCACATTCAATCTTTGAGCTATCCTCATTACTTGGAATGTCTTTTTTAACTTTTAAGATCATCAATTGAAGTTTGATGTTGTCTTGTATAATCTTCAATAACTTGAACTGTCTTTTTAACATGCCTGCAGAGACTACATTTATAAACATTTCTGCTCGGATAAGTGGGACACATTTATAAACATGGACAAGTCTTGGATAGGAACTAATAGGACCAACAAATCTTATGTTGATGGAGTAGCAGCGTTTATTGATTATGCAGTACACAACTTACGGAAGATGGGGAACATCGACCCACGAGTTAAGAAAAATGATCTTTCAATGCCATGTCCGTTATGCATTGTTTAAACCACATAAAGCATAAAGTGGAGAAAGTGCAGTTCCATTTATTCAGCAATGGGTTTGATCTAAGCTACCTAAACTGGACTAAACATGGAGAGAAGGATGAGTCATCAATAAGTACCGAAACACCTGTTAACGCTACAACAGAGTTTGTTGACGACACGGATTTTGCTTCATATATTCCAACAGATGCCCCAAACAGAATAGAAATGGTTAATGCTACAAAATATAATTTTGATGAGGATGATCTTGTCAAGTTTCAACAATTATTATTATACGCAGAGAAGCCTCTTTACGCAGGATGTCCTGACTTCACAAAGCTGTCCGCAATAGTTAAACTACTCAACTTGAAGTGTAAGTATGGATGTTCTGATAAGTTCTTTACTGAATTACTAGGATTGTTAAAGAAGATGCTGCCTGCTGGTAACAAAATGGTGGAAAAAACTTATCAAGCCAAAAAAAATTTGAAATTAATTGGATCAGGATACAAAAAGATACATGTATGTATCAACAACTGCCTTCTTTACTGGAAGGATGACAAGGATTTGACTGCGTGTCGAACTTTTGGGATATCAAGATGGAAGGTGGATAATAAGACACATAAAGTGTACGAAAACATTACAGCAAAGGTAATGTGGTACTTTCCAATTATACCAAGACTGCAACGACTATTTAAGCTAGAAAGTATTTCAGAAGATTTAAGATGGCACGTGACACAGAGGATAACCGATGGTGTGTTACGTCACCCCGCAGATTCAAAGGCATGGCGTAGCATAGATGAAAAATTCCCCGAAATTGCTGAAGATCCAAGAAATCTACGGCTAGGAATATCGGCTGATGGGGTTGACGTCAACTCAGGAAATAGGCATCACATTGTATGGCCAGTTTTAATTGTCATATACAACCTTCCTCCATGGTTGTGTATGAAAAGAAAGTTTATCATGCTTTCGGTATTAATATCGGGATACCCGGGAAATGATATCGATGTTTTTTTAGAACCTTTTGTTGATGATTTGCAAACCTTATTCGATACAGGGGTTGATACATATGATGCATCCACAAAATATAACTTTAATCTACGTGCCGTTGTGTTATGGACAATAAATGATTACCCTGCACTTGGTACATTATGTGGCTGCCCGTGCATGGATTCAAAGGTTGTGTAGTATGTGGAAAGATACAAACGTGTTAGACTTTCGCCTCATCCAAGCAAAGTTATGTTGGTCACAGACGATATCTACCATATGACCATCCGTTCGGAAGGCAAAGGAAGGCATTTAATGGACAACAAGAATTTCTCCCGGCTCCAAATCCAATGACCGGGGAACAAATATACAACGAGGTACAACATATTGAAAATAAGTAGGGAAAAGGAAAACGAACAAACAATAATGCAACAGAAAACCAAGAAGATACGAGAGGCAGAGGTGGGAAGATTCAAAAGCAGAAAAGAAACATAAAAGAAGTAGAGGGTAGTTCAAGCCAAGTAAACGGACAAAACGGTGCGTATTGGAAGAAATTCAACATTTGGTATCGAAAACTTAGGTATTGGAGGCATAATTCTGTTCCACATTGTATTGATTTTATGCATGTAGAAAAGAATGTTGCTGAGAGTCTCGTCGGAACTTTGCTACATGTTCCGGGAAAGACGAAAGATGGATGAATGAATGCTCGATTGGATCTGGCTGAGTTGGGGTAAAACAAGAGTTGTTTGCTATGCAAGAACAAGACAAAACAACACTACCTCCAAAGAGGTTACACATTAACGAATGCCGAAAAAGATATTTTTTGTGAAACTTTACACAACATCTGGGTACCACAAGGCTATTGTTCAAATTTCTCTTGTTTGGTCAGCCTAAAGGATAGGAAGCTCATTGGCCTAAAATCGCATGACTATCACATGCTAATGCAAGAGTTTTTGCCCATTGCAATACATTCAATCATGCACCCACCCACACGATATGCTATTATCAGGTTTTGCTTTTTCTTTAAATCAATATGTTGCAAAGAAATAATATTGCAAGAACTAGATAATATGCAAGCGAACTGTAGTGACACTGTGCCTACTCGAGAAGTTCTTTCCTCCATCATTCTTTGATATTATGATACATTTGATTGTGCACCTAACTAGGGAGGTAAAATTATGCGGTCCCATATGCTTTCAGTGGATGTATCCATTCGAAAGATGTATGAAGGTTATTAAAGGACATGTGCGAACGAAATAGACAGAAGGATGCATTGCCGAGGAGACTATTGCGGAAGAAACAATAGAGTTTTTTAGCGAATATCATAAATCCATGAAAACTGTTGGTATCCCACCTGATAAACATGAAACAGATGAAAATGAGGAAGGAAAGCCATTGTCGGCCGGCAAACCAAGTGAAGTTTCTGCAGGAACTCTTTCAGAAAGTGCATTTGTATGTAATAAATAATACAGATGAAGTTGTACCGTATATCGAGTAAGTCTTACTAACACATGTCTATTTCGTTACTGAAAATGATGTATCAAATATAATAATCAAACACATTATTTCAGGCGACACAAGCAAGTTTTGAAAGCAGAAAACCCGGGTAAACGAATAGCATTTCTGGAGAATGAGCACAGAAAATCTTTTGCCAAGTGGTTACGCAAAGAAGTAATTAATCTTATGTTACTCAACATACCCTTTCTAAACCTTATTTCTCAGCATTTTGATCGAAAATTGGTGTACTTATTCTTTTGAGCTAATATATACTGTAATGAAATTCAGGTTGAGAGAGTTAGAAATCGACAAAGAAAGTGTATCAGAAACTGTAAGGTGGATATCCTATGGACCACGCGCCACCGTAGTGAAATACGATGCATATCACATCAATGGGTATACTTTTCGTACGAAAGATCATGAAGGCAAAGTTTACCAGAACAGTGGGGTTAGTGTTGAGGCATTAGATATGCACATATCTAAAGAAGTTGCGACCACAAGAAAAGCATATTATTATGGGGTTTTACAAGAGATATGGGAACTAGATTACCGTTACATGCAAATTCCTCTTTTCAAATGTGACTGGGTTAATCACAAAGTTGGTGGTGTGAAACGTGATACTACTCTTGGGTATACATTGGTTGACCTGAATAGTTTAGGCCACAAGGTTGATCCGTTCATATTAGCCGCAAAAGCACGACAAGTGTTTTATGTGAAAGACCAGGTAGATAAAAAATTGTCTATTGTGTTAAAGACACCTCCCAAGAATTACAAAGATAAGTATGACGAAGCCGATGAGGAATTTAGTACCGTCATTCACCAGCACAATGATAACACATTGCCACATGTGGATCGACGTGACTTGGGTAAAGAATCACGAACTGACTACTATCGAACCGACTGTGGAGGTGTTGTTATACGAAAATCCAAGTGGACCATGTTATGGTTAAGTTGTCACACTCTACCTTTATCATATTTCACTCTTTTAAAGCATATAGACATTGATTTTTTGTACTTTTTTAAGGATTTATATTTATAATACAAGACTTAATATTAGTTAAATCTGTTAGGTATATTATTTTGTTTAAGGATATGATGAAAAGCAAGAATTCTCACAGATTGGAGATGTATGGAAGCTGTACTAGTTGATGTGCTATAGTACAGAGTTAATTCTGGTGATGTCATTGTTAAGTCTGTTTGACCATTCTTTAGTCTGGTAGTGCAAAAATTAAAAAACTATTTTTTTGTTAAATAGTACCGTTACCTAATTTTAGGTGGTCAGAAGTATTTATATGGATAATTTTATTTTTAGAATTCATATTTATCCTTTAATTACTTTATCCTAATCTTTAAAAGTTTAAATATTTTCTTTCGATTAAGTCTCCTTACTAGCACTAAACCCTAATTGCCCTGCACTACCAGTACTTCAATTAACATAAAAGATGGCACAATTAAACTTTGTAGACAAGCACAATCAAGTGGGATTTCTCAAAAAGCCTGCTGAAAGCACAGGCTTCGAGCAGATAATGGACTTTCTAAAGGGTAGTCATATCAGGTATGCCCTTACTCATAATCCAACTATCTATGATTACTTAGTCAAACAGTTCTGGTAGACTGCTATTGCTAGAACTATTGCTGATGGGACACTAGAGTTAAATGCAACTATTGATACGTTAGAGTATTCAATCACGAGGAATCAGTCGAAGCAAGCTTCAATTGGTCGATGCCTCGGGATTTCAATGTTGCCAAATAATGACCTCTTTCAAGGATTGGAAAATATTGGATATCTAACTGATGGAACATTCACTTTTTGGAAGAGTCATTTTACGCCACAATGGCGTTTCCTTGTGCATCATATTTCACATTGTATGAGCTCTAAAAGTGGTGGATGGGATCAATTTTGAAGCAATATTGCTTCTGCATTGGTCTGTCTCTCCACTGGCAGACTCTTTAATTTTTCAAAAATGATTTTTGATGCCATGGTTGCTAATTCCAAGAATAAGAAATTTTTTTTGATGTACCCAAGATTTTTGCAAATGATCTTAAATATTGAAACAACAAGCAAACATCCTTACATTGCTCTCCCTTTCACTAAAAAGATATTTGGTAATATGAAAAGGGGTTTTGAAGGGGTACACAAGCCACTTTTGTCTGCTATGTTGCCTGCTTGTTGCTCTGACCCGAAGGTACATCTACATCTGTTCCATCTCCTATGCTACATCAAAGCTCAGGCTCAACCTACATCTCGAACGGAAAAACGAGTTTGAACAGAGGACACCAACACCTCCACCACATTCACCTTCAGTCCATGAGGAAGAACCACCAGTTATTCCTCAACCACTACCTCCAACACCCACTACTACAGGGAACCAGTTCCTTATCTATGGAAGATCTACTTCAACCTGGTTCCACAACCTGATTTCAAGGGTTGATGAGCTGGAGAAAAATTGAAGAAGACCAAGAAGTCACTGGGGACTACTGCAAAAGAGTTAAGAAATTGGAGGGAAATTCAAACAGACGGGGATAGACATTACAGACTCAAAAGGTGAGGAATCCTCTGAGGAAACTCAAATTAGTCCTCAAGGATTGGAAGCATCTGAAATCTTGGTTAAGAATTTCAGTCACAAGAAATCCTTTAAGAAGAGACTGGATAAAGAAGTTGCAAGTTCTAGTGGAGTGGATAAGTCTAGTGATTTTACTAAAGATAAGTCGGTGGTGCTTTGAAATTAAATCGCTTTTGATGAAGATTTTAATACTGGCTTTGATGCTGAAGTTAATACAAGTACTGAACATATTAATCTGGTAGTGATCCGGTAGTAATGGTGAGGAGTTTGTGCATAGGAAGGCAAAGGAATAGTGCAAGAATCTTCGAGGCGTGAAGACCAAAAAGCAACTCACACAAGAGGAAGCTAGCTTAATGAGATTGCTAGGATTCAAGCAGAGGATGAGGTGAAGAAGCTAAACGTGCTGAGAACAAACATTGAATGATGAGTGATTGCCAAAAGTCTGCAGGGAGGAACCAAATTAACCGAAGAACAAATGAAAAGGAAAGCTGAAATTGAGGAATCTGCCAAATTCTACAATGATGAAGAATGGGATACTATAAAGGCCCATTATTAGTAAGCAGAGATATCCTTCCTGATATTGGCGGAGAAGACTATGCAAGTAAAATGGTTGAGATGATTAATGAGAAGAAGAGGCTTCTCAGAGAGCAGAGACAAAGAGAAAGGATGCACAGACCCTTGACCAAAGGTGAGCAAAGGGATTATATGATCCACTACATCAAAAGTCAAGGGAATCCTACCTGGAAGTTGAGCCGTTAAGGAAATTGAAGGTGATGTTCTAAAAGCGAATTTGAAAAGTAGTGTACCAAAATAAAAATTTTATTCCACTGGATTCAGAGTTGGAAGCTTCAACGTTTAAAAGGAAGGGTTACAATCTTCAACCAAAGGATGCTAAGAAGCGAAGATTGCGAGAGACGAAAAGGTTGCTGAAGCGAAAACTTGGTGATAAGCCAAAAGCTGTAAAGAGAGGAGGAAGCCAGGTTAAGCAACCAGGTTTGAATATGACAAGGAAGAAATCCACTGGAAAGAAAGGAGTGAAAAAGGGTAAGAAAAATGTTAAGAAGGAAGTGGAAGAGTACATGAAGGATAAGGTTGATGAACCGTCATCAGAAGAGTTTACCATGGGCTTCATTCCTATAGGTTCAGCACTTCCTGCTAAGATTGCAAAGGTTCAGATCATCAAAAATGGGAAAAAGGTAGTTTACCTGTGATAGTAAGGGAAAATCACACAGACACTATATATGTGAACTTTCATGGTTTATTGAGTGATTTGTCCAGGGATGATTTGAAGACCATGTACCAGCTGATGATGGAGAAGCATGGTGACAAGAGACCTAAAAAGGAATATGAAAGAGTCCTTTGGGGTGACTTGAAGACCATGTTTGAGAGACCAGATGCTGATGATGAAATGTGGAAGCTGGCCTGTCAAGAACAAGTAATCAGAAAGAGATATTTCCACACTTGTCAGTGCATCTGTTTGGAATTAGAAACTGCAATTATTTATATGCTTACAGAAGTGGAGTATCCACTTCCAAACAATATTTGCAGGGCTATGCTTGAGAAGAAGCTGTTAGGTGAAAGAAAGGATGATGCATGCTATCAGCTTTTGAGGTTAATTGAATCAAAAGCTCAACAACAATATCTTGGCAGTATAACAGTTAAGTCGGTAGTATTAAGTAGTTAGTTCTTTATGAAAAACAGAATAGTTTATTAGAGTTTAGGGAAGGCATATGTACGCGTAGAGATATCTTAGGAAAAGATATATATATCCTTCTACACGTTTTGTATACTAGGTTTTCCTAAGTGTATAAAGGAACCATAAAGTAGAGTGAAATGAACTTGTACTTAGACGAATAGAAATATTAATAAAATAAGTTTATTAGTGAAATAGTATTTGTGTTCTTCTTGCTTGTTGTTAAGATTCCGCATTAACAATCAAGTACTCGTTGTTAAAGAGTTCTTCATATATATAATTAGTTTGGATTTATCCAAGTTTAGTAGATTGTGGTGTTGCACAAGTGTTAATGTGTGTGCATATCAATGTGACTATAAAAGCCATCACCTACAAACCCACATTTTCATTAACAGCACAATAAAAGCAACAAACTTGACCATATGGTGTTTAAAGTGAAGAAACGTGTATTTTGTGTGACTATTGATCATCCAATGGCCACATCAAATTTATGTTTGTGTGGCCTTTTCTAACATTTAGTCACACAAAGAATGTTTGTTTTCGGTATTTAGTCACATACAATTAATCATAAATTGGCTAAAAGTGTTAATAAGTGTGACCATATGGTTTTTCAAGTGAAGAAATGTGTGTTTTGTGTTACTATTGATCATCCAATGGCCACATTAAATTTATGTTTGTGTGGCCTTTTCTAACATTTAGTCACACAAAGAATGTTTGTTTTGGGTATTTAGTCACATACAATTAATCATAAAGTGGCTAAAAGTGTTAATAAGTGTGACCATATGGTGTTTCAAGTGAAGAAATGTGTATTTTGTGTGACTATTGATCATCCAATGGCCACATGAATTTTATGTTTGTGTGGCCTTTTCTAACATTTAGTCATACAAAGCATGTTTGTTTTGGGTATTTAGTCACATACAATTAACCATAAAGTGGCTAAAAGTGTTAATAAGTGTGACCATATGGTGTTTAAAGTGAAGAAACGTGTATTTTGAGTGACTATTGATCATCCAATGGCCACATATTAAGTTACGTGACCATATGTACTGGATTTTGGCTACACTTAAATAATATGTGTGACAAAACGTTTAGACACATATGGCATTTGGTCATGGTGTTAGTAGCAAATGTGACTTTATAGATTAGCTTTTGGCAAGCTAACACAAACTAAACTTTAAACACACATATTAACTTACGTGAACATATGTACTGGATTTTGGCTACACTTAACGAATGTGTGACAAAACATTTAGTGTGACCATATATGGCTTTTGGTCACAGTGTTCAAGTGTGTGACATATATTTGTCACTGTTTATATGTATATCGTGACTAATGCTTCAACCTTACTTTTCATTTGTCACTTGTTCCAATTTCAGATGTGGCTAAAGAGTTGGCAAAACATATCAGTCACCCTTAAATAATGTGTGACAAAACTTGACTCTATGATTTAGACACACAAAACATTACTTCATGTGACTAACGCATCAAGGTTACTTGTATTTGTCACGCGTTCCAAATTCATATGTGGCTAAATGATCTGAAACAAAATCACCAGATACCTTTAGCCACACAATGTTCAATTGTGTGGCGATACAGTTCTAATGGTCACACAATCAAAATTTTCATGTGTGACTAATTAGTAAATGTTGTCAATTTTCGTACCTTCAGCCACACAAATATGTGAATGTGTGGCCGTTCCATTTCGACCATGCGTGACCAAATCCCGTTTTTGTACTAGTGTCTATTGAATAAGGATATTCAATGCTTTATTATTTTGGTCACAAACCAAAATGTTTATCATATTCTGAGACTCGTCATCTCATCATTTTTAGGTTTCGGTTTGGAACCTCCACTACATTGTGCTTGATCTGTTTGTGCTTGTTCAATTTCATCAAGGTGAGTTCATAACCTCGCTTTTACTTTTATTTGCAAACCCCGCGGGGGAGATACATGCTCTAAACTAGAACACAAGGTTTTTCATAAATGTTCGCTTCTTGATTATTGGTACTGCCTAAGTATTTAGCCATAAGTCCCCTGTATCATGAACCATTAGTCACCGCGAGTGAACGCATATATCGTGAATAGTACTATGGGGAGTAACGACCCCGTCTTGGTTATAGGAAATAACCGGGGCACACCCTATTTTTGAATTGCATTAGGTAATTGGCTATTACCTCCTTTGGGGCAAAACTTTACGTACACCAATAATTCGATGTATGCAGTTGAATCTTGGTTGCATGAGCTTAGTGCATAATAATATGTGATTTTTCTTTATGATATTGTTAGTTTACAATGATCATGCTCATATTCTTGTGTTCAACTGTTATTTAAACCTATGAACTTCACTCAACATTTTTGTTGACCTTTTTATGCATGTTATCTCAGGTAATCAGTGAAGATTATGTCCAAGGCACGGAGTGGGGCATACTGTCACACCCCGCCAGAGGCGGAAACGCGAGGTGTAACATAATCAATATACATCGCAAAGAGATATAATACAATACCCTAATTTAAATTTAAAGAAATATTGTAACATTACAACAAGGTTCTAGCCGACCTTGGCAATTGAAACATGAAGTTTGACATTTGAAAGGTGACACTTTAATACATAACGACTCAGTTGACTGGTGACGACTCCTTTATTTAAACTCTTCATAAAATATGCTAATCAACGATCACCTGAAATGCATGAGAAAAATGGGTCAACTATAAAAATAGTTGGTGAGTACACAGGTTTTATTAAAACCATTTTAGAAATTCGCGGCAAATGTCCTGCCAACTTACTACGTTACAAATCCCGCCCATACAAGACTTGTAACATATAAGCTCGCATACACTTCCATATTTCAAGTCTAATAACCAATGCACATATGGTCACAATACGCCTCGTATATAATAAAGTATGCGGCAATGCCCCTAAAATAAATAATATGCGTTCCGTAGACAGGGGAACGAGAGGTTGGCCGACCTCTAATAGCGCTATCCATACTATCTACTGCTCCGCACAAGGGAGCCGTACGAACGGTACGTATAATTGGAGTGCGAACGGCAAACCAATAAGGGACTAACAATGCGAATGTACGAACAGTACATCATAACAACTATTATATACTATCAATTAATGACTGCTCCAAACATGGGAGACTCGGCACTACTCCGAACATGGGAGACTTTGCGTTGCTCCGAACAGGGGAGACTTTAGGTCAAGGACGTACGGTCCATTAGGTCCAAACAAGTCATAAGCTCATAATTAAGTCCAAGAATCTAAGGGTTCAAAATATATTAAATAGTTCAAGGAAAACAATTTAAGTTTATATTCATGCATTTTAACCCAAAAAAGTAAAACAATAAAAAGGGGCTGTGAATACTCACCTTGGCAATTAGCAGTCTAAAGCAGCAGTCAATTAGAATTATTGGATGACACAGACACACGACCTAGATTAGTATGGAAAATTTAGTCTTTATTCATGATTATGACTCGACAAGGTTTAATAAAGGTTTTGTTGTTGCTTGTGTGGCCATGATTAACGTTTAATATAATTTTTTTGTAGATTTTAGCTCTTGGAAGTGCATAAGTACATAATAAGAAAATATCAAAGACGAATGAATCTTCAGTTCGATGGCAACCGAAATACGATGTACGAAAAATAATTACTCATAACATTAGACGTTAACTAATTATAATTCGAAAGTCGTTAAAACTATATACATTTATATATGATCAATACTAGTTGATGATAAAAGTATATTAAAATCATACTTTAAGTGATGGTTTTATTAAAAGGTTTTATATTAAAAATACTTTTATTAGTTATAAATGTAAGTTTTTGGAAAATTTGGGCATAACCCGTATACACGTTTTTGTCGTACGCGGCGACTTATTGTCATAACATGCCGTTATTATAAAATAAATTTTGTTTATACATTTTATGGATCAATTTTTCAAATGTAAATTCTTAACTTATACTGTAATGTTTATAAAACGAGTTATGTGGATTTGAACACGTCATTATGTCGAGATTAAAAACATTGAGATAATCCGGAATTAATTACATAGTTTAACTTTTTAATGACCCGTAAATACCAAACGCACCCATAGTTGGGCTTAGTGGGTTTCGGCCCTCAAACCCCTTCGGCCCAAAGTCACAATTCTAAACCCAACACCAAAATTTAACCCAATACATGCTATACTTTACAATAAGTTTTTGTTATTTTTGAAATATGGTGAAGACAAAGATCAGACCAGTTTTTGTAGATTTTGATAATGCTATATGTACTCGTGTGACTATAACTGCCATTTTAACTTTTTATTTATTTATTAAGCAAATGTTAACTAGCAATGTATCTACTTTTGATAATGACAAAAAAATGGAATTATAAGTCATGTTACCAACTTTTATAAAATTTGGCCGGTAGTAATTTAGAAATATAAGGAAACAGAAGAGGTTGCAACTTGCAAGGCTAACAGATTCGGCTCAAAACAAATATGTCAAGATTAAATTAGCACTTCCAATGAGCAATCTAGTTTAATTTAATTTTATTTTTGTTTATATAATCACGTTTGATGCTTAAAACAAAATTTCCATTTTAACTTTTAGTTTTGCCCTTATGTTTCTTTGTTTGCGCCTCGACAGGAAAACAACAACAACAACCACCAAGACAACAATTCTTCTTTTTATACAAATCAATACTTTTAGCCAACTAGTTTCACTAAAATTAAACCTCCAATGTTTTTCTAATTTATTTACTTATCGGTAACAAAAATAAAAATTCGAATTGGACAAAATTCACAATATAATAGATTGAAATTATTAACAAGATTAATGTTCTTACAATATTCCCAAAGTGGGTCGAGTGGTTATGAAAACCGAGTACAAAATCTCCAATTGTACACGAACTAGAATGAGTTAGATAAAATTGAAGCTTGATTTGGACTCCTTAGACCTTGAATAACAAAACCCCTCAACCAATTTCGAATAGCCCTTTGATTTATGCAACCCTAATTTTTGGATTTTTGAAGGATGATGAAGACACTTTGATAAATTCAATCTATCTATAGATGAATTTAAGGAATGAAGTACAAGCTTTACTCTTGACCTTGGTTGCTATTCTTGGCTAATAATACCTCCTTGTTTGCCACGTTCAAGCTTCCTCGTGATGTCTAGGATGGTAGAGTACACATTTGGGGATGGTGACATAGATAGAATGGGATTGACTTTAGAGAGGAGGGGGAAAGCACCCATTTAGGTGATTGTTTTTATGTTTATTTCGACAAGGAGAGAAGAGGGAAGCATGTTCTGAAAAGGATAAGTAGGAGAGGGGCGTGAGTAAGAGGTAGGATTATTAGGTGTATTATTATTATTAAATGTATATTGTGCACCCCGTCTTTGTATAATTTGTTCCGTACAAAATAACGTTTAATTATGTAGAATATTTTCCGGTTATCCGTATTTTATAAATTTTATATTTTTGGAAACGTCTTGACGAGTGAAATATTATGGTATTATTATTACTTTGAAATTAGAAAGTAGTTTCGTGCCAATTTTTTTATGGTGTCGGTACGCGTGTGGTGCTGGGACTTTGGAAAACATGAGATAACTTCTCGTTTTTGAGTTATAATGATAAAGAAAATAAATAACTCGCATATTCTGATATAAATAATAGCCGGGAGAATTTACGGATTGTCACAGTCTGCCAACCTTAAAAAGAATCTCGTCCTCGAGATTCAGTCCGTCTACACTACAGGCGTACATTCTCATGGTTCAAATTTTCTCATTCTTGAACTTTTCCCTCAAAAGACTCTTAGTTGGTGAATTTTCACAACTTGTCGACCTGACCGGTCATTTGTTTAAGTTGTATAGGTTGAGTAACAACTTGATTCTAACTTGATTTTCGCAACTCATCAAACAAGAACTGTCACTAGATCAAGCTAGGAAACAAGTTGTCAGAAAGAGATGGCTTCTCATATATGGAAGAGACCTTTTGAAAGTTTGGCTCGAGTTTGAAATCATTTAAACCAATCAATACTAATAGTGGGGTGCTCAGATTAGTGAGAAGGCAACAATTAAACTAAGGCTCATGATGCATGGTTCTACACTAATCAATTCCATGAACTAGAACCAAAAGATACTGAAATATAGTGGGTGATCAAAAGAATGTACCCGTCATAGTGCTTGTGTCTTAGCGAGCTTCCTTAGCGCCCAAGAAGTATGCTCGACCCGGAGCTGGGCTGACATTATCTCCACGGTTTGGGTTATCTCTATCAATTGCTAAGGTGAGAGTCATGTTACCGTGCTCCGACTTCTGTGCCCTATTCAACTTAGGACACGTGTTTCGGAAGTGATCCAGACTTCCACACTCGTAGCATGTTAGCCTTCGTCCTTCGTTTCCATTTCTGTCTAAGCAATTTCGACTAAGATGGCCCGTCTTCTGGCACACGATACACTTTGGGCAGTTCCCTATGTGATGGAGGTTGCATCGAGTGCACTTAGGATGTGGCCCTGCATACCCTCTACTTTCCTGAGTCGTTGCTCCATAGTTTCTGGTCACTCGTTGCCTCTTGTCTTCTTTGGTCATGGTCTCGACAACCCTGGTGATCCTCCTGTCGCTTTCGCCCATTGTCATTTGTTTTTGCTAGTCCTCCAGACTTTGATCACGTCATTAGTCAAGCGGTATGCCATGCCCACAGCAGCTTGCAGAGTAGTTGGGTTGGATGAGGTGACATCTCTCCTAATCTTAGGAATCAAACCCCAAATGTATCGATCAATCAGCTTCTCCACAGTAGAGACCATGTGAGGAGCCATCCTGGTTAGCTCGTGAAAGCGAATTGTGTACTTGTCAACTTCTACTCCTACCATCAAATGGTTCCAGAATTCCGCTTCCAGTTTCTGCACTTCATCCTTCCTGCAGTACACCTCGGTTAGTAGCTTCTTAAATTCTTCCCAATATAATCCATTTGCAGCTTCTCTCCCTCTGGTCTGTAGCTGGTTGTTCCACCAGGTCAGTGCCCGACCCTGAAGTAGACCTGTAGAGAACTCAACCTTATCTCCTGCAGCATATTTAGTAATGCTAAGTTTTGACTCCACATTCTCAAACCTAAGATATCAGGCCAATGGCACCCTTGGTGCCATGAAATTCCTTTGGCCTGCATGACATGAAGGTCTTATAGCTGCATCCGTGGCCATTGGTCGAGGTACCAGCTCCCTCATTGGCTCGTCCTGCATCAATGTGTGCGACAATCTGAGTGAGGAGATCCGCTAATCCAGCAGCACTGTCTCTTGGGGCTTCATTGTTGATGCTTCCTGAACGAGTGTTCCTTGTAGTCATGATTCTACAATGGGCCAAAAAATTTGGTTGTGTGAGTCATGGCGGATGTTGTGTGGGACGGCGACAGGTAGTAAGTGTAATGTGACGGGAACAAGGACGTGCTTAGCCTATCGGGTCATAATATAGCGAGAAGAAGGCATATATAAAATGTATATAAGGTATAATGGACATATAAACATCTCATGCATACTTACGCGACTAATGCAGTTCCAGGTGATCAGACTCTTTAAGACTCGACCAACATGATCCGAGGCTACTAATCCCATCATTGTATGATTCTTCCTAAATTATGCATAGGTGTACAGGCTATGCATAATTTAGGAGTAACAATGCAATGCTGGAAACGCGAGGTGTAACATAATCAATATACATCGCAAAGAGATATAGTACAATACCATAATTTAAATTTAAAGAAATAGTGTAACATTACAACAAGGTTCTAGCCGACCTTGGCAATTGAAACATGAAGTTTGACATTTGAAAGGTGACACTTTAATACATAACGACTCAGTTGACTGGTGACGACTCCTTTATTTAAATTCTTCATAAAATATGCTAATCAATGATCACCTGAAATGCATGAGAAAAACGGGTCAATTATAAAAATAGTTAGTGAGTACACAGGTTTTATTAAAACCATTTTAGAAAGTCTGCTTGGCAAATGTCCTACCAACTTACTACGTTACAAATCCCGCCCATACAAGACTTGTAACATATAAGCTCGCATACACTTCCATATTTCAAGTCTAATAAACAATACACATATGGTCACAATACGCCTCGTATATAATAAAGTATGCGGCAATGCCCCTAAAATAAATAATATGCGTTCCTTAGACAGGGGAACGAGAGGTTGGCCGACCTCTAATAGCGCTATCCATACTATCTACTGCTCTGCACAAGGGAGCCGTACGAACGGTACGTATAATTGGAGTGCGAACGGCAAACGAATAGGGGACTAACAATGTGAATGTACGAACAGTACATCATAACAACTATTATATACTATCAATTAATGACTGCTCCGAACATGGGAGACTCGGTACTGCTCCGAACATGGGAGACTTTGCGTTGCTCCAAACAGGGGAGACTTTAGGTCAAGGACGTACGGTCCATTAGGTCCAAACAAGTCATAAGCTAATAATTAAGTCCAAGAATCTAAGGGTTCAAAATATATTAAATAGTTCAAGGAAAACAATTTAAGTTTATATTCATGCATTTCACCCCAAATAAGTAAAACAGTAAAAAGGGGCTGTGAATACTCACCTTGGCAATTAGCAGTCTAAAGTAGCAGTCAATTAGAATTATTGGATGGCACTGACACACGACCTAGATTAGTATGGCAAATTTAGTCTTTATTCATGATTATGACTCGAATAGGTTTAATAAAGGTTTTGTTGTTGCTTGTGTGGCAATGATTAACGTTTAATATAATTTTTTGTAGATTTTAACTCTTGGAAGTGCATAAGTACATAATAAGAAAATATCAATGACGAATGAATCTTCAGTTTGATGGAAACCGAAATACGATGTACGAAAAATAATTACTCATAATATTAGACGTTAACTAATTATAATTCGAAAGTCATTAAAAGTATATACATTTATATATGATCAATACTAGTTGATGATAAAAGTATATTAAAATCATACTTTAAGTGATGGTTTTATTAAAAGGTTTTATATTAAAAATACTTTTATTAGTTGTAAATGTAAGTTTTTGGAAAATTTGGGCATAACCAGTATACATGTTTTTGTCGTACACGGCGACTTATTGTCATAATATCTTTGTTATTATAAAATAAATTTTGTTTATTCATTTTATGGATCAAATTTTCAAAAGTAAATTCTTAACTTATACTGTAATATTTATAAAATGAGTTATGTAGATTTGAACACGTCATTATGTCGAGATTAAAAACGTTGAGATAATCCGGAATTAATTACGTAGTTTAACTTTTCAATGACACGTAAATACCAAACGCACCCATAGTTGGGCTTAGTGGGTTTCGACCCTCACACCCCTTCGGCCCAAAGTCACAAGTCTAAACCCAACACCAAAATTTAACCCAATACATGCTAAACTTTACAATAAGTTTTTGTTATTTTTGAAATATGGTGAAGACAAAGATTAGACCGGTTTTTGTAGATTTTGATAATGTTATATGTACTCGTGTGACTATAACTGCCATTTTAACTTTTTATTTATTTATTAAGCAAATGTTAACTAGCAATGTATCTACTTTGATAATGACAAAAAAATGGAATTATAAGTCATGTTATCAACTTTTATAAATTTGGTCTGTAGTAATTTAGAAACATAAGGAAACAGAAGAGGTTGCAACTTGCAAGGCTAACAGATTCTGCTCAAAACAAATATGTCAAGATTAAATTAGCACTTCCAATGAGCAATCTAGTTTCATTTTATTTTATTTTTGTTTATATAATTACGTTTGATGTTTAAAACAAAATTTCCATTTTAACTTTTAGTTTTGCCCTTATGTTTCTTTATTTGCGCCTCGACAGGAAAACAACAACAACAACCACCAAGACAACAATTCTTCTTTTTATACAAATCAATACTTTTAGCCAAATAGTTTCACTAAAATTAAACCTCGAATGTTTTTCTAAGTTATTTACCAATCGGTAACAAAAATAAAAATTCGAATTGGACAAAATTCACAATATAATAGATTGAAATTATTAACAAGATTAATGTTCTTACAATATTCCCAAAGTGGGTCGAATGGTTATGAAAACCGAGTACAAAATATCCAATTGTACACGAACTAGAATGAATTAGAACCAATTGAAGCTTGATTTGGACTCCTTAGACCTTGAATAACAAAACCCCTCAACCAATTTCGAATAGCCCTTTGATTTATACAACCCTAATTTTCGGATTTTTGAAGGATGATGAAGACACTTTGATAAATTCAATCTATCTATAGATGAATTTAAGGAATGAAGTACAAGCTTTACTCTTGACCTTGGTTGCTATTCTTGGCTAATAATACCTCCTTGTTTGCCACGTTCAAGCTTCCTCGTGATGTCTAGGATGGTAGAGTACACATTTGGGGATGGTGATATAGATAGAATGGGATTGACTTTAGAGAGGAGGGGGAAATCACCCATTTAGGTGATTGTTTTTATGTTTATGTCAACAAGGAGAGAAGAGGGAAGCATGTTCTGAAAAGGATAAGTAGGAGAGGGGCGTGAGTAAGAGGTAGGATTATTAGGTGTATTATTATTATTAAATGTATATTGTGCACCCCGTACTGTATAATTTGTTCCGTACATAATAACGTTTAATTTTGTAGAATATTTTCCGGTTATCCGTATTTTATAAATTTTATATTTTTGGAAACGTCTTGACGAGTGAAATATTATGGTATTATTATTACTTTGAAATTAGAAAGTAGTTTTGTGCCAATTTTTTATGGTGTCGGTACGCGTGTGGTGCCGGGACTTTGGAAAACACGAGATAACTTCTCGTTTTTGAGTTATAATGATAAAGAAAATAAATAACTCGCATATTCTGATATAAATAATAGCCGGGAGAATTTGTGGATTGTCACACATACCAAGATCTTTCTTGTGGTGTAAACATAAAGTTGTCATTTCTTTCAAACTCATGATCTTTATTTTGGGAAAACACTTGAACAATTTACAATGTTTTGTAACAACTATGAGTTTTCGATGAATGATAACTACTATTAATAAAACTCCTCTTTCGAGTCGTTTTCTATAATTGTTTACTATGATCTCTATTCGAGTAACACCCCGATTAGTCTTCCGCTGTCATTATGATCTCGGGGGGTGTTACAGATTGGTATTAGAGCCAAGGTTATAGAGAACCAAAGAGTTTTAAAAAACATTTGGACTATAACCACACTTTTAAAACGGGACTATTTTACACCACTGCCCTATGCCCTTCCGTGACCGCTCTATGCATTAAGATTGATGCATCGCTAGATCATAAGTAAATTGCATTCATTTTAGTTAGGCAAGGAGATTTGCTTGGCAGATGTGCGCAACTAACTAAAATCTTGTTGATCATACTCTTTGGAATTTTACTTACATTATTATTTTATGGGTTGTTACAGTACCATGTCTGCTTCCCACCCGGTTGTTCTGTCCTCAGACACTGAGATGGAATATACTATGTCCTCTACGACTGTCAATATACCAGTTCATCCCAGTCCAGTCATACCAGCCACTGTTTCGGAAGAGACCGAACCTTTTGAGGAAGGCGAGGTTGCCCGAACTCCTACCATTCCAGCTATGACTGCTCGCTCTCAAGAGCGTAGTGCTTTTGCTTCCATAACACTAGATCAGTATTATGAGTCGCAGCAATGGCTACCTGCTTCAGATGTCGCAGTGGATGATGGATCCTCCAAGTTATCCAAGAGCATTGATTCTGTCTCATCAGACTCTTCTGTATCATCTTCCTTACCGATCAGTCGTCGCCGATGTAAGATCCGTGTCCTGAAGCCATATGAGCCCGAGCCATTCGGAGTGCCTTTCAGACTGCATCTTAAGGGCACCATCTTCAAACACACAGCTAGGAAGCGTGTGTGATCCATCACTATGACTCATGTGACACCATCAGCTCAGTCACCACCAGCTCAGTCACCACCTGCTCAGTCATCACCAGTTTCACCCACTGTTCCACCTACTAATACTTCACCACCACCGCCACCTACTGTATTTTACCATCAGACCACTACTGTTCCTGCTTCATCACCACCTGTAGCATCACCACCATTGGATACTTTCAGTGAGCCACCTTTGCCACTTAGCATTAAATGTTATCCTCCATCACTGACTGATCCTTACATGCCTACTCGTGTGGACGTCCAGTCTGGACCTAGGAAGAAGGTCGGCGCTAAATGATGGTCATTCTTGTAACCTCTACTTCGTCGTTGGAGAGACGAGGAGGGAGCACCGAGTCCTTTCGAGCTTGGAGAGAGCTCAACTACTGCACCAGCTCCAGTTCTGCCAGTCATCGGTGAGCCTGTACACCACACTATTCCTCTGTTGGCAACTAGACTCATTAGACACGAGGACTAGCTGAATGAGCTCCTGGTACATTATGATGAGATTTCGCTAGTTAGGATAGAGAGCTTGGAGGAAGAAGTCGATAACCTCGTGATACGTCGCTGTTCCATTGAGATTGTATTTGACATGATGAGCGCCCAAATTGTGGAGGCAAGAGATGCCATACTTTGAGAGACACTGCCCTAGGCCGAGAGAGAGCCTTACATCACGAGCTTGTGTCCGCTCATGCTCACACCGCTATACTAGAGTAGAGGATTGATGACCTCGAGGCGAGAGATTGAGCACGTGAGCAGCAGATCCGAGACTTGACAATCATGGTTGAGGAGATTCTCCGTCGTCATGATGACGCATCGGGGGATGCATAGATCCTAGTCATATTTATTGTAGTATGTATCATAAAGCCGCCATATAAGGCATTAAGGCTTGTATCCTTTTGGTTTGTAGCTATGGAACAAGAATATTGATGTTTTAACCCATAGTTGTGAACAATTACTATGTATCGATATATTCTATGCTATCTATGGTTGTATTTCTATATTCTTGTGTTGTGATATTATTCGTCGGTCATATATGTTGAACCGATCATTATGTCCTTATATATGTTATGATTTTGTTGAGATAAATCATGATTCACTTATTACTGTTCATAACGATATCATTTCATTGATTTAAAGTGATGATCTTAACTATTATGATATTTATAATATGTAATCACTTTTATTATCATCGATGATTCGTATTCTTGGTGTTTATTTCTTTGTAATTTTAGAAAAATGGTCAAGAAGAAAGCTACCTCATCCACCATCACTCCAACTGCTGTCCGAAAAATGGTCGCTGAAAGCGTTAGCGCAGCTATAGCTAAGCATGCCGCTGAAACTGCTAGAGCCGAAGCTGAACGACATCAATTGAACGAATTGCTCAAGAGGCGTGAAGTGAAGCTGCCGCAAGAGAAGCCGAGATTGCAAGAGAAGTTGAGATTGCAAGAGAGGCTGAGATTGCGAGAGAAGCTGAGATCGCTCGAGAAGCTGAAACTGAGCGTGTTGCCCAAGCAGCACGTGAAGCCGAGGTTGCTCGTCTTGCTGAACCAACTCGTGTCGTAGCAGCAACACGTATTGTTGAAATGGCAAACTCAAATGAAACCAACACTCCAACAAATCAAAGTGAGTCTTCCGTAGCTCGTAAGTGTAGCTACAAGGAATTCATGAACTGCAAGCCAATATTCTTCAAGGGCACAGAAGGTGCTATTGGTCTACTTCATTGGTTTGAGAGAACCGAGACTGTATTTCTACTAAGTGACTGCAAAGATGATTGCAAGGTCAAGTTTGCAACTGGAACTTTGCTAGAAGATGTGTTATCTTGGTGGAAAGCCCATGCTCAACCAATTGGAATGGAAGAAGCTTGTAGGGTTTCATGGTCAGATCTGAAACACCTGTTGATGAAACAGTACTGCCCAATAACTGAGATAAAGAAGATAGAAGATGAGTATTACCATTTGGCTGCTAAAGGTAATGATCTCAAGACATACTTCAAGAGATTCCACGAGCTGAGAGCTCTGTGTCCTCATCTGTTTCCTACCAATGAAAAGATTTTGGAAGCTTTGATCGGAGGTCTACCTCGGAGCATTGAAGGAGATGTCATCGCTTCTAATCCAAAGACTGTTGAGGAAGTTGTCATTGTATCCCACCGCCTTATGGAGCCGATATTGAAGCTTGCAAATGCACAAGGCTCAAGTGACAACAAAAGAGAGCTTGATGATCGGAAAAGCTCAAATTCCAACCACCATCAGTCCAACAACAATCGGAACAACAACAACCAGTATCACCGCAAGAAACCAAAGATCAAAATCGGCAAAACTGAAGACAAGAAGCCGCAAGGGCTTATGCTGCACCCATTGCTGGAAAAGGGTACGTCGGACCACATCCCTAGTGCAATAGATGTTTGATGCACCATTCTGGACCCTGCACTGTGAAGTGTGACAAGTGCAACAAGATAGGTCATCAAGGTAAGCATTGCCGAAACCCTGGAGGTGGAAACACCATGGCAAACATGAGTTGTTATGGATGTGGAGAGAAGGGTCATTTCAAGAGTCAATGCCCGAAGATGAATGCAGCTCAACCGAACAATGTGCGTGCAAGGGCGTACGTGCTAGGAGATGGAGATGTGCCATTGAACCCTAATGTTGTGACGGGTACGTATTCTCTTAACAATCATTGTGCAAAAATCTTGTTTAACTCTAAAGCCGATAAGAGTTTTGTATCTACTACCTTTGCACCATTACTTGAAATATCCCCAATTGCCTTAGATACAACTTATGAGATAGAACTAGCCGATGGAAAGATAATAGGAACCAACACCGTAATCCGTAATTGCCCTATTCATTTACAAGATCACTCGTTCCTTATAGATCTTTTGCCAATCAAACTTGGTAGTTTTGACGTCGTAATTGGCATAGATTGGTTGTCTAGAAACCGTGCTAGGATTGTTTGCGATGAGAAAACCGTTCATATCCCAATCAACGGTGAAACCTTAGTTATTCAAGGAGATCAAAGTAGAAAGTACTTAAGTATCATATCATGTGCGAAGTCGATAAAGTACATGGAGAAAGGATGTTATGCCTTCTTAGCTCAGGTAACAGAAAAGAAGTCGGAAGAGAAATGACTAGAGGATGTACCTGTAGTTAGAGAATTTCCTGAAGTATTTCCAGAAGATTTGCCTGGACTACCACCTGCTCGACAAGTCGAATTCCAAATCGATCTTATTCCTGGAGCTACTCCCGTAGCACACCGTTTAGCACCCTCGGAAATGCAAGAACTGTCTAAACAACTAGAAGAGCTATCTGACAAGGGATTCATTAGACCAAGTTCCTCACCCTGGGGAGCACCGGTTTTATTCGTTAACAAGAAAGATGGATCATTTCAGATGTGTATCGATTACAGAGAATTGAACAAGCTCACAATCAAAAACTGCTATCCCTTACCAAGAATCGATGATCTGTTTGATTAGTTACAAGGCTCTAGTGTATACTCGAAGATTGATTTAAGATCTGGATACCATCAGTTAAGGGTAAAAGAGGAAGATATACCCAAGAACGCATTTAGAACTCGATATGGTAATTATGAATTCCAAGTAATGCCATTCGGTTTAACCAATGCACCAGCTGTATTTATGCACCTCATGAATAGAGTCTGTAAACCATACCTGGATAAATTCGTCATTGCGTTCATTAAGGATATTCTTATCTACTCTCGTGATAAATAAGAACATGCGAAACATCTGAGAACTGTCCTGAAGTTACTCAAGGATGAAGAATTGTACGCAAAGATTTCCAAATGCGATTTTTAGATTGAGACAGTCCAATTCCTTGGTCATGTGATCGACAGTAAAGGAATCCACGTGGATCCCACAAAGATCGAATCCGTAAAGAATTGGTCCGTACTAACCAACCCCATTGAGATTCGTCAATTCTTAGGACTTGCCAGTTATTACCGAAGATTCATCGAAGGTTATTCGAAGATAGCCAAACCATTGACCAAGTTAACCCAGAAAACGAAGAAATTCGAATGAGGAGACAATCAAGAATCAGCTTTTCAACTCCTTAAGAACAAGCTTTGCGAAGTTTGTAGCATACTGCGATGCTTCACATATGGGTTTAGGCGCTGTTCTCATGAAAAGGAATAAAGTGATTGCTTACGCATCCCGTCAACTCAAAACTCATGAGAAGAATTATACTACTCACGACCTAGAACTCGGCGCTGTGGTATTTGCACTCAAATTATGGAGAAATTACTTATACGAAACCAAGTGTATAGTGTACACTGATCACAAAAGTCTTCAACACATCTTAGATCAAAAGGAACTGAATATGCGTCAACGCCGCTGGCTAGAATTGCTCATTGATTATGACTGCGAGATTCGTTACCATCCCGGAAAGGCGAACGTTGTTGCCGACGCCTTGAGTAGAAAAGATCGCCCTAAGCCACTTAGGGTGAGATCATTAGGAATGGTAATCAACTCACCCCTACCATAAAAAATTCTTGAAGCTCAAATCGAAGCTCTAAAAGAAGAAAACATGCCGAATGAGAAGATTTATGGCATGCCGAAGAACGAAAATGGAT
Organism: Chrysanthemum makinoi; assembly: GCA_910596185.1. Classification (NCBI taxonomy): domain Eukaryota; kingdom Viridiplantae; phylum Streptophyta; class Magnoliopsida; order Asterales; family Asteraceae; genus Chrysanthemum; species Chrysanthemum makinoi. Next base: position 207,355,677 of record OU343221.1, on the reverse strand, counting down.
TTGTGAAAAGATCAGACGGAACGTGAAGTTTCAAAGATCGAAGTTGGATTCCATTCTACGGAGGTATCCGAGAACTCATCATGCATGAATCACATAAATCGAAGTATTCCATATATCCTGGTCCCAACAAGATGTATCAAGATCTAAAACTTTTATACTGGTGGCCAAACATGAAGGCTGATATCGCCGAATATGCTAGTAAATGCTTGACATGTATGAGAGTCAAAGTAGGGCATCAAAAGCCGTCGGGATTGTTAACCCAACCAGAACTTCCCGTATGGAAATGGGAAAGGATCACAATGGATTGCATCACAAAGTTACCGAGAACTTCTAATGGTTTTGATACCATTTGGGTCATTGTAGACCGTCTCACGAAATCCGCTCATTTTCTGCCTATCAAGGAGAACGACGAGATGATTACACTCGCTAAACTGTACATCAAAGAGATTGTTTCTCGTCACGGTGTACTGATCTCTATCATATCTGATTGAGATAGCCGATTCACCTCGATATTTTGGCAAACACTCCAAAACACCATGGGTACCAAATTGGATATGAGTACCGCATACCATCCTCAAACAGATGGACAAAGTGAAAGAACGATCCAAACTCTGGAAGACATGCTGAGAGCATGTGTGATCGATTTTGGAAAAGGATGGGATAAGCATTTACCTCTGGCAGAATTCTAGTACAATAACAGTTACCACACCAGCATTAAAGCCGCTCCTTTTGAAGCGCTTTATGGAAGAAAATGTTGATCGCCTGTTTGCTAGGCAGAAGTTGGAGAATTACAACTCACAGGCCCTGAGATTGTCCAGGAAACAACTGAAAAGATAATGCAAATCAGGCAACGACTACAAGCAGCTCGAGATAGACAAAAGAGCTACGCAGATGTCAAGAGAAACCCATGGAATTCCAAGTCGGAGATCGAGTAATGCTCAAAGTATCACCTTGGAAAGGAATGGTCACGTTTGGAAAGGGAGGAAAACTCAAACCTCGATACGTTGTCTGCAAAGAATTGGTCCAGTGGCATATAAGCTCGAACTTCCCGAAGAGCTTAGTCGTGTACATGACACTTTCCATGTTTCGAATCTTAAAAAGTGTCTATCGGATGAAACCCAAGTCGTACCCTTAAAGGACATACAACTCAATGACAAACTTAGCTTCGTAGAAGAACCCGTTGAGATCATGGACAGGGAAGTCAAGAGGCTTAAGCAAAGTCGTATTCCTATCGTTAAAGTTCAATGGAATCATAAGAAACGATGTGCAGAGTTCACCTGGGAGCGCGATGATGTAATGCGTTCCAAGTATCCCCACCTGTTCATCTAACCACCCATGACAACCTGAAATAAAGGGGTAGGTACTGTAAGCTCCCGGAAAATTTCATTGTACTTAAGAATTTAATCTGAAATAAAGCACGATTTACATCATCACGAAATTTTCTAATTACCACATTTGCATATCATTTGGCATATGATTGATCAACGCAGCTTGAGCGTTCATAAAAAAAAATACCGTTGTGATCAAAATGAAATTCCCCACGATCCTGATATTCTTTAAATACATAATATATATAAAAATTTAGAAAAATACGAAATAAATGGAAATAAAAATATATGAATATCAGATTGGGCCTAGAATTTTTATTGGGCCTCGACACAAGCCCAACTCCCACGATACTCTCATTGGGCCTCATCCGAAAAACCATCAAGCCCGTTACACACCATTGGGCCTCATGAACACCCGATCCAAGCCCAACACTACCTTATGCACCTTGGGCCTATATATATATATATTTATATATATATATATATATATATATATATATATATATATATATATATATATATATATATATATATATATATATATGTGTGTGTGTGTGTGTGTATGTATATATAGGTCGCTCTCTATGCAGACTATATTAGATACAGTACTTTACAGTACTCATTTAGACCAATAACAATTTAGCATTATTAAATCTTTTTAATTAATTCAAAAGGGTAAAATAGTAAAACACATTTTTTATCTTTTATTTTTAATTTTTTTAATTAAAAACGTTTTTCAAAACCCTTTAATTTTTTGAATTATTTTTTTTTTAATTTTATACTTCTCTTTAGCAGGCATAATTTCAGAAAAATCAGAACATATATGTTTTTTTTTTTCTTTAATTTTAAATTTACATATATTGCTTGCGTACATTTGTTTCGACGTCAAACTAATTTTGCTTAAAATGGTAATTGCACATATGTTCCTAATGTATATTATTTGATATTCAAAATTTATGACAAAAAAAACATATACATGTAACGTCTAAAAATTAAATAACAAATCAAGAACATAAATAGTATACAAAAAATTCGATATCAAATAAAATACAATACATGTACAAGTATCTTGTTAACTATAAATGTGCATTCCATTTAAAAACATGTATGCATTCTTCACTTTCTCATTAAATTTTTTAGAACATATGTGCACGCTTTCCAAGAACATACGTGCACGCGGGGCTTTCTCATCAAATTAATTAGAGCATATATGCACGTCTTCCAAAAACATTTATGTTTGCGGTGTCCACATTACGCTTTCTCGTCAAATTCATTAATACATTATGCGCACTCTTTCCAAGAAATATGTGCACGCTGCACATTTAACTGCATATTTAAGATAAGAAAAATATGTTATTACTCAATTGAATTTTAAGAAACTGATAAAATAACAATTACCATGTGTAACAAGCAACATGTTCTTGTACCTATCTCTAGCATCTTTGGCATCTTATAGCATTTATCATGAAATAATTAACGGTTGTTAGTTAACCGTACAGTCATAAAATTTACATATATTCAACTTCATTTTTGACTAAAAGGTACTAAGTATTTCTAATCTTATAACCTCCTAAACTCGTTCTACAATTCAATCGACAGCCAAATAAAAAAGGGACACCAATATTGTTGGGCCATTTATACGAGTAGTGTACAGACTCCTAAAAAATATTTTATAACACTAGCATATTATTTTAATACAGTTAACTCCCCCAATCTCAACAAGTAATTCAAAGAAACCATTATATTAAACTTTGTTCACATCTACAGTTTAGGATCGAAATTTCTAATACTAAGAAATAAGATTAAATAATCAAGTCCATTAAAACCAAGATCGAAATAAATCAAGATCCAATAGAAACGAATACACAAACACACAAAAAATCAAGATCGAAAAAAACGCAGAATTAAAATCAATACAAAATCAAAATAGATTGTCATCTACACAAAACAAACGAAAAAAAATACGAATTAAAACAATTACTTACTATGAAGATCTCATATTGATGCTTGTTAGACAATAAAAAATTGATGATGTTTTTTTTAGATGGCTGAACAATTGATCTAAAGAGAGAGGCGTAGGGTTTTTTTTTTGAGAGCGGTTTATTGATTTTTGGGGGAATTATAGATGGTAAGTGAGATAATCTAGCATTTTGTATGGATAATATGAAATGCCTAGATTACCCTTTTAGCCTTTTTAGCTTTTGGCTTGATCTTTCAATTATTTACATTAATGGCACAAGTGATATCATCCATTGATTAAGTGATCTAACGGTCGAAAAGGGTACTGTAAAGTACTGTATCTAATATTAGTACTGCATGGAATAAAACACTATATATATATATATATATATATATGTATATATATATATATATATATATATATATATATATATATATATATATATATATATATATGTATGTATATATATATATATATATATATATATATATATATGTATATATATATATATATATATGTATATATATATATATATGTATATATATATATATGTATATATATATATATGTCCGAACCTAGTAAGACCAAACCCCTTAGAATTTCGTGGGCCTCGTCCTTTCCTACCGAGCCCAAACACTACACAAATAAAAATTCCCCTTAGAATTATTTGTTCCTTCCATTGTGTAGCCGGTCAAGAGCCAAAGACCAACACAACAAGATACCATGAGTCAAATTCAAAAAAACTAAGCTTTGGATTTAAATCACAATGTTGTGATATCTTCCCCTTTTGTAGTTTCACTCAAGTCACAAACTAACCAAACCAAGTCCTTCCTATTTGATCCTAAGTATGTCGAGAATAGGACAAGGAGACACAACTATACTTACAAGCCACCCTAACCTCCTAAATTAAAATAATGCCTAGTGATTTAAAAATGGTCCAACCATGCTTTGACCAACTAAGACTTTCTTATCCCTTGGGTATTATGTCTCATGGACCTCGACAAGGCAAGGGCATGCCACCTTCTTCGCCGGTCACCTAGAGCATGCCACAAACAAACATCCAACAAAGCTTAGTCATGATTGTAAACTAGGGAAGCTAGCATTATTTTAAGATATGAACCATACTTGCTCTACTCTTTATAAGTCACCTCAAACACAAACTAAACCTCACTAAGCTAGTTTCACAAACTCACTCTCAAAGCATTTCAACAAAGAACTAGTGTCAAATAAGATCAAGCTAGGAAGCAAGGCATTGGAAGTTTAGAAAAGGGTGAATCTAATTCGGGTTATAAGGAGAATACAGGGGTTCTCGAGGTCAATACATAGCTTTCAAGTCATCACCACTCACCTATAGTGTGGTAAGTCCTTTTCAAAATCATTTTTCTAGTTTCACACTTATATCACACGTACACCATTAAAATGCACCCTAGGTCTTTTATTTCTTCGCGTAACATGGAAATACCACCACTCGACACTTGCTCACTCACGAATGAGCTCATTATCTCGTTACAACTAGTAAAACTCACTAAAAACAAGTTTTAAAACCTTTGCAAAACAATTCAAAAATCTCGATTATTTTGATATTATGCGCAAAACCAAACGGGCCTAAAGCCCAATAAACGGGCCCAATATGCCCAAACCGAGCCCAACTAGCCCAATAATCGGTCCATTAAGTATAAAATAAGCTAATAAGTCGAGCAAATAAGCTAGAAGTAAGCTTGAATGCTTTTGGAAAGTTTTCATATACAACAATGAGTTTTCGGACTAAAAACGAAAAATGTGTAAACCATGGTAAAAAATTGGAACTTTTTGAAAAGATAAAGGTTTAATATTACGTGAATAAAAGTTGCATTAAAAGTTTAGGGACTAGACGTGCACCATTTTGAAAGTAAAAGGGTATATATACGTTTTCATGTGGCGAATAAAAACTACAAGGACTGATTTTGTCAAGTACCTAAACTAGTTATAAGTATAAACTTTGGGTCGAAAATGTAAATTTGAAAACTCTAGGGTTGAAAGCGTCAAAAATACACTTTGGAGGAATGTTTTCATAAAAACAGTTTCGCTAGGGGTTGAAACTGTCATTTTTAAAAAGTTTTGATATAAAATACGTTTTTGGGTAAAAAGTGTCAATTACTCAAACTTGAGGGACTAAACTCGTATATTTTGAAACTTGAGGGTAAAAAGTGAAAATTCGGAAAAAGTTTAGAAAAACTTATAAACTTAACGTAACTTCGTAAAAACGAGTATGTTGATCATATAAGTGTTCTCAAGGTATTTTATTATCGGATATCGTTAAATATATTACGTATATATATATATATATATATATATATATATATATATATATATATATATATATAATAAACAAAGGTTTATTTGAAACTAGCCACCTCATTTAATCCAGTTGGGCAGCCTTGCCACCTCATAAAAGCCACGTGTAAATCCACGTGTCTAACAAGTTAATACCTCAATATCACACAATCTGTACATTTATCTCTTCTCAATATTTAAAAGCTCCTTCATCTCAAATAAGGTATGTTTAAATCGGTTTTTATATTGTATCTGTGTTTTTGTAATCGATTAATTGCAAGAACTGAGTTTGCTTTTTTGTATCACTGTTTTTGTCTATTTAGTGATTTAGCGCTATCCTCAATCTGATTTTGGATTCAGACGAAAAAAACTCAAACATCCTAATTAGGACTCTTTTCCTAATTCTTGAATTTGATTTTGGTAAAAGGACTCTTCGTTGATGTGATTAAACCTTCTTAAATCGATAAATCATGATTTTGAGTTCAAAATTAGGGTTCTAATTGATTTGGTGTTTATATGGATTGTACTCCCAAAATTGTAATTTGAACTAATTGTTGCTATTTTCAAACAGGTGGTTTGATTTTTTTTATTGATATCTAATATACTATTAACATGGTGGATGGTGTGGGTTATATTAATTTTGACTCTATTTTGGCTTTTAGGTTGTTTTAGTAGATTGTGAAGGTAGCTTTTTGAAACATGTACGTGATGTCGTGATCTTGCGGGTGGCAATCCAGTTCACTTAATAGTGACTAAGGTACCACAGTCTTTGTTTCTTCAGTGGTTTATATTGATTTTTGTTCCTGCTAATGTGGCCTATTACGTCCACTTAACTGATTCAATTTTTACCTTGAAATCATAATTTGATTAATGAAAACAACAAATATTTACTCTGCATGTTTATACACTTTATCAACAGATCAATATTTATCATGTTTATACTCTTCATCCAGAGTATACTATAGACTGTTCTTAGTGCTTAAATTAAAGTGAGTCTCTTTGTTAATCTACTAAACATGTCATTCCTGTTTGTATAAGCTGTGGATAAAATGGCTTAGGCTAACCTGTTTTGAGTTTTGACCCATACAATTTCGTTACATGGCTCGTCTATTTTTCACACCTGTATCAAATGTGACATTATTATACTATCGTTATTTGGTCAGCTTGCTCTCTAAATAAGCATATACGGGTTTCTTTGTATATTCTATATTTTATGCTGCTTTGGTTATAACTTTTTTACAAAACTTATGACATTGTGTTACTTGATACAAATTATCGTAAAATCAATGACAAGGATATTAGATTATCATTATATACGTTGTTTCTAATGCGCAAACCATGTTTATACGACGTGTCGGCTAATGATTGAGTTATTCTTTTTTGATAATCTCTTGCACACATGTTGTAACTAATATACTTAACTAAAGGATTTTCACATCCATGTTTTGTTTCTACTGGTTATCGTTGATGAATCATGGCTACCTTTAGCAGAAATCTATAATACGTGGACTACCTATAATATATTTTCCCCATTAGTGCGGGTTTTAAAAACCATGCCCAAGTCTTGTGTTCCCCTGATGTTGTTGCATATAAAGCATAATCTCTCAACTCTTATAGGGCATCTAAAGCAACAGTTTTCGATTAAAACCATGTTGATTGAATGGTGCATAAATCGCATCTAACTCTTATTAGAGATGATTGCATGAACAAGTTTGTATAAAACAAAGCGATTAAGCTTTGCATTTTCACTATGTGCAGATATGAAAAAATATTGCATACTACTGATATGGTGAAGAAATATGATTTCCTTAAATATATATATTTTTTCAACAAGTGCGAAGTCTACTTTTTTGATTTTTAGGTAACTATCTTTATCTTGCTCTTCATATACATACTATCCAATATGCTGTATACAACTCTATAACTTCCAATAAGTGCCATCTTGATACTGAGTAATCTTTCTAAGCCATGTATAGGCGGTTTTATGTTTCTAAATTACGGTTTGATGGGCTTAATACATCATTACCGTCCTAAGTTAGATTTTTTTCCTGTTAGTTACACTTTTGGCCTGAAAGGGTACACTTCAAATGTTTCTTGATTTTTACTCATAATAGTTTATATGTGTATGTTTTAAACATGTTGATTATAATTTTTAAATGAGTGAGACATTCTATGTGTTTCTTTTACAGTAATCAAAATAAAATTTAGAAGATAACCTATGCTTTGCTGCTCCCTAATTCTTTATGCGGACATTACAAGGCTTTTACCTTTTAGAAGCTAATTAATTAGGACATTGGTTGAACTATACATGCCCAAAAACAAGTGTCATTAGTTCATTACTTAGCTTGCAATATGTGCATAATTTTATCAACTTTATTACTTATAAATGACCATAATGCCTAGCTTGCCACCAGTTTTCCCTTGCAAGTTATATATATCCATAATAATTGAATGCGGGATACTTTTTTAATAAGTGCCATGTTTATCTTTTCAGGATACAAGAGTTATAAACAAGAGATTCTCATTGAAGATTAATAGACGACAAATTCATGTAGTTGTTTGTTTGGCCCTGACTATCAATACAAGTCAAGGGCGATTTTATAAGCTTAGGAAACAACAATGTACATCTGGCCATGGGTGAAGATAGGCTTAGGAAAAAATTATTCCAGTATTTTACTTTATATGTTTGAACTGTTAATTACAAACATTTTATAAGCCGCCCGTGATTTATCACGGGTTTATAGGCTAGTATATATATATATATATATATATATATATATATATATATATATATATATATATATATTTATTTATATATAAGATTATAATTATATATATAATCCGATAAAACGCACGTGGGATCTAAACAAGCTAAAATACTCAACAACACTATCATTTTTACGAGACTACAACAGGGGAACATTTCACTTATGCGTAAGTGAGGATCATTAATAAATATCAACTAAGGCAATGTAGCAAGTAAATTAACTTAAAACGTTAAGCACACACACACCCTATTGAATTGGACAATTCAATGATCTATTGAATAAGAATATTCAATGCTTTATTTTGGTCGCGAACCAAAATGTTTATCATTTTCTGAGACTCGCCATCTCATCATTTTTAGGTTTCGGTTTGGAACCTCCGCTACATTGTGCTTGATCTGTTTGTGCTTGTTCAATTTCATCAAGGTGAGTTCATAGCCTCGCTTTTACTTTTATTTGCAAACCCCGCGAGGGATATACATGCTCTAAACTAGAACACAAGGTTTTTCATAAATGTTCGCTTCTTGATTATTGGTACTGCCTAAGTATTTAGCCATAAGTCCCCTGTATCATGAACCATTAGTCACCACGAGTGAACGCAGATATCGTGAATAGTACTACGGGGAGTAACGATCCAGTCTTGGTTATAGGAAATAACTGGGGGGCACCATATTTGAATTGCATTAGGTAATTGGCTATTACCTCCTTTGGGGCAAAACTTTACGTACATCAGTAATTCGGTGTATGCAGTTGAGTTTTGGTTGCATGAGCTTAGAGCATAATAATTTGTGATTTTTCTTTATGATATTATTAGTTTACAATGATCATGCTCATATTTTTGTGTTCAAATGTTATTTAAACCTATGAACTTCACTCAACATTTTTTTGACCTTTTTAAGCATGTTATCTCAGGTAATCAGTGAAGATTATGTCCAAGGCACAGAGTGGGGCATACCAAGATCTTTCTTGTGGTATAAACATAAAGTTGTCATTTCTTTCAAACTCATGCACTTTATTTTGGGAAAACACTTGAACAATTTTCAATGTTTCGTAACAACTATGAGTTTTCGATGAATGATAACTACTATTAATAAAACGCCTCTTTCGAGTCGTTTTCTATAATTGTTGACTATGATCTCCATTCCAGTAACACCCCGATTAGTCTTCCACTATCATTATGATCTCGGGGGGTGTTACAATACTGAAGGGTTTTATTTAGTTTTTGTACAAGGTTATTAGTCACGGGGTGCAATTTAAAGGCTAACGGAGCTAAACCGTTACAGTTGAAATGCAATTGTAAAAATAAATGTCATAAAAAAATATGTTAGTAGAAATATCACATTTAGCATAAAGTGACTAAATTTGGTGTTTTATGAATTTCTCAAGCTTTCCGGAATGTTGTAATGTCGTTAAAACATAAAAATGTAAAAAATGTAAATTTCTCGTAGAAATGGAAAATTAAAATGTTCCATATGAAAGTAAGTATGTGGGGAACATAAAATGTATAGAAAGGTAGACTGGGCATTGTCTAGTTTAAATTACGAGTTAAGTGGACATGTTACGAAGTATGTGGGTAACTTTCCGATACAAGTTAATTTACTTAAAATAGGATAATAAGTAAATCGAATAGTAAAATGACAATGTTCTAAAATTTCATGGTTGTGACAACCTCCCCTTGTTAAAAAGAATCACGTCCTCGTGATTCAGTTTGTGTTATTTCTTGACGCTGAGTTTGGAAAAAGGTGAGGGTACTTTCGTCGCATGTGATCTTCTCGCTCTCATGTGTACTCGGGTTCACGTCGAGAATTCCAACGAACCTTAGAAATGGGAATACGACTCTGCTTCAGTCGTTTAACTTCGCGGTCGATAACTTCAACAGGTTCCTCGATAATATGTAGTTTATCATCGAGTCGAACCTTGTCTAGAGGAATGACAAGAATTTCATCACAAAGGCACTTCTTTAGGTTAGATACGTGGAACGCGTTGTGAATTCCGCTAAACTTTTGCGGTAGTTCAAGTCTGAGTGCAACCAAACCAATCGACCTAGAAGATAAAGCTTATCTTAAAAGTATGACACGTGAAAATAAACAGATGCAAATTAAGTTTTCGTAGTATGGTTACATCAACGTGGCACATTGGTAAAAGATTTAGATTTCCATTTTTAGTTTGGTGGTTGGTTAAATAAATAAATCGGAAAAATAATACCAAGTATGTAATATATATGCCTTATATATTACTTGTGCAAAATAAGCGAAAATATAATACATGGCATGTATTATATATAAAAAAGAATGAGCTAATAAAAGGAATCAAGGTATATAATACATCACATGTATAATGTATTATATAATAAAATGAAGAAACTAAATAAATAACAAAACAATAGAATTCGACACGATTCCGAAAACCTCAAAATAAAGTGATAAGAAGTTTCTGATAAAAGAAAACATATGCTTAAAGCATTCCAAATGAGTTAAAAGAGATTCTAAATTTTTATAAATTTTAGTATTTATTTGTCTTTTTGTTGGAATTTAAGAAAATAGAAATTTTGTAAAAATTTTACTAAGTATAGAAATTTTAGAATATTTCGGCATGACCCATTCGTTTATCGGACATTTTCATATTTTACAAAACTATCTTTAAGCAGTTTGAAATTATCCGACAAAATGACAAATATCCGATGTGATAAAAATAAACAATAATGGACCCGAGATGGCCTTTTTGGATCATCACTTCCCAAAGTGCACTATAATCAAATATGACTAATCCGTAATCTAAAGATAACAAATAAATGGTTTATAAAACAACGCATACTAATTAATAAGCAATAATAGAATTTTCCAGAAAAATGATACTTAAACGATATATACTATTTTCCGAAAAGTAAGCAACTTTGAACCATTTCCGGAAAATAAATAACTTAAACAATTCCGAAAAAATAAACTTTTATTCTGGTTCGGAGCCATTGGCAACAAAAAAGCGCAACTCGTTATGACTATGGCATATTAATTCCACTTGTTACGAAATAAACACACGATCACATTTGCTAAAAAATAAGTTCAAAGCCGTTAGCCCACGGCTCGGCTCATCATAAACGAAAGCCAAGCTTTTATTCTAATTATAATTACAAGTTAAAAAAATTAATCCGGTTTGTTAAGCCACAACGAGCTATCCATTGGACTAGTCTCATATGCTAAAACTACACCGAACCAAACGCTTCTTTATAGACTTAAAATAAGTAATTCAAATAATCAATCTAAACACTCCTTTATGTATTTAATAAACCTTTACGCTCATGAAATATCGTCTTTATAAGGTTTCTAACGCTCCTTAATAATTAATAAGTGATACAATAGCATTCCCTAAGGTTTTCAAAGCTCAAACTAACTCGAAAACGATTAAAAACACTAATTTAATTTCCAAACAACTATGTTAGGATTTAGAAAATTCAGTCGTTAAAGAGTCGGTCACCTCAAGTATATGTATTCGTTAGAAAGCTCGTAGTCGTAGTCAAGTTATGTTAATAAGTAGTTAGTTAAGTAACACCGTGGAGGACGGACGGGTCTTTACCCACTGTATGCCTTATCCACAGCCCCGTAGGTGGCGTTTATTGTAAGACACTATAAATACCCTCTACCTCCCAAGGTAGAGGGTTGGAGCTTCAATACCATTTTTCTTTGTTTCACATAGTTCCCAACTCTCTTCCCTTTCTCTCTTTAGAACTTTCTCTCTCTAAAACTTGTAAACGCCTCATGTGATTATGGTTTGATGTGTTTGTGAAATCCTAAATATTACAATTGGTATCAAGAGCCATGGTTTGATCACTCATCTTTCATGCTCTTTGTTTTGGTGGATTTCATAAGGTTTTTGGGGTTATAAGTTTTTAGGAGAGTTTGAATCATTTGGTCAATTTCTAGTGTTAAAGTTTGAATTTTGATAGTACTTTTGTGTTTAGGATCATCATATGTGCTTAGGTTTTGAATTGGAAGGCTTGAATCATCGTGGTTGGGCTGTTTTTGATTGTTAAAGTGGTTGTTTTTGAATATTGCACAAAGCGAGTTGAGCCACGGTAAAACGTTTCTTCAAAGCGAGTTGCTTTGTTATTGGAAGCGAGTTGGTTTATGCGACTTGGCTATTAAGCGAGTTGATTCTTCAAGCGACTTGAGTTATAAAGCGACTTGGCTACTAAGCGAGTTGTATTGGCAGCGAGTTGGTTTATGCGACTTTGCTATTAAGCGAGTTGACTCTTTATGCGACTTGGGGTTTAAGCGAGTTGTTTCTTTAAGCGACTTGATATTTAAGCGACTTGTCTTTGAAGCGAGTTGACTGTTTAGCGAGTTGATACCAAAGCGAGTTGACTGATTAGCTACTTGTCTATTGAGACTTGTCACTTCTTCGTGCTACATTTTTACAGTTGTTCTTTTGGTTTAGTAAAATCCCGTGAAAGAATCAATTTCCCGGTTTAATCAAAGAATAGTAAAATCCCGTAGAACTTGTAATCATGTCTAACAACGTGACTACTATCATTTCTTCTGTAGCTGAGGACGTTCAAGCAGCTGGATCAGATACTCGTCCACCTATGCTTGACAGAACTGATTATGACTCATGGGCTCAACGAATCAGGTTGTACTGTTTGGAAAAGGAAAATGGGGTCAACATTCTCAAATCAATTGATGAAGGACCTTATCAGATTGAGACTACAAGAGACATAATTGATACTGCTGCGAATGGAACAATGATCTTAGGATTGGGCAGACCAAAGACGTATGATGAGCTAAGTGATAAGGAGAAAAAGAGATACGATGCTGATATCAGGGCTTCAAACATTATACTTCAAGGTCTTCCAAAAGATATCTACAAGCTTATCAATCACAACACTGAAGCCAAGGTGGTTTGGGATAATGTCAAGATGCTTCTCTCGGTTCTCAATTAACTAAGGAAGACAGAGAATCACAATCTGTATGATGAATTTGAGCACTTTTAGATGAAACCGTAAGAAAGTGTCTATGAATATTATGTGAGATTCCACAAGCTTGTGAATGATATGAGGAATATCGAAATGACCATGCCAAATATTCAGCTGAACTCAATGTTTGTGAACAACATGAATCCCGAATGGCACAAATTTGTCACCTCTGTGAAGCTAACCAAAGGATTGAAGAACACCAACTATGAGCAACTGTATGCCTTCCTTCTTCAGAATGAGAGACACGCTATGTTTGAATGAAGGATTCTTGAACAATTCAAATCTAAGCAGGGAGAAACAAGTTCGTCAAATGATTCTACATCCTTTTACACCAATGTTGGAATTACCACCAAAGCTTCTCAAGTCATACCCACGGGTAATGGTAATTACAAGCTCATTCCTGATCTAGCATATAAGCCTCCAGACTCAAACACTCTCATGGAAAACTTCATCAATCAACTATCTCTCATGGTTAGTCAAAATATGAATTCCACTTCACACACCAACAATAACCTCAGAACAACATCCAATCCGCACAATCAAGCTACTGTCAGAGATGGTAAGGTAGTGGTGCAGAATGTGCAAGGAAGACGGTATGAACAAGGGATGATTGGAGCAGGTTATGGTAATACTGGAGTAGGTGGAGGGTATGTGGCTAATCAGAATCGTGGAAGAAATACCAATCAAGGGCAAGCAAAGCCAATCAAATGCTACAACTGTAGTGGTGAGGGACATATTGCGAGGAACTGCACATCTCCAAAACGCCCACGAATGCGTAATACTTCAGAGACAATATGTTGCTTGTGCAAGCTCAAGATAATGGAGCAGCTTTAGATGAAGAGGAGTTGTTGTTTCTCGCTGAAGGGAATGCTAAGACATATGATGCAGATGTGGATGAGCAGCCAATTCAGGAAATAGGTCACAGTCATCAAAATGCCTTTCAAGTTGCAGACTGTGATGCATTTGACTCTGATGTCGATGATGAACCTACCTGCCCAAACAATCTTCATGGCTAGCATCTCACCTATGGTCTCTCCAAAGGTCTCTTCACCACAATAGGCTGGTCCATCCAAAGATTCAATCATCTCTGAGGTATTAAAACTATACGATGAAGTTGATGAGCAAGAGATGCATAACAAAGTACAAACACATGTAACTAATGAATCAGATATGGATAACATGGGTAATAGTAATATTGTCCCATATGATCAATATGTGATTCAAAGTGAAAGTGTGAATGTACCAAGCGATGCATCTTCTGCAGTCAATGATGACTATGTTTTTTTATGAATACACTCCATGTGCCCCTGATGATTCTGTTATCTCTGAACTGAATGCCTATAAAGAACAAGTTGCTATTTATGAACAACGTGCTAAGTTTGAGTTAACTACCCATGAGCAGGAAATGGATGACCAAATGCGTACAATTATCAGAAAAAGTAATTTTAGAGAAGAAGTGTTAAAACAAGAGTTAAACTCCTTACAAGAAAAGCTTTCTAAAACTGTTAAGCAAAAACAAGAACTCCAAAATAATGTTAAAGTGATTAAACAAGAATTTAATGCTAAGGAATCAAAACTTTTGAATGAATTTTCCAATCTAAAAACTTTGAAAAACAAGCTTGAAAACAAGTTGTACGTACAAGGGAATACCATTCAGACTGATCACATGATCACTAAGCATAGAGTTCTCAGCGATAAGCATAGCATTCCCCTCGTAAAGGAGCCTAATCCTGAATATAGTAAAGTGGCTAGAGAAGCTCAGAAGGTAATATATGATGGTGATGAAATCCTTAAGCCTAGGCAGAAACCTAGTTGCTGAGTGCACCGAGGAAGATAAGCTTAGATGTAGTCACTAGGGAGAAAATGAATAAGAAGCTAAAAGATCATGAGTGTGAAAAGCAAAACATAACGTTCAAACCCCATGATTACACTAAAGAAAATTGGATATCCCTGAACAGATTTAAGCCTCAAACTCTATTAACCCCAGAACAAGTTTTTTGGAAAAAGGACATAGATATACAAAAGGCTAATGCACTTGTTAAAACAAACTCTCCACTTAGGAAAATGCCTCCAGCAACTGTGTATCCTCCTAATGCACCAATGCATTTAGTTCTTAAATCTATTCCCACTAAGAGCAAGACCTTAATCAGCCTATATGTTGTTTATCAACTATTTGTTGATTTTGAGAAGACATGTAAGAAAAGGATCACACCTACTGGGATAACTGAAGGGGAGAGGGGTTTTGAGCAAACTAAAGAATGTTATTTAACTGAGGTCATGCCTTTCTTTAAACAATTAAAAGGTCAATTTGAGAGTCTTCAAAAAGGAATAGACTCAGATATTAAAGAAATGGAAAAAGAATTTGATGCAATGATTGTTGAGGTCAATGATTATGAGCGGGAACTCAAATATAATGAAATTGAAAGGAAGAATCTGCATATCTTAAATGAGAACTTAATATTGAGTTGTGTGGGTCAAGACGTGTTTTATACTGTTACTAAGCATTCTATTACTGCTTCTCAATTTCATGAATTAACTGTTGCGTTGAAAGTTTCCCATGATCGTGTCATTGAGCTTGAAAACAAAAACTCAGAACTAAATGAGAAAATTAATCAGGATGATCACGACAATTTGGTAAAACATCTTTCTAAGCTAGAAGTTGAACATTTTGATTTACAACTAAAATATCAACATCTCAAAGAAAATGTCAAAACCTCAAACATCAGGACATCCTCAAATGTTCCAAAGTTTGATGCACTTTTTGAAATAAACAAACGTGACGAACAGATTCAAGCTCACTGTAACACGATCAGAAAGTTGAAAGCCCAAATTTCACAATTAAAGGGTGAAAAGAACAATGTGACTGGCTCCCAAATGCCTCCTCCTTTAGATTCTCAGTGCTCTCAAATTTTTCATCTTCAAAACTTGGTTAATGCTTTACAAAAGAAAAATGAGAGTTTTCTAGAAGAAAATGAAAAAGTTAAACGACACTTTAAAGAGTTATATGATTCAATGAAAGTCACTCGTGACAAGAACAACGAAAAAATAACGTCTTTACAAAAGGAAATTGAGAATATGAGGAGTCAGGTAAAAGGGAAAATGCCACTTGTCTTTAATTAAAATGTTGCATCAAAGTCATCTGCAGACTGCAAATATACTGTGACTATTAAATACATTCCTCCTCATCTTATAAATAACGAACTTGTGTTTCATAACTATTTCGCTCACCTTAAGGACAATCTAGAATGTCTCCGTGAGATTGTAGAAGAGGATTTCATAAATAAGCCACTTGATAGAGAAATTAGGTTTGCTTGCATTCAGGCCAAACGATCTCAAGAGCTGTTAGAATGTTTAATAGCAACATGTTCTAAATCCTTAGGTGCGAAAGATAAAGCTGTGATGCCTTGTTCTATGCCTAGTTCCAAGTATGCAACCCATTCTATGCCTAGTATTAAGAAAGTGAACTCTAAAGTGCCTTCAAGTAGTTCAGATCCCTGCACGTCTCGTTCGGGAATGCAAAAAGTAGTCCAACCAACTAATGTTCCCATAATTCCCTCTACAGGAGTAATCAGTGACACAAAAGCAAGGTGTCAAAGCCTCCAGGCAATACAAAGCAAGATAGGACCTCACAAGCTAAGAATGTGCAATGAAAGAAAGTAGAAGATCACCCTAGGAACATTAAGTTTGAGTTGAATAAAACGAATCGTGTTGATTCTAGTATTAGCTATAAGCGTACTATAATTAATTCGAATTCTGCTACTTTTGGCAAAACATGTAATGATGATTGCTTGGTTTCTGTTACTAATCATGAATATGGTGTGAATGATTTGATTAATGCTGTTAAATGCCCTGTTAAGATTGTTTATGCCAAAAATCATGCTAAGAAGGCTAGAAAGCAATGGCGGAAGAAGGTTAGAAAACATTGGAAACCCACAGGAAGGAAATTTAGTAACATTGGTTATCAGTGGATACCTACTGGCCGCAAATTCAATCTTAATGAGATGTGCCCTAAATTATCTAGATCAATGCCCATTAGGAAATGGATGCCTAGTGGTAGAACTATTCCTTTAAGAAGTGAACATACTTTGAATAGGTCTAATGCATACACTAGCATTGCATCAATCCCTGATGATTCCACGCTTCTACTTCCATGTGGGTGTTCCAAACAATGTTACTAACCAAATGGAACCCATTCTTGCATGGGGATCCCAATTATCCAGTTATCCATTCTTGTCTGGTTCAACCGCAGATCGCTCAAATCGTTCTGTGGTACCCGGACTCGTGCTATTCCAAGCATATGACCGAGATCGCCACGCTCATGAACTTCGTGAGTAAATTCATCGGGACTGTTAGATTCGGGAAAGACCATTTTGGTGCAATTATGGGTTATGGAGACTATGTTGTTGGTGAAAGTGTAATCTCCAGGGTGTATTATGTTGAAGGTCTCGGTCATAACTTGTTCTCTGTTGGTCAATTCTGTGATTCCGATCTAGAAGTGGCTTTTAGAAAACATACTTGTTTCGTTAGAGAACTTGATGGTGTGGAATTGTCAAGAGGAACTCGTGGTTCAAATCTATACACCATCTCGATCGAAGACATGATGAAGTCCTCTCCAATCTGCTTGTTGTCAAAGGCTTCGAAAACAAAGTCATGGTTATGGCATCGCCGTCTCAATCACTTGAACTTCGGCACCATTAATAATCTTTCCAGAAAGGATCTTGTAAGAGGCTTACCAAGATTAAAGTATGAAAAAGATCATCTTTGTTCAGCATGCCAATTGAGAAAAAGCAAGAAATATGCCCACAAACCCAAACCCACTAACTCAGTAATGGAAGTTCTGCATACCCTTCATATGGATTTGTGCGGACCAATGAGAGTGCAAACGATAAATGGGAAGAAATATATTCTAGTCGTTGTTGATGACTACTCTCAATTTACTTGGGTAAAGTTTTTGAGGACAAATGATGAAACTCCAGATGTCATCATCAAACTTATCAAGCAGCTTCAGGTTCGACTCAACAATACTGTTAGAATTGTTTGAACAGACAATGGCACAGAGTTTGTTAACAAAGACTTAAGTCAATTTTATGAAAGTGTTGGAATCAGTCATCAAAGAAGTATTCCACGAACTCCTCAACAGAACGGTGTAGTTGAAAGACGAAATCGAACTCTTGTGGAAGCCGCAAGAACAATGCTAATTTATTCAAAGGTTCCAATGTTTCTTTGGGCTGAAGCCATTGCCACTGGTTGCTACACCCAAAATCGTTCTCTTATACACACCTCTCATGGAAAAACTCCATACGAACTTGTCCATAAACGAAAACCTGATCTCTCATACCTTCGTGTGTTTGGTACGTTGTGCTATCCAACGAATGACGGTCAAGATTTATGTAAATTAAGAGCTAAGGCGGACATTGGAGTTTTTGTAGGTTATGCATCAAACAAGAAGGGTTACCGAATCTACAACAAAAGAACTCGAGATATCATGGAAACTATTCACATCACGTTCGATGAGCTGTCCGGGCAAATGGCTCCAGGACAATCCAGTTCTGGACCCGCATCTCAACCTTCATCAAGTAGTCCCATCAGTTCTACTCTTGTACTAAATCCCTCACCAGCAACTCCTTATGTACCTCCTTCAGAAGATGATTTGAAGAAATTGTTTGATCCAATGTTTGATGAACATTATGAGCCAATTGTTAATAATCTGTCAAATCCATCAACAAAGGCTGCTCTTATCCCTGTCAATGAAGTTAACCCTTTAGTTTCTTTGTCATTAAGTCAAGAAGCTCCTGCTGCTGATCACTCTGTCTCATCAACAAATCATCAATCATTGAGTGTACATCATGAAAATGTTTCTGGCACCTATGATGAAGATAACCCCTTTGCTACTCCCGAAGATGAACCCTTTGAAAAAATATTTGCTCCTGAATCATCAGAACCATCTTCATCAGGAGAAATCGACTCTGCTACTTCAGTTCCTCAACAACAACCACACGAACACCTTAGAAAATGGACACATGATCATCCATTGGACAACATCATTGTAAATCCCTCTCGCCCAAGATCCACTGTAAACAACTTGCAACTGATGCCTTATGATGCTTCTTCAACTCCGTACTATCCAAGGTCGAACCAAAAGACGTTAAAACTGCCATGAATGAAGACAGCTGGTTCAATGCCATGCAAGAAGAAATTCATGAGTTTGATTGACTAGATGTATGGGAATTAGTACTAGCTCCTTACTGTGCTATGATCATTGCTCTAAAGTGGTTCTTCAAAGTAAAACTTGATGAGCATGGCGATGTATTAAAGAACAAGGCTAGATTGGTTGCAAAAGGGTACCGTCAAGAGGAAGGTATTGACTTTGAAGAATCATTTGTTCCAGTTTCACGCATCGAGGCAATCAGAATCTTCCTGGCTAATGCTGCAAGTAAGAATATGATAGTCTATCGATGGATGTAAAACGGCTTTTCTTAACGGAGATCTGAAAGAAGTCGTATACATCAGCCAACCTGAAGGTTTTGTGAATCCAGAGCATCCTACTCATGTCTATCGCTTGAAGAAGGCTCTTTACGGATTGAAGCAAGCTCCAAGGGCATGGTATGATACGCTATCAAAGTTTCTTCTATCTACTGGATTCAAAGAAAGGAGCAGCTTGATCCGACATTGTTCACCGTAAAGTTAGGCAAACACTTAATTCACGTTCAAATCTATGTTGATGATATTATTTTTGTCTCGACTGACCCCAATGAATGTGACCGTTTTTCTAAGGAGATGGGCTCCAAATTTCAAATGTCAATGATGGGACAAATGTCATTTTTATTGGGATTACAAATTTCACAAAGTCCTAGAGGCATTTTTATTAATCAATCTAAATATGCTAATGAAATTTTAAAGAAATTTGGATTTGACACTTGTGACACCGTTGACACTCCCATGATAGAGCGTACCAAACTGGATGAGGACCACTCAGGGATCATGGTAGATCAAACGAAATATCAAAGTATGATTGGATCCCTGATGTACCTCACAGCCAGCAGACCTGACATTTTATTCGCTGTATGCATGTGTGCTAGATACCAGGCTAAGCCTACTAAAAAGCACATTGAAGTGGTTAAACGGGTCTTTCGGTATCTCCAAGGAACCATCAACATGGGACTTTGGTACCCGAAGGACACTGGTATGTCACTAACAGCCTATGCAGATGCTGACCATGCAGGTTGTTAAGATACACGCCAAGCACGCCCGAGGTGCTCAAATTTTGGGTGATAAGCTTGTGAGACGGTCTTCAAAGAAACAAATGTGTACTTCTATATCCTCTACAGAGGCTGAATACATAGCCATGTCATCTTGTTGTGCTCAAATCCTATGGATGAGATCCCAATTATCTAACTATGGCTTTGAATTCAACAAAATCCCTCTCAGATATTGATAACAAAAGTGCCATTGCTCTCTCCTGCAACAACGCTCAACATTCAAGAGCAAAGCACATCGACATTCGACATCATTTCATTCGGGATCAAGTGGAAAAGGTGTGGTAGAACTCTATTTTGTGAGGATCAATACTAGTTAGCGTGACATCTTCACCAAAGCTCTTCCTAGAGAAAATTTTGAGTTTATCCTTCCACGACTTGGTCTAAAGAGTCTACAACTGGAAACACTCAAACGTCTTCAAGAGGAAGACGAGGAGTAAATGGTTTTTTCTTCATCTATCTCTTGTATATACTTATTCAAAAAGCAAAATACAAAAATTTAAAACCCTCAAAAAGAAAATAGAAAAATATAAAATTTTCAAAATCCATAAAAATTAGAAAATCTTAAAAAATCCCCAAAATATTGTTATTTTGTCATGTTTTTCTTATTCGATATCATCTACGGACTTTGTGTTGACATTCAAAGAATGTCACGGGTTTTTAGATGTTCTTTGAATGTACATAATTTGTTTAAAAAAAAAAAAAAAAAAGACGGAGAAAAATGGTGGTTTATTGTCATTTCAGGCAGTAACCCGTTTTAAAAGGAAAGAACAGAGCCATGCTTAATCATATTTTTCAAATCTCATGCTCTGATTCTTAAAACAAATGTTTGTCATCAAAAAGACAAATGTTTTCTTTCCAAATATTTTTCCGTCTAATGATTCTTTTGAAAAATATTTGTCATCTAATGAAAACAAAATTGCTTTGAAAATACCTCGGACTCTATTTTTGAAAATCATCCGGGCTTATCTTTGTCAAACTCTCTAACACTCAATCAACAACTCATGCCATTGATTGAGGGGAAGAATGATTTCAATTCAATCAAAAAGGTTATTTTTCAAACAATTAGCACGTAAAAGAGCAAGGTCTACTTTGGAAAATCAAAAAGAACAATGTTTTATACAATTGATTCAAGACCTTGGCTAATGTTATGTTTTCAAAAGATAGTTATGCATGATTGGTCAATGGAGTTTAAAGTCTCAAAATCTAATCCTTATCAGTTAAAATGTCTTTCAAAAGCAAGTCACTATTCTCCTCAAAAGCTCTCAAAATTTAATTTAAATCAATAGAGATCACAACTCTCAAAAGATTTGAAAATTGTGATCGGGGGAGAATTTGTGATTTAAATTGGATTTAAACTGATAATTCGCTAAATGGTTTTATACGTGATTAACAAGCTCTCCTCCCTGCATGTGCCAAACGATTTCAAATTTTCCATGCATATGTTAAGGGGGAGCATTTATATCAAACCAAAATGGATTGAAACGTGATTGATTTGTCTCTAAGTGCAAGTTTTCCCTAATATGTGCTAAACAATTTCAAAATCAGATGCACATATTGAGGGGGAGCAAATTTTTTGAAAACCACATTCTTTCCCGAAAATATCTTTAAATGTATGTGAAACACTGATTTTGATCGGGAAAGTAATGTCGATATTTTTAGAAAATAATTTATCAAAGAAGTGAATTCTTCCTTTTGCCTCCATGTGTCAAACTGATTTAAAATATACGATGCACAGGTTGAAGGGGAGCCGTTTTCTAAAATATCAAAAACGATTCAGGTACAAAATGCTTGGATAATATATCACAAGTACCTGGATTGATCTTCAAATGGTTTTCAATTGGTTCCAATGGCTGATGAACAATACTAAAAAGACCGACCAAATTTACTTTCTTTATGGTGATATATGGATGGTTAGGTTAGATATTCGTTCCCAAGATCCCGCCAGAGCCGGAGGGATCTACCCAGGGACAATCCACTAGATAGTGTAGAGTCCTTAGGTATGATGAAAAAAGGAGAAATGTGAGATATGGGAAGAGTGCATCGAGGTAGAGCTAGAACTGGAATAAACCCAACAAGATTCTAGTAATGAAATCTCGGTAAGAACTGAAGGGGTTGAAGAATGAAAAAGAAATAAATGCAAAAAAGGGTGAAAAGAAATAGCCCTCCATTATTTTCAACCTTAGGGCAGAAATCGGGTTCAATTCATATGCTACTGGCTGTTACCTAGGTAACACCGGTATTGAAGACAAGACGTCATGGACCCAAAGGACGACCGCACTACATCTTCCCTAACTACTCAAGTTCCTCTTAAAAGGACTTGTTTCATTCTCACAGGGGAACCTACATTATCTATCGACTTTCTCTTAGAGATGATTGATATTGAAGAAGGAGACCCTCTCCCTAGTCTCCGGCATAGGAACCAAATGTGCACAATTGAGTCTAGAGCCACGAGATCATCAATAAATCTCATTAAGGACACAATCAATGAAGACTCTCTGTTTCACACAATGTGGAAAGACAGAATATATTTTAAAAGTCCTACGCATTATCCTTGTGGTATTGCCAGAACATCTAAGTGATATGCAAACATATTCACAATGAAGATGGAAAGCCTTCTAGAGCCAACATCAAACAAGCTCTTTTCATCAATCAGTGAATCTCAAATTCGCTGGTTCACTCACTCCGTGTTGTCTTCTTTGAGACGTTTCGGTTTGAGAATAGCTAGAGCAGCTGCGAAACCCTGTCAAGGAGATTCTTCAGAATTATACCGATCACAGTGCGACTTGTACCGATCAACGGGGACCGTGGGCCGTGTACCTCAATTCAACGAAAGTGATCAAAGACACTTTCGCGGCGCTTTATTGCTAACCTGTTGTATGCAGTGTACACCCAACGCTTGCAAATGATCGTAATGGAGAAGTCAATCCATAGCCGCATGCTCACACATCACATTCATTTCAAAAGAAATCATGATTAGTGCATCAATGACTCGGATATTCTCACTCCATGCTTCGCTACGCCGCAAATATCATGAATCAACCAAAGCTTCCGCTACTCTGATGAAAAGAAATCATGATCCAGAATGTGAGCATGTCGGTCCAATGTCACAACATCACATAATGTCAACACTACAATGGAAGAGTCAGAGATTTATGCAAGCTGATGATCTCAAAGCTGGCTCAAAACTCATCATCACGTGGATCAGTTAAAGACCTCCACTTGAATTATCCAAACATGCAAAACATGAAGAATCAAAGACTACGAGCTACAGAGCAATGAACTTAAACAAGAATCCAAGAACAATCTTAACGTAATATCTGTTTGTATTCTGTATAATTTGAGGTGACCTCCCTTAGAGAGAGATTGTTAGGATTTAGAAAATCCAGTCGTTAAAGAGTCGGTCACCTCAAGTATATGTATTCGTTAGAAATCTCGTAGTCGTAGTCAAGTTATGTTAATAAGTAGTTAGTTAAGTAACACCGTGGAGGACGGACGGGTCTTTACCCACTGTATGCCTTATCCACAGCCCGTAGGTGGCGTTTATTGTAAGACACTATAAATACCCTCTACCTCCCAAGGCAGAGGGTTGGAGCTTCAATACCATTTTTCTTTGTTTTACATAGTTCCCAACTCTCTTCCCTTTCTCTCTCTATAACTTTCTCTCTCTAAAACTTGTAAACACCTCATGTGATTATGGTTTGATGTGTTTATGAAATCCTAAATATTACAAACTATGACACTTTGACTTTTTTAGAAAAATTGTCTGACTTTGACCAAGCTTAAATCCCTCGTTTTACACTTTCAGGCTTAAAATCCCATGTAGTCTTTAGTAAAACATCATTTCGGAAAAATTTCGTGTTTTTACACTTAAGCGGGTTCAGACTATAAAGGGTCCGAAACCTTCTTTTAAAATCAGATCAACAAGTTATGTTTTATAAACTGCTTTCAAAATTTCTTGTATTTTGTCAATCTTAAATCGGTCGTATCTCCTTCGTTATGTGTCTGCTTTTGACGTTCTTTATATGAAAATTTATCTATACGAAATAAGTTATCCAAAACTCATTCGTTTAGCTTGTCAAAATATTTTTAAGTCACCAAAATCCTATGGTTTAAATTATGATAGCAAGTTGCATAAACCAAAAATGAAAATAAGCCAAAACCAACACACCCCCATTTACTAGTTTTTTCTAAGATTGAAATTGAAGTAGGACACTTGGTGGACAAGAACAACAAAAGAAAAAAAAACGCCCATTGTTGGGTTGTAGTCTTGACACACATCAAACAAGGACACAACGTCATAGGAGTGATTGTATTTTGATAGTATGATCCAACGCTTTTACCACCAATAAGGGAAATATTATTGTATGAGACGAATGGGGAATTCGTAGTGATGAAGCAGTGTCAACGTATGGTATGTTGTTGTTTATTGTCTCGGATAAAGGTTCTTGATTCACTTCAAAGGTTTTGTCTAGTGAGTAATGGAAGGTCGTTCCTAGAACGGCTAGTGATGAGTCCCGATTTATCGACTGGGTGCAAGGTGTGGGGTAAAGGCGATTGTGACGTGTTAAAGCTGAGACGAAAGTGTACTGTGCTTAGATGCGAAAGTTGGTGATATGGAATGCTTATGTACTCACAAAAAAATTTGCAATACTCAAAGATTTAGCAGGAATCACTCCAAACATAATTCTAGTGTAACTACTTCCAGTATTGCAAGATTCATTTCTAAGTCGAACATAGGTGATCAAGCTATGTCCCACTGTCCCTAGGTTGAATAAAGGTGATCAGTATATATTTAACCGAGGCTCAATGAATTTTGAAATACTTAATTTAGTTACAAAAGTAATATGTTTTTTCCCAAAGTTAAAATAATCAGGCCATTGTTTCATCCGCAATGCCTTAGAAAAGAAATGAGACCATTGTGTTACTCACAATAGCCAGAAAAGTTTAGCATTCATATAGAGAAACTTAATATAAAAATATAGCGATGCTCTAGAAAGTAGACACGAGTGATCGAGAATACTCAATATTTATATAAATTACTTTTATATCAATAAATAGCGGTACACTCGAAGGTAGGCATAAGGTATCAAAAAGCAAAACAGGTATTCACATAAATACCCTTTACATAATACCAATAGTGACGATATAAGTATACCTACATAGGCAGTCAGGAGGTATATGCGCACGAATATCAGATAAGGCAATGAGAGACTCTTAGTATGAAAAATAGTTATAGTCTAGGTTTCAAAATAGACCTAGTTCTCTATAACTGGAGCTCTGATACCAATCTGTAAGACCTCTAAATTTTGAAACGCAGCGGAAGATAATCGGGGTATTACTTCATAGCACAAAGTACAAGTCTTAGAAAACGACCCTTCAAAAAGTACAAGTCTTAGAAAACGACCCTTCAAAAGAGATGCTTTAAAAGTGTTTCACATTTGATACATTAAAACATCAGAGTTTGTAAAAAGGTCCCAACAGTTTTCATAAAACACAATATTTCAAAAGATCACAAATGTTTTAAACATAACATAAATTTTAAAAGATTGTCTCTTCGAATGTGAAAATATGCCAAGTCTTCAAATGATATCCGTGCGACTCCATCCAAGATTTTCATGCCTAAACCTGAGATAAAACATGCTAAAAAGTCAACAAAAAGGTTAAGTGAAATTCATAGGTTTATAAGTAAAACAGTCGATCACAAGATTTCAAGTATAAGAGACATTGAGTTACATTGTTATACACCCATAATTCGAAAGCAGTTATTATTGCGCTTGTTAAAACCGTATTTAAATAGTTGCCAAAACCGTATTTAAACAGTTGCCAAAACCGTATTTAAACAGTTGCCAAAGCCCTAAGCTCATAACACCGAAAATGTCATCTGGGATTATCAAAACAAAGATAATAGTACACAACTCAAAGTATCAATAAAAGTCGGTATAGCGCATAATTCCAAGTATCAATATGATAATTATAGTACAAAATACACTTTTCAAGTAATTTTGATCATAATAAAAACACGTAGCATGTATCACCCCTAGGGAGTTTGTAAATAGTTAACCAAGTAAAAGGTGGGGCTATGAACTCACCCGTAACAACTAGTAGTGATCGGAACGTGAGAATGATGAAGAAACCGCGAAAAATCACAAGGAACCTATATATAAGAAATATAACACGTCTTAGGCTTAGGGAAATAATAAGTAATAACTTATAATAGAGTTTTATGTTGTTTTTTAGGTTTATTATATCGTAATATAAGTTAGTCATATGGTTTTTATAAATTCAAATATCAAATATGACATTTTTATAAGGTTACACAAGTCATAATAGTGAGCTGTTAGGATTTTCAAAAAAGTTCTGACTTCATTGGTCCGCCATTTCTAAATCGTAAGGGATAAAATTATGTTCTAAACATCATTGGAAAGGCGTGAATGTCTACTTCAAAAATGCGGGCTCAATGTCTAGAGGGCTTTATAACTAAGGTCAAATGATTGATTTACCCCTGGGTGCCAAGATAAAAAATTCCCGGGTTACCTTTGTCTTACCAAAATGATTATAACTTTTGATCTATAGACCCTATTGACCCCAAACCAGTGGGAAACGTTTTATTTAGATCTTATCTACATTTTATTCAAAAGGGCCAAGTGATAGAAATGATCATCTCTATGAGGTTTTCCTCTTAGAAGACAGAAATGCAAATCTGGAAACCTTTTAGCAAAACTTTTATTGAAAAATCATAGTGATGTTTTAGGACACGGGGCTTTCAAATAAATGACCCTGAGACATAGGGCTATGTCCTAATATTTTTCTTTTACACTAAAAACCTATTGAGATTAAAAAGGGTGGGTCATTTTTGGCTTCTAAATTTTCTGCACAAAATTGGCCAATCACAATCTAGTTACTTTATGATTTTTGAGACAATTTTTGGGTAATGCATGTAAAAAATAATCATTGGAATCATTTTTATAAATCAAAACACTAAAATGACTAGGGGTTTGAAGTTTTTAAAATAAAAATGACAATGAATTATATAAACAAATCAAGATGAAAATCAAGATTAACAAATCAAAACCTATCCAACAACTCTTGCATTCATCTATTTAATCAAGCATAACTACCTATCTAATACCTAATTTACTATGAAAACTTGAATCAAATCGTTCCAAATGAATACATGCAAGAGTGTTTAGCTTAACCTAGGAAAAATCTCAAATAATCATAAAAATGAGATCAAAAGAAGTTAGGGAAACTTACTAGGATTTCAAACTAGAAGAGATGCATAAGATTTGAAGCTTGCAAAATAAATTGATGATGATGGTATTGGGGTGTTTGCTGGTTCGTTCATCACAAAAGGGGGAGAGGGAAATGGGCGTAGTGGTGATAATAACTATGTAATGAAGTAACAAATGAGAAAAAAGGGTTTATAACTAGTTAGTGGAAATGGCATGTAATTGCATGTAAATCTAGTAGCCAAGACTTAGTAGGTGGTTGGCCATCATAAGGGGGTGGGGGTGTATTGAAGGGTTTTATTTACTTTTGTACAAGGTTATTTGTCACGAAGTGTAATTTAAAGGCCAACAGAGCTAAACCGTTACAGTTTTAAGTGCAATTGTAAAAATAAATATCATAAAAGTAATATTTTCAAAGAAATAACACATGTAATGGAGTAACAAATGAGAAAAAAGGGTTTATAACTAGTTAGTGGAAATGGCATGTAATTGCATGTAAATCTAGTAGCCAAGACTTAGTAGGTGGTTGGCCATCATAAGGGGGTGGGGGTGTATTGAAGGGTTTTATTTACTTTTGTACAAGGTTATTTGTCACGAAGTGTAATTTAAAGGCCAACAGAGCTAAACCGTTACAGTTTTAAGTGCAATTGTAAAAATAAATATCATAAAAGTAATATTTTCAATGAAATAACACATTTAGCTTAAAATGACTAAATTTGGTGTTTTATGTATTTCTCAAGCCTTTCGGAGTGTTATAATGTCGTTAAAACTTAAAACGCGAGCCGAAAACGCGTAAAAAGTAAAAAGTGTAAATTTCGTGTATAAATGGAAAATTAAAATGTTCCATATGAAAATAAGTACGTGGGGAAATAAAATGTATAGACAGGTAGACTGGGCATTTTCTAGTTTAAATTAAGAGTTAAGTGTACGTTTTACGACGTACGCGGGTAAGTTTCCTATACAAGTGAATTTACTTAAAATAGGGTAATAAGTAAATCAAATAGTAAAATAATAATGACCTGAAATTTCACGGTTGTGACAGGTTATTAGCACGAAAAGTCATAATACTTGACACTTTTTTTTTTTTTAACTTGACACCAACCTTTTGAATCCGTGCTATTGTGTATATCCAGTTTGGCATCGTTAGTCCTTTACAAGCGTTAGTAAAACAAGTTAAATTTCGTTATCATACGTTTTCATACGTTTTCGTTCGTTTTCATAGGTTTTCTTACGTTTTCATATGTATTTGTCCGGTTTTATACATTTTTGTTCGCTTTTATATGTTTTCGTTCGCTTTTATACATTTCTTTCATTTTCATACTTTTTGTCCGTTTTTATACTTTTTTGACAGTTTTTATATTTTTTTCGTCCATTTATATACGTTTTCATCGTTTTTATACGTTTTCGTCCATTTTTGTACTTTTTCATTCGTTTTTATACGTTTTCTTCCGTTTTCTTACGTTTTTATATGTTTTCGTCTGTTTTTATACGTTTTCATCTGTTTTTATACGTATTTGTTTGTTTTTATGCATTTTCGCATGTTTTCTTACGTTTTTTTACGTTTTTGTTTGTTTTAATACGTTTTTACGTTTTCGTCTGTTTTTGTACGTTTTCATCATTTTTTTTGTCTGTTTTTATTCGTTTTCGCTTGTTTTCTTGCGTTTTTGTCTGTTTCATAGTATTCGTCCGTTTTTGTCTGTTTTTATATGTTTTTTTTTTCATGTTTCTTACGTTTTTTAATGTTTTGTCCCTTTTGTTAGTTTTTAAACGGTTTCATCAGTTTTGTCTGTTTTTATACATTTTCACCCGTTTTCTTACATTTCCCTTACTTTTTTGGTCCGTTTTTATACGTTTCCGTTCTTTTTTATACGTTTTCATCCGTTTTTATACGTTTTCATCCATTTATGTACGTTTACTTACGTTTTTATACGTTTTTATATGATTTCATCTGTTTTTATAGGTTTTCATCCGTTTTAGTACGTTTTATCTGTTTTTATACGTTTTCGTCCGTTTTTATACATTTTCGTATGCTTTTATACATTTTCTTACGTTTTCATTTGTTCTTATACTTTTTCGTTCTTTTTTTTTTTTTTACTTTTATGCCCGTTTTGATACGTTTTCGAGAGCAGTGGTTGTAGAAGTCCGTTTAATGATGGTGATGGTGGTGGAAAGATCAGTTGAAAATGGGTGTTTAAGTGGTGGTGGTTGTTGCTGAGAAGTGATCCAGAAATGTTAGGTAAGAAAACATATGAAAACATACAAAAGTGGACGAAAAAGGATTAAAACATATAAAAATGAATGAAGACGTATAAAAATGGACAAAAACGTGTAAAAACGAATGAAAGCATAAGAAAATGTATATAAGACGAAAACGTATAAAACGGATGAAAACGTATAAAAACGGACGAAAACGTATGAAAACATACGAAAACGGATGAAAAAGTATAAAGACAGATGAAAACATATAAAAACGTACATAAACGGACGAAAATGTATAAAAAACAGACAAAAACGTATAAAAACGGATGAAAACGTATGAAAAGTAAGAAAACGTATAAAAACGAACGAAAACGTATTAAAATGTATAAAAACATAACTAAATGTACATAAACGGGCGAAAACGTATAAAAACGGACGAAACTTATAAAAACGGATGAAAACTTATAAAAACGAACAAAAATATATAAAAACGGATGAAAACGTATAAAAACGTAAGTAAACGGACGAAAACGTATAAAAATGGACGAAAACGTATATAAACGGATAAATACGTATGAAAAGTAACAAAACGCATGAATACGTATAAAAACGTAAGTAAACATACATAAACAGGCGAAAATGTATAAAACGAACGAAAACGTATAAAAACAGATGAAAACGTATGAAAAGTAAGAAAACGTATTAAACGGACAAAAACGTAAAAAACATAAGAAACATGCGAAAACATATAAAAACAGACAAAAACTGATGAAAACGTATAAAAACGGACAAAAACGAATAAAAACATTAGAAAATGGACAAATACGTATTAAACTACAAAAACGGACGAAAAGGTATAAAAATGGATAAAAACGTCAGAAAACGTACATAAACGGACGAAAAAGTATAAAAAACGGATGAAAACGTATAAAAGCGAACGAAAACGGACAAAAACATATGAAAACGAACGAAAATGTATGAAAACGTAAGATAACGAAATTTTAAGTTATTTACCAATGGTCGTTAGTATAAAGGACTACCGATGCCAAACTGGATACATATAATAGCACGAATTTAAAAGGTTGGTGTCAAGTTGGAAAAAAATGACGCTACTCCCAATGACAAAAAGTGACAAGTATGATAACTTTTCGTGTTAATAACCCTTTCAAAAACTATTGTCAACTTGCTATTAAACTTGAAACAATAAGCTAAAACAGACACCTCCTTCATAAGCTTGCAAGTTCCAGCAGTTAAGCTTATTAGCTTTTTAAAAGGTTATTTTTCTCAAAAATGGAGAGGCCAAATTGATTAGCTCGAGCTAATAAGCTCGCAAGTTCCAACAATTAAGCTTATTAGCTTTTCAAAAGTTTAATAAACTAATAATCGGAAACAATATAAGCTAAAACAAACACCTCCTTAGTCATCAATTTTTGTTGAGTTATGCATGTGAATTTTTGTGAGACCAACAAATGTAAACTAGTTCATTTTTAGGAACGGCGATATTTTATTAAGCTCCAACAAGAAGCTAGAGACAAAACAAGATTACAAACTTACAGTACAAGGAATTATAGGATTTTTAATCCAATCAGGAAGGACGAAACTTCTTACACCTATGAACAACCCACGAGTGAAACAAAGACATAATCTCATCGAGTAAAGTATCATTCCTAGGAGGTTTTAGATCAAAGCATATGCTATTCCTATTTCGCCATATAACCCGGAAAGTAGTTTGAATTACCATGTCGAAGCATTGTTTAAGGTCGATGGAGAGAGTTGTTAGATCGTCCCACAAAAGTAGATCATCCAAGCTTTTAGGGAAGTCCAACTGATCCCGCCATTTTTTAACATAGTTCCACAGATTCTGAGCAATCACACAATCTATGAATAGGCGGTGAGATGATTTGAATTCATCACAAATTGGACATCGAATCAAATCAAGATCTATGACTAGTTGATCAAGGTTCGAGCGAGTAGGCAACCAATTTGGACTTCCTAAAATACTTGTATGTATTATCTATAAGATTTTATTTACCAGATAAAATAAACATAATTAGAAAATCTTTGATTCTACTTTGACATAATTAATTCTTCCCCCTTCCAACATGAGTATTCTTGCAAAGATTTTGCTAATATTCAATTTCTTATAAGGAAAGTGATATCTGTTATAATATCATTTCTGATTTATCATCAAGTTGTGGGTGGTGTGGATTCCACACTCCGTCCATTTTTTTAAATCCAACTTTACATCAAATTGTGGATTACACACTCCATTTCAGTATAATATTGTCTCATACTTCTGCTAGATGGATTGTGGCATCCTTGTCGATTCCACGATCTTATAAAATAAATTGTGAAATTGATCACTCCATACTTTTTCTGGGGATTTTATAGTTTAATATATTATTTTCTTTGCTTTCATTTATGGATTCCAGTCCCTTCTTAAACCTTACTTTTCTATACACCTGTCTTTCTAAACGCGTATGCAGTTACTGCACTCCATCTTCTAACGGGCTTTACGCCGTTCATTTGTGTTTATTGTGGCTATGATGATCTATAAAACAGGAAAATTGGATGCTTGGCTTAGGTTTTGCCTTAAAATGATATTTATAAGTTAGTATTTCATTTAGCTTTAGGACTAGCTATCACACTTGTAGATAAACAGTCTACAGTCTGTTCATGGAAACTCTGTTAAGAAATTTGAATGCTTGCACCTTTGAAATACTTGGTACATCCAAACCAGTAGCTTCAGATACTGATTCTGCCCTTATTAATTCAAACACCTCATACAAATTTTCGTTTAGGTAGTGATAGATGATGACCCACACTAGCATGAAGAAACACAACAAACGCAAATCAGACTAAAAATAGTGTAAGTGAAGGAGACAAAAGAGGTCTGTCTTTTTTTGTATCAGAATAAATGCCCGAGTGTTGTGTGCTAAAATATAAGGAAAATCACTTTGCATTCTAATTTCACTTGTCGATCGAACTACAATTATTTATAATTTCACGCATAAATATATTTTATAGTGCACAAATACATTGATAAGCTTGTCATTATATAATCCAAATGGCTTAATTAAATATCGTTTAACTTTATTCACCACCCACAGATTAGTTTATTATAATATACACACCGCACATACATGCTTACTATATATATCCTATAGCGGGAATGCTGTCTTCCATAAGTAAGTCATTTTTGGGGTTTTGTTATATTTCATATATTGTTAGTTGAGATTAGCTACTCTCTTTCCTATCATCATCTATGGCTGCTCAAAATGATCTAATGATTCCGGTGTTTGAGGAAAAACCCACACAGGAACGTGGGCAAGTATGTATAGAGGAAGACTTTGACTACTCACAAAAGGGGCAGCGGCTGCAGCACGCTGCTGTTCTGGGAGCCACTGCTGGTTTAGTTTCTGTTTCTGGTGAATGCAGTGTGTCTCAGATTAAACGAAATAAAAAAAATGAGAAACAAGTTCGGCCAAATCCTGTTCTTAATGCCGAATTTTTCTTATTTACGTTTTTAGTTTGATTTTTGTATTTGTGAGCATGACAAGTAGATATAACAATAATATTCCTGTATATGCACTACGTGCCACTGCTTATTGTGTTGTATGAAGCAATACCACACTATTAACGTTTTAAACCGTATTTCCATCAGTTGTGGACTGCACACACCATTTTAGTTTTACATTATTGTTGCACTCATCACACGATCTTTAATTGTTTGTGACATTAGTTAATCCAACTACAGTTGTATGTGGACTGCACACTCTTTTTTTTTTCTCATTCTATTAAGCCTAAATTTCTACACAATACCCCTCACGATCATGGTGCAGGTCCCTCTAGCCCGACACATAGAGAGCTAGATGTTGACTGGATAGGAACTGTGATTGTTACGCCTTTGTATCTGATTGAGGGAACACTGTTTTATATCTGTCTGTGAATTATCAGCAGATAGATTTGGTGCAGGTGCCAAGGCTAAAACAACTCTATGAAATAAAGTACCTGGCTGGGAATAGTTTAGAAACCTTTCACTTTAATTTCCAACCTTTGCGTTAACGCCTTTGACTAATTCAAATTACCATGTTCCCGCCAAATTTAGTCTGTACTTTTTAAGAAAATACTAGTATCTTTCAGTCACTGTAAATTCTACAATAAGCACCGGTATAAGATATGTTAACCCTGTCTTTAATTCACAAGACTTCTTCGGTCCTCCGGACATTATTGCAAAAACTGAATTTATATTGAGGTAACATATGTAGCACAAGAATGAACGTAATACTATGAAGACGTAATAGGATGATCTAATACGGTTGGACAGATTCAATACCTTATCCAATTAGACATTTACAAACATGCGGGCTCCTATACGTCAAGAAGGTAATAAAGTGCCTTGGTACAGGTTGGTGTGGTTCCCTTACCGCGTCCCTAAGCACACATTCTAACGTTGGCTTGTTATGGGCCGTAGAATGAAGACTCAAGATAGGATGAAACATCGGGACAGTGATCACAATTCATCAAATATTCAAAATTGATTTTTATGTTCGGGCCAACAAGAAGATCATAAACATATTTTGAATTCTCCAAGATGGTTTGGAATGAGATAAAAAGGGTTGATTAGCATGGAGAATGTTCCTGAGTTATGGGATGATATTATCAGCTTTCTTCTCCTGCTGTGCAAACCAAAGGATATATAAGCATAGTCAGTCGTCTCGTGTTGAGTGCTAAGGTTTACATCATATGGAAAGAGCCTAATGCCCTCATCCATATAAAAAGAGCTAAGGGGTTTCTGTTTTGGCTAAGAATATTGCAAGGGTGGTTCAGCTAAAGCTTATGTCGTTTAAACTCATTTCGACGCTGCAGCGTGGTCGTATAAAGAAAATATAAAATTTGTAACTTTATCGTTTTGATGTGACTTATTTTGTCTAACTGTTTTAGCTTTTTGGCTTATATGTTTTGGTTGATTTTTCTTGAGGTGTGCCTCTAGTTAGTGGTAAGCCCACTCTTTGTAATTATGTTCTATTAATATAATTTTTGGGGTCCTGTCCCCTCTTTTCTTTTCCCAAAAAAAGGATATGGAGACTGGAAAACCAGGAACTTAAATAAATAGCCACTTGAGCTAATGTCGATACTTCTGTTGATGGTCTCTATCAGGAGTAAGGCTTCGTCATAATTGAGGATAAGTATTGCTTTTGTCAAAATTCAAAAGATGTGATAATTACTTTCAATTAACTTGCAGATAGTACTCTGTATGTTCATTTTCATCACAAAGCATATGGTTTGCTTTAATGCAGGTTCCACTCTCCTTTGCTATAAAGTTACTATTACTCCACTACTTGGGAGTGCACTCTGCCTTTTTGTTTCTTTATGAAGGCCTTTTATTATTTTTCTCATTTAAATTATTAGTGAATTAGCCGTCTTGTAGATTTCACAAGCCGTGATTTTAATTTTTTGTTCTTAAATGTATCAAATTTCTGTACATAGTATATGGTTAAGTGTAATGTTCCATAGTCAATTGTGTGGAATGTGTAAAAGAGGAATTGGTTAAAAGTTGAAGGACTCAGATGGAACATTGAGATAGTGTAGGGTCTATTTTGTATCTTTTCTGTTATTTCATTTACTCTGTTTTTCTTCTGTATAAAAACATCTTGTATCTTCATTTTGGAGTAATAAGGAGAATCATTTTCACTGTGTGAAATGTGTGTTTCTCTACTCATTATCACAACATGGTATCAGAGCTCAGTAATGAGTTCTTGATCAGTTACAACCGTCACAACCGTAACTACCATAACTAATTTTTCAGATCACCATAAACCACCGTAACTAATTTTTTTCCGATTACTATCAATTCCTCTTTTACATTCTCTTCACAATTTTTTCATCTACATTTTGGTAAAGTGATTCAATTCAGGTGTCTTATTCAAAGACTGAATTTGTTGAGTCATTTGGTTGTTGTAACGGTTCTTTCAAGATTGTTGAAGCTTCCGCAACGTGTTAACAATGGCAGCATCATCTTCTTCAACTGATGCTACTAGCCAAAACAGTCAATCTCTTTTGTTCCAAAATCCACTGTATTTGCATCCTTCTGATGGCCCTGGTACTCTTGTGGTGAATGAGAAATTGTTAGGAGCACAAAACTATTGTTCTTGGAGAAGATCAGTTGAAATTGCTCTTTCTACAAAAAGAAAGTTAGGTTTCATCAGAGGAACAGTTCCAAGATCACAAGATGATGTGAATTTACAAGAACAAAGGGATACATGCAATAACTTGGTGATTAGTTGGTTAATGAACTCTTGTCTCAATCAATTGCAAAATCCATTATGTTCATTGGAGCTGCTTATGCAATTTGGATTCAACTTGAGAAAAGATTTGCTCTCAAAGAATGGGTCACATAAGTACAAGTTGAATAGAGAGACTTATGAGACTATGCAATCAGGAAGATCTGTGAGTGAGTACTATACAACTATGAAGTGTGTTTGGGAAGAATTGGATTCAATGAATGAATTGCCAAGAATAGTCAATATTACTCCAGAAATTGCTGTTTTTCTAACTGCTTTGAGTACTCAGAAAGAAGAGCAAAGATTGTTTCAGTTCTTGAATGGTTTGGATGACAAATTTTCTCATCAAAGGAGTCAGTTGTTGTTAAACTCTCCTCTGCCAAGTGTTGAGACTGCTTGTGCTTTGCTTCAACAAGAAGAGTCTCAAAGGGGGGTATTTGGATCAGGACAATCATTTGTTGAATCTACAGCTCTCTATAGCAAAGGTGAGGTCAAAGAGAAGTGTAACATATGTGGCTACAAGTGGCATCCACCAGACAAGTGTTGGGAGAAAGTTGGTTACCCCACATGGCATTACAAGTATAAGCACAATACGAAAGGTAAAGCTCCTCGAAGGCGGTTCAGTGGAATGTGAAAAAGACAACTGCATTGGTTGAAACTGATGGTCATGTGGTCTTTACTTCAAAGCAGTTTGAACAACTCATGAAGAGTATTCCTCATTTCAATCAGACTATTGATGAGACCAATGTACTGGAACATCCTTTTGGAGAAGGTACACTCTACTGTTTTTCTTGTGTTAATGGGGTTATAGAAGGATGGATAATTGATACAGGGGCAAGTGATCATATGTCACCAGATAGCACTGATTTGAATGATGTTGAGGCTCTTAAGTGTAAACAGGTTATTAATTTGCCAAATGGACATACTTCAGTCATTTCCAAAGTAGGCAATGTTGCTTTACAAAATGGCCTTAAGTTGAACAATGTTCTCATAGTCCCTTCCTTCAAATTCAAGCTTTTGTCAGTCTCTAAACTAACAAAAGATTCTCATTGCTTTGTTACATTTTATGAGAAATTTTGTGTTATCCAGACTTGAAAACCGGAAGGTATTGGGCTTGGGTAAAAAGCAAGCTGGCCTCTATCATCTACTCAATCTTCCTCTTGATCAAATTCATGCTCAACTTTCTTCAATGGTTGTGTCTGCCCTTGAAGATTGT
The DNA here is from genome assembly GCA_910596185.1 of Chrysanthemum makinoi. NCBI lineage: Eukaryota > Viridiplantae > Streptophyta > Magnoliopsida > Asterales > Asteraceae > Chrysanthemum > Chrysanthemum makinoi. The sequence goes on along the minus strand of OU343221.1, from coordinate 207,318,158 downwards.
AGTCTATTTTCATTTTCTCAAACTGTTCTGTCCCTACCAACTATGCTTTTAGTGTTTTCAATAACTCTTACAGTTTGTGGCATCATAGACTTGGTCACATTTCTGATTCTACTTTCAAACATGTTACTTCGTTCTCGAAAGTGTTTCTCATTCTAATGAAAATTCTTGTTTGACTTGTCCAATGGCAAAATTCACTAAACTTCCATATTCTGCTAGTAAATCTCATTCCAAAGTTCCATTTCAGCTTATTCATATAGACATTTGGGGACCCTATAAAGTCCCAACCATAGGGAATCATAAGTATTTTCTTACTATAGTTGATGATTGTAGTAGAGCTGTTTGGACATATTTACTAGTCAGAAAGTCAGATGCCTTTGCCACTTTCAAGTCATTTGTAACTTTTGTGAAGAAACAGTTTGAAAAAGATATAAAAGTGGTGAGATCAGACAATGCCTTAGAATTTCTCAAAGGATCTATAGGTCCTTTTATGGACTCACTGGGAATAGAGCATCAAACTTCATGTGTTGATAGACCTCAGCAAAATGGGAGGGTAGAAAGAAAACATAGAAACATATTGGAGATAGCTAGAGCCCTAAGATTGCATGCTCATTTGCCTGTACATTATTGGGGTGACTGTGTTATCACCGCAACATATCTCATTAATAGATTTCCCATGCGTGTTGAAATTTAAGACACCTTATGAAGTTTTGTTACAATCTAAACCTCGAGTACGTCATTTAAGGGTGTTTGGTTGTTTAGCAATGGCTAGTAATCCTTCCAGAGTTGCTGATAAATTTGATTCCAGAGGTGTACCTTGTTTATTTTTGGGTTATCCACAACATCAAAAGGGGTACAAACTTCTGAATTTGCTGAATCATACAAGATTTGTGTCAAGAGATGTTGTCTTTTATGAGCACATATTTCCCTACTCTAAAACAAGTATGTTGCAAGTTCTTCAACCTGTGCCTGCACCTATTTCTTCACCATTGTGGTATGAAGATTTTGTATCCACAACACAACCTGTTCATGAGCCTTGTGTTACTGCTGATGTTGTTCCTGAATCTGCTGATGTTGTTCATGATTCTGATGTTGCGATGTTGTTCATGATTCTGCGATGTTGTTCAAACCGCACCATCTTTTGTTCCAACCACTAGTGTTCAAGATGCAAGCATCAGAAGATCCACTAGAGTGTCAAGTGCTCCAAGCTGGCTAAAAGATTATGTGACACCAATTCATCAACCAAAGGCTAATCAAGTATCAGTTACTCCTCTACAGTCTCAATTTCATGCTTTTCTATGTGCTTTAGTGGCTCAGTCAAGACCTACTTACTTCAAAGAAGTAGTTAAAGAAGAAGATTGGTGTAATGCAATGAATTTGGAGCTAAGAGCATTAGAGGAGAATGATACATGGGAAGTGACTGTTCTACCTAAAGGGAAGAAAGCTATTGCTTGTCACTGGATCTACAAAATCAAACTCAAAGCTGATGGTACACTTGACAAGAAGAAAGCTAGACTTGTAGTGAATGGGAATAGGCAAAGAAAAGGTGTTGACTATGAAGAAACTTTCGCTCCAGTGGAAAAAATGGTGACTGTTCGAGCTTTACTTGCAGTGGCAGCCATGAAAGGTTGGGAAATTTGTCAAATGGATGTATCTAATGCATTTTTACATGGTGATCTCTTTGAAGAAGTGTATATGCAAATGCCTCAAGGGTATATTGGAAAGGGGGAGAGTGTAAAAGATGTTTCCTCTGATTCAAGTCTAGTTTGCAAACTCAAGAAGTCATTGTATGGCCTCAAACAAGCACCTAGACAGTGGTTTGCCAAACTCTCTTCAACATTGTTGTCCTTTGGTTATACTCAGTCTAAAGCTGATTACTCATTGTTCATCAAGACAGATCTTTGAATCTTTCACAGCAATCCTTGTTTATGTTGATGATCTTTTAATCACTGGTTCTAGCAACACTCAGATTCAAGCTCTTAAAACACAATTAAGTACTCATTTTCACATGAAGGATTTGGGACAGATGAACTACTTCTTAGGACTGGAGGTGTGCAAAAGTGAACAAGGCATTTTCATCTCTCAAAAGAAGTACACTACTGATTTACTTCAAGAAGCTAGTTTAACTAATGCACGACCATACAAGTTGCCTATGGATTCTCATATCAAGTTGCAAGCAGACATGGTAACTCCTTTACCTGATCCTGAAGTATACAGAAGATACATAGGAAAACTTATATATCTCACAATAACAAGACCTGACATTTGCTACATTGTACAGTTGTTGAGTCAGTTTATGCAAAATCCTACATCAGTACATATGCAAGCAGTGAAACACTTGATGAGATATTTTTGAGTTCACCGTGTCAAGGCATATTACTAGCCAATGATTCAAATTGCTCATTTGATGCCTATTGTGACAATGATTGGGCTAGTTGTCCTATGACAAGGAGGTCCACCACTGGCTATTGTATTTTGCTGGGTCAATCACCTATTTCATGGAAATCTAAGAAGCAACAAGTGGTATCTAGATCATCACCGAAGTGAATACTGAGCCATGGCCCTAACATGTTGTGAAGTTACTTGGCTGGTGACTTTGTTGAAAGATTTGGGGCTCAAAGATCTTGGTCCCGTAGATTTGAAATGTGATAATCAAGCTGCTATATATATAGCCGCCAATCCATATTCCATGCCGTAACAAAACATATAGAAGTGGATTGCCATTATGTGAGGGATCAAGTCAAGAATGGTGAAGTCCTACCTTCTCATGTTTCCACTAAAGACCAGCTGGCTGATGTGTTTACTAAAGTTCTTCCAGCTGATCAGCATTCTAAATTAATGTCCAAGTTGGGAGCTTGCAGTTCTTCCACCTCTCAACTTGAGGGGGAGTGTAAAAGAGGAATTGGTTAAATGTTGAAGGACTCAGATGGAACATTGAGATAGTGTAGGGTCTATTTTGTATCTTTTCTGTTATTTCATTTACTCTGTTTTTCTTCTGTATAAAAACATCTTGTATCTTCATTTTGGAGTAATAAGGAGAATCATTTTCACTGTGTGAAATGTGTGTTTCTCTCTACTCATTACTGTCAACAGAATGTGGCACATCGATATGACCGTTAAACCAGGAAGTGTTTTCTTGGGATGAAAAGAAGTACATTTGTTACGTTGTACCCATTAGTTACTAACTTACTATAAAATCTTTACTTACTTGGCGTGCTCCCTTTAGAATTCTTATCATCGAAATTTTTTCCCGGCCAATCTCTGTTTTCTTGTTCCCTTAGATTTAATTTCTTTAGACATGAGTATGGAATATGATAATATACCCTTTTTAGGTAGAATGCCGTGATTAGTGGCTCAATAAGTTAAACATGGTGCCTTCTCCTTTTGCAATTCATCTTTTTGCTGTGGGTGGTGTGGATTCCACACGCCTTTCAGTTATTTAATTCATCCTTTTCACCACTTGTGCTATACACGCGCCATTTCAATTTAATATTGTGACGTTAACATTCAACGGGTTGTGGTAGTCGTTGTTGATTCCACAGTTTTTTTGTTATATACTTCGTGTCATTGATTAATCCAAATTTAGCTTTGGACTGCACATTCTTTCATTTTCATTAAACATCATAAGTTCTATTTTTATTTTATTTTAATTGGGCAGCGAACAGCCAAAATACCCGGTGTCACCAAAATTAGCTAGTTGTTTTAGAGCAGGTTTGAAACTTGAAATTGTCAGATCACTGCAAGTATCAAACAAAAAAAGTTTTCTTCTCTATTGTTTGAATGAATACCCACTCTACACAATTATTCTGTTTAAAAAAGAACATTCTTTATCGCAGGTGTCGAGCAAACAGCTTATAGAGTTTCCAGTTGGATGAACATGAATTCATCTATGGCAGGAGTTTAGCTAATTTAAGTTTATATAGAACTTACATATGTCCCAAAAAATGGACGCATACAACATACTACAAAGTAACATCAGTGCCGTTTTGTATTGTAATGCCTTTCAGAAGATCAAGTGATATGATGCCGGTATATCTATCATTTATCTAATAGTATCAGCACCATTTTTTATCGCAAAGGCCGCCAACAAATCACCCAAGCAGCTAATTTTTTTGACCAATCAGGTTCATCGGCATGCAGATTGTTTCCTTTCATGTGAATTCCACTCTCCTTTCATACTTTTTTAATGTAGTTATCTTTCCACTACATGGGATGCCCACTCCTTTTATGTATATTTTTGAAGGGCATTAGATGTTTTTATAAATTAAATATTGAGTGAATGATGGCAGTCGTGTGGATTCCACAAGCCAATATTGATTATTTTGTGATGCTTTCTTTAAATATCATTATCACGAGCTTGTGGGTTTCACACTATATTGAACTTTGCAGATTTACACATTGATCATTCATATAAACAAATATATAGAGCCACACATACATAGTATATATATATGCTCTATTATGGACTCTATCTTCCATAAGCAACTCATCATTGATCTTTGTCCTCATTTATCATTCTTTGTGATTTAAAAATAAAAGATCCTACTTTCACCATCATGGCTGCAAAAAATGATGTATGCATTCCTGTTTCTGAGGAAAACACCAAACACGCACAAGGAAGCATGCCTATTGAGGAGGACTTTGACTACTCACAAAGGGGACAGTGGCTGCGTGCTGCTGTTCTGGGAGCCACTGATGGTTTAGTTTCAGTTGCATCTTTGATGATGGGTATTGGTGCTGTTAAACAAGATGTTAGAGCCATGATTCTTACAGGCTTTGCTGGTTTAGTTGCTGGTGCATGCAGTATGGCTATTGGAGAATTTGTTTCAGTTTACTCCCAACGAGATGTTGAGGTCGCTCAGATGAAGAGAGATAACAAAATTGAGAAGGAAGCACTGCCAAATCCCATTCAGGCTGCTGCAGCATCAGCCATTGCATTTATGTTAGGCGCTATCTTACCCTTACTGGCTGCTGCTTTTATAGTGGACCATAAGGTTAGGCTTGGTGTGGTTGTAGCCACAGTGAGTTTGGCACTTGTTGTTTTTGGATGGATTGGAGCTTTTTTAGGGAGGACTCCCGTGGTTAAGTCATGTTCCCGAATTCTGACTGGAGGATGGCTTGCTATGGCCATTACTTTTGCACTGACCAAGTGGATAGGGTCTTCGGCATTATAGGTTTTCCTGCGACACGACTGTTGTCGAGATTAGGAGTTTGATTGTATTCCAATTCGCTCTTAGTAACTTCCATTCATCCAATGGCTTCTCTTATGTAAATTAGATACATTAATCTCATGCCTCGCACCTTTAAATAAAATATATCCTCTTTATTATCTGTTAATTTATCCTTGACATCTGTTCACTCAAATTGAAATCTCTATATTTACTTGGAATCCTGGTTCAAGATATGTAAATTTTTTTATTTTGATAGTGCAATAACAACTATGTTTGGTATTTGATTCAAACATACTTGCTTTTATACTCGACGAAGATTATCAAGCCAATTCCTATAATTATGAAACACGAGGATAGTAGGTAGACTACTGAGCTATACGTAATGAACTCGATCAAGTTATGGGATCAAACTTAAAAATAAGTGTATGAGGTAGACCAAACTCAGAGGGATAATGGTGTTATAGCAAAAATGTATCAGCTTTGGCTAGCCACTTAATCCTGTGTAGGTACATATAAATAGATAAGCTATATATACCCCCATGTGAACTCACTTTTAAGCTATACGTTTTAGTTGATGTTTCTTGGGGTGTGCCTCGAGTTATTGGTAAGCCCATGCACTCTTTTGAAATGATGTTTAATAAATATAAGTTTTGGGGTCCTGTCCTCCTTTTTTGCCAAAAATAAGGATATGGAGACTAAAAAACCAGGAACTTAAATAAATAGCCACTTGAGCTAATGTCGATACTTCTGTAGATGGTCACTTCTAGGAGTAAGGCTTTGTCATAATGGAGGATAAGTATTGCTTTTGTCAAAATTTAAAAGATGTAATAACTTTCAATTTACTTGCAGAGAGTATTGGTAGAACTACTTAAACTTATGAGGGAAGGCGGCCACCATATCAAACAAGGAACCTACTCTTAATATTCATTTTCATCGCAATGTTACGCAATACATATGGTTTGCTTTAATGCAGGCTCCACTCTCCTTTGCTATAAAGTTACTATCACTCCACAATTTGGGAGTTCACTCTCCCTTTTAGTTTCTTTGGGGTGGGATCCGTATAGTGCAGATAATTTTCAAAGATCAAATGGCATGATCCTAGCCATCCAATCTACCTTCATCCAAAGGACAAGATTAAATCTCCTATTTACACTATAGGGGCAATTTTGTCCATTTGGTGATATCATATCACGCTTCTCAGATACACTTCTCATTCTAGGATCCAAAAAAACTGACAAAACACACAGTTACAAACACACACCAAACACGATCCAATTATGAAAATTCATCAATTAAATTCATCAATCATTCAAATCCGATCCAAAAATTAGGTCAAAAATCATCAAAAACATTCCAATCCGATCCAGAAACATCAAAATCATTCAAATCCGATCCAGAAAACATCAAAATCATTCAAATCCGATCCAAAAATTAGGTCGAAAATCATCAAAAACATTCAAATCCGATCCAGAAAACATCAAAATCATTCAAAACACACAGTCACACACACAATCACACACACATGGATAATATTGGAGAAATCACTTGTGATCGTGGTTTTGAAGGTAGTGTAGGCAGTGTTTGTGATGCAGGTAGCGAGGTTATGAGTGTTGATGATGTCGAAGGAGTTCGGATAGTTGAAGAAGGTAGCGAGGTTATGAGTGTTGATGATGTTGAAGGAGTTCGGATAGTTGAAGAAGGTTTACTTGCAATGAATGATGCCGGTGATGCTGAACGAGTTCGGTTTATTGTTGAAGATGATATCAGAAGTGGTGAAACAGATGATGAAAATGAGACACATGTTAACGGCAAGTCATTTGTACTTTTGTTAAATATCTTTCAGTTTTGAGGCAAAATATGAGATATACGTAAATCACATGTGATTTATGATAAATCACCTGTGATTTATGGTAAATCACATGTGATTTAATGTAAATCACATGTGATTTGTTCTAAAGCAAATGTGATTTACAACATGTGATTTACCATAAATCACTGTGATTTCTGATAAATCACATGTGATTTACCATAAATCACCTGATTTACAGATTTAAATCACTGTGATTTACCATAAATCACCTGTGATTTATGGTAAATCACAAATGATTTAAACAAATATGATTAAAACAAACTTCAACCTTGTATATTTTTCGAAGTGTGACAACACCTAAAGCGAGTTTAGTAATTCATAAGGAGACACACGGGGTTCAGTTTATTGGCAACCTAATATGGAACCGAATTAATACGAAAGAGGGGGTTTGCTTTGACACACTAGATGAGGCTATTAGGATGTATAAAGCTTACGCTCTTAGAGGTGGATTTGAAATAAAGCTTTCATCACAAAGGAAAACTAGAAGTGGTTTTGTACAACACAAGTATCTGATGTGTAACCGTGAAGGAAAACTTAGGAACATCAACATAGATACTTTAAAAAGCCAAGGAAATGATAAGGCTATTCGAAACAGGAACCTACGGGTAACAGGTTGTATGGCACGTGTCAAGTTAGATTTGGATCCTGTTTCTGGAAAATACATACTAGCAAAATTCAATCCTAGGCATAACCATACGCTTTGTCCTAAGTATATCGACATCTCTCTAAGACGGAAAGAAAAATGGTATACTCTGAAAAGCTCTTTGTCATGAAAGCTAAAACCGCAAATATAGGTGCTATTGTAGCTCACCATATTTATAGTAGCATGAAAGGGTATGACCTAGTTCACGGGCAGGTTATGGATTTTAAGAACTATTTTAGGGAACTTAACCGCTTCATAGGGAAGGGGATTCTCAAATGCTAATTAACAAGATGGAAAACAGAAAAGCGTATGTGCCAAACTTTTCTTTTCACTACAAAGTAGAAGACAGCGAACTAGTTGCACTGTTTTGGGCAGACGAAGTAATGAAATGTAACTTTGAAGAATTTGGTGACATCATTTCTTTTGATGCGACGTTCAGGACTAATAAGTAAGTTTCAGCTATTTTGACTTTATCAATAAAGTAAAAATCACTTGTTATCTGTCAGATGTCAGAAAAAATCACAAGTGATTTAACCCAAATCACTTGTGATTTTTATAAATCACTTGTGATTTGTGACAAATCACAAGTGATTTGAAATGATCACTTGTGATTTGTCACAAATCACTTGTGATTTAGGACAAATCACTTGTGATTTTTCACAGAAGGTGTTTATTTATATATGCTTTCCATGTGTGTTTATATGCTTTCGTGTACAATATGGTATTCGTTCCATTTACTGCAATAGATAACCACGAAAAGAGTGTGACAATTGCTGCGGGAATGCTGAAAAGTGAAGACACCAAATCCTACATTTGGCTTTTGGAGTCATTCATGTCAGCATTTAACAAGCAACCTACAATGGTCGTAACAGATCAAGATGGGGCGATGAAGAAAGCTATTGACCATTCTCCCGAGTCAAAACACAGGCTATGCATGTGGCATATCACACAAAAGGTTCCGGCTAAGGTACTTTCTAATAAATCACTAGTGATTTTATGTAAACTTCTACCATCAGTAAGCCTATGGACTTGTAGCATTGATGAGTGGAATTGTTTGACAGATTTGTAAGAAGATATATGATGAAACAGACTTCAAAAGGCACTTCAACGAGATTGTATGGGATATGTTCTTGGAACCAAGGGGATTTGAGGAAAAGTGGGGAAAACTAATTGAAGATTTTGGCTTAAAAGATCATAAGTGGATGACGAAGATGTTTAATATGCGATCAAGGCATGGATACCGCTTATTTTCTTGACTCGCCACTGTTTGGGTTAATGAGGACTACTTCAAGGTCGAAAAGGAAAAATTCGTTCTTCTCGCATTTCACAAACGAAGGATCGACACTGATTAACTTCATGATCCGCGAATCTGCAATGGAGAAGCAAAGACACATTCAAGAGCAGTTAGACTTTGATTCAATGGATTCGATGCCCAAGTTAAAAACAAAACTGATGATTGAAAAACATGTTGCTTTGGTATACACAAGGACAATTTTTCTACGAGTTCAAACAGAAATTAATGAAGGAATCTGGGATTGTCGATCGAATGTACAAACTGGAGAGGGCTGTGAGATAACACTCATTAGAGATAAGAATTCTGGTGAATATAGAACACTATACAAGGAAAAAAAGAAGGGCAAAAGTGAGGCGGTAGAAAAACCTAAGGCGGCGCGTGTTCAGGCAATGTATAAGGTACTAAAAAGCTCTTTTAATTTAACATTGTGTATTTTCCTTAATTGTTATGCTTGTCTGAATCACTTGTGATTTGATCCAAATCATAAGTGATTTGTACCAAATCACAAATCATTTGTGGTTCTTTGTTATGTTATTCATTTTTTTGTGTTTTTGTCTGCTAAGGTAATGCGCAATTTGAAAGATGGATCAGTGGTCTGTACATGTAGGCACTTCCTTCGATTTTGGTTTCTATGTCGCCACATATTTTGTGTTTTCAAGAATAATGACATTGAAAAGATTCCCGAGAAGTACATTTTGAGGCGTTGGACAAGGGATATAATACCTCCTGATTTGAGAAGAAAGAGAAACCGATATGGTGAAAAGAATGAAACAATTGATAGACTCACAAATGAGGCAACTTGCTTAGTAGACGAGTGCCTACATCGTTTGAGCAATGATGAAGGAAAGATGGTTGAATTTGTAGAGCAGATTAGAACATTGAAGAAGAAGGTCGACATTTCTGTGCCAAATCCTCCAAGCAAAAAAGATGATATGGAGAAATTTATCGGGGTTCCAAAGCCAAAAAAAATTGACGTCAACAACCCATCAGGTGCTAAAAACAAAGGTGGTACAAGAGAGGTACGTAGGAAGAGTGAGAGAGAGAAAGCAATAGATGCAAGTTTAAAGCCAAAGAGGAAATGCGGAGAATGTGGAGTGAAAACTAATACACATACCAAAAAAACTTGTCCTCTAGGTCCAAAGGCAATAGCGGCTACGCAAAAAAAAGCGGCTGAAAAATCGATGAATAACACTGCTTCAAACTAGTGATTTTTTTACTTTATAAATACTTTACATACTTTAAGTTTTAAATATTTGTGGATTGTTACCTCAGTTGTAACTGAGATGTTGATTGTTACTTGAGATAAGAACTTTGATCTGTTGAGTACTTCTTGAATAAAAATGATATAACTGAGATGTTAACTTTTTACTTTTTTATTAAGTTGTATTGATATAATTTCAAGTTGTATTCACAAGTGATTTGGTCCAAATCACAAGTGATTTGATCCAAATCACAAGTGATTTGATTTGATCCAAATCACAAGTGATTTGATTTGATCCAAATCACAAGTGATTTGATCCAAATCACATGTGATTTTGTCCAAATCTACAAGTGATTTATGGTAAATCACAAGTGATTTGATCCATACTCTGTGTTGATATAATTACAAGTTGTACTCACAAGTGATTTGATACAAATCACAAGTGATTTGTAGCAAATCACTTGTGATTTGTATCAAATCACTTGTGATTTGTATCAAATCACTTGTGATTTGTAACAAATCACTTGTGATTTGTAACAAATCACTTGTGATTTGCTATAACAAGTGATTTACCATAAATCACTTGTGATTTGCCCACACCAGTGAATAACCACCAAAAATTTAATAAGTCACATAAACTACACGCTCATTTTTCACAGTAGCTTAATAAGAAAATCTATTTAAATAGGCTAAATAGTTGTCCATAACTACAAGATGACTTTTCATAGAACCACCAAAACACGTGTCCATAACGACACATGACCAACAAAATCTGAAAAGTCAATCCACCTGCCAGGATAACGACATGACCAACACTTGTCCATAAAGAAACATAAACAATGGACCTTAAAACAAACACAAGTAGTAAACAGTTCATTACTACAACTACACGTCATACTTATAATGTTCGCGGTTTGCCCTAGCTCGGATAGCATTCTTAATCATTTCCTTCTTTGTCACTGGTATAAACCTCACATGGAATTCCTCAGAGTCTTTCATATTTTTCCTAGCATGCAAATTTATGTCATGTGACAAAATCTTGGTTGCATACTTGACCCTCAAGAGCAACAAGAGATGTTCTTTATCCGAGTCTCCCACAATTTCACAGTCCCACCTTGAAAATGGTTCTCCCATGTACATATCCATATGATGCATACAGAGATACGAGTCTTCGATATTATTCTCTGTCGTGGAACATTTCAGTTTGAATGTGTGGAACTGCAGATCGCAACACTTGACTCTTTGTGGCCAACACCTTCCAGGTACCTTGCAAACAACTTTATCTACAAAAAAACCAATGTTAAAAAATAGTCAGACTAGTAAATAACAAAATCATTATAAAATGGTTCCAAAAGTAAAAGAAAAAAAAGAGAAATTATTTTGACCAAAAAATTACCAATAGATCACATCTGTCTTTGTAAGCTTCATATAATGTTGTCTCATCACGATTGTTGTTAAGGATATTGATAGCCGTCTTTTTCAGATTAATAACAACAACATAAAAACACTCGAACCGAATGGGGAAGAACACCTGTTATACAAAGAACAAACAATCAATAAATGAAAGTAATTTCTTTATTAAACGTAAAAATAAAAAGTTACCAAATCAACGTCCTTGAGATTAGAGCCATCAGTATTGTCCTTGAAACTAAATGCAACTTGTGCATCAAATATTTCACATTGTTGCTCCCACGTGAGTCCGCCATGACACATATTCCTTGTGCGTATTAATAAAACAATAAGTCACTTAAGGAATAAAAACGTCTATGTAGTTTAATCCAACTTTATTAAAAAGATCGAAAACTTACAACACAACCCGTATGAAAGAAATGCCGGACACGGCTCCGGTTCTTTGAATTTTCCTCATAATTAAGCAAAGTAGACCAACAATCAATGACACGGAATCCACACGAAAAGCGGTGTTAATGACTCCATTTGATCTCGATCAAAGAATCGCCGGATTCGTTTCAAAGACCACATCATGTATTAAAAATGTGGTTGTAAGAAAGTAGCTGTAAAATTGTGATTTTTAGGTACAAATCACTTGTGATTTGTACATACAAATCACAAGTGATTTGTATGTACAAATCACAAGTGATTTGTACATACAAATCACTTGTAGTTTGCGTGAAATTGCAAGTAGTATTCTTACTCATTCTCGCCAAACATCGAAAACAAATAGTTGGAAAATTTATACTCGTCCATTGTCATTATAGAGTCAACGACAGTCTTCTTATTAATATAAGGAGAGGAAAGGTAGAGAGCTCGTTTAGCAGCATGGCGTCTCGCAGGAACCTGTAGAGATGCATCAACTACTGGGCCATGATCCTGAAATAAAAACAAAATACTTATTAATTAAATGAAAAAATACAAAAGAAGGAAAATTAAGTATGTTAAAAGCCACATGGGTGTTTGGAAATTTTGTTTATAATAATTAAGAGCAATAAAATCAACCTCGTTGCAAATCGATCACCGTTTTTGTCGAGCAATTGAAAGAGTTGTTCAAAGGTTTCATCAAGCTCTTGACTATATTTGTTAGTGACCTCTTCATCCTTATTTTCTACTACCTCGCCATCACTATCTTCCTCGCCATCATCCTCCTCACTAGCTTCCTCGCCATCACTCTCCTCACTGGTGCCTTTCTCATCTTCATTTCCACCGTCCTTACCATCCTTTTCATCATTCTTTTCTACTTTCTCACCATCACCCTCATCACCATCCTCCTCGCCATCACTCTCCTCACTGTCATCTGTCTCTTCTTCATTGTCATCGTCCTTACCTTCTTGCTTATCATTGTCCTTACCTTCTTCCTTATCATCGTCCTTACCAACATCTTCATCCTTATTTCCTTCTCCCTCGCCATCATCATCACTCTCCTCAATGTCTTCCTCACTATCCTCTTTCCCTTGTTCATCACCATGATCCTCCTCACTAACTTCTTTTGGTTTTTCCTCAGTATCCTCCTCACTAGAACCTTCTTCATCACCAGATTCTTCTTCGTCACCAGATTCTTCTTCTTCATCACTCGATTCATCCTCAGATCCATCGTCGTCTTCCGATCAACCGTCATTTAGATTCATTACCTTCTTGAAGAGTTGACCATACTTGTCAAGGTAATCGTAAGCTTGGCATCGCAGGGAACAATTTTTTGAATTGTTTGAGGGTCTCTTCTAAGTCTTCCATCTCATCAGAAATGATGGAAAACTTCGCTTCAACCTTCTTGCAAAATCCCTACAAACAGTTGACAAAAAGTATACATTAATTAACTAAAAGTTCATAAACTACTACAATAAAAAGTATATAATCACATGTGATCCTATATTACCTCTTGGGTGGTCGGTCTTGATGGATAAGACAATCGGTAAAATCACGTACTTCATCAGTTTCAAAAAAACCCTCTGTTACCCCAGCCTCCACAGGAGTCCACTCTCCCTGTAGTTCCAAGTCGCCAAATACACCTTTTTCAATCTCAAGATCCATTCTATTCTTCACAGAGTAGAAGTCCGTCTTTAAGTCTGGACGTGAACGAATGTATGGCATGGCTTCAAACTTGGTTGAATCCAAGTACAAAAGCTAGTTATAAAAACATACAAAAGATATATTAAAACGTCGACTTTAAAGAAAAGTTTAAAAATATGTATTAGGTTAAAGTGTCAAATCACAAGTGATTTGACACTGCAAATTTAAATCACAAGTGATTTAAATCACTTGTGATTTGCCAATGTAAATCACAAGTGATTTACATTGGTGACAAGATATACACATAAAGCTTGAAATATAAATAGATGAAAAGAAAACTTACAACAAGGAAATACACGGGTCCATTGTAGTAGAGACCACGACGCTCGGGAGTTTCTTGTTATAAAGACAATTGCTAATATACCCACACCAATCCAGTCAATCTGAGTGTCATCACGAATGCGTTTCAAGACATCAAATGAAAGATCCCCATTCGTTGTCTCATTCTTGCCAAGTGTGTTGGTGACAAGCGTAAGAAAATTAAGCTTGAACATTAAATCAACACGGGTTGCGGTTGTAATCTTGTCGAGCAATATGAGATCGGATTTTTCCAATCTGCACATGAAACTGGTTAAGCCACTCTTGTGTCACTGGATCTTGAGGCCAATTCGGTTTCATATCTAGAGACAAGAGTGATCTTCCACCATTAGGAAGTCCTAACATATCATGAACTTTGTCCGCATTCACATGAATAGTTCCCTTTTCTAAGCGCATACAAAACTCCTTACTATCAAACAATTTCACAGCCAAATGACCCAACCTCCCTGGAATTACTTCCATATTAACTCCAAATAACGATCCAAAACCGATACTATCCAAAAATGACTTCATATTCAGTTTAGCACAACGAATTGCTTTAAAAAGCGAAAGAGGAACAACCCTTGAACGCATACTAGGATATTCACTATCAAGAAACTCCTTCTTAACTTTTGCCTCACTTGGACCCTTTCCTCTCCGCCTTTTTTTAACTTTCAAACTTGATTCGAACCGAGTCATCTTCCTTCTTCACATCTTTTAGAGTTTCCACCTGTACAACATTCTTACCCTTATCCTTAGCAACGGCTCTGATCTTCTTAACACTCTCTTTTTTCTCCTCTTCCTCTACAAAAGAATCTAAAGTCTTTCTTTTCCTAGACTTGTCCTTCCTAGAAGGTTCCACCTCAAGTTGCTCCATCGACTCAAAAGTGGACTTAGACTTGCCAGAAGGATGTGCCTCTACTTGCGGCTTTGCCGCCTGCTTATGTTTATAGTCGATGCGTGGCGGATGCACATTTCCTTTGAGTTTTTGTCTTGTTTTTCAACATTAAGCATAGGCGAGAAGGCTTCGCATCGCTTCACCGAGAAGGCTTTGCCTTAGCATCGGCGTTGCCTTATCATCGGCTTCGCTGAAGGCTTCGCCTTTGCATCGAGCTTCGCTGAGAAGGCTTTTGCTTTGCTTCGCCTTAGCATCGAGCATCACCACGAATGCTTCTCCTTTGCATCGCTTCGCACGAAGGCTTCGCCTCATAATGCTTCGCCTCGAAGGCTTCGCCTCATAATGCTTCACCGAGAAGGCTTCGCCGAAGGCTTCTCCTTTGCATCATGCTTTGACTTTGGACCAGGAATCGCCTTTGGTTCGGGATTCGCCTTGGCTTAGGATTTGCCTTTGGTTCAGGATTCGCCTTAGGCTTAGGTTTTGCCTTTTGTTCAGGGCTTTAGATCGAAAGAGAGTCACGGGAGGCCGTAGTCTTAGTTAATCCGGTTTTTGGTGTTTCATGAGAAGGATGGCAGCCTCACTTACTTCACGATGCGAGGTAAGGATGGGTTGGACTTCTTTTTAGATGGTTTAGGATCTGGGACACCTGCATAAAACAATTGAAAAAGGTTTGTAAGAAAACGTAAACTACTTTCAATTAAAAGTAAAATAACATGTTTAAGTTTTTGTAAGTAATTTCTGAATAGCCTACATTACATGTTCACTTGGTCGGGGAAAACAACTTGTGTTTTTGGAAAAATGACAAGTGATTTGCACAAATCACAAGTGATCTGTCCAAATCGGTTGTGATTTAAAAACACAAGTAATTTTCCCGACGGAAGGTAAAATGTAATGTAGGCTAATCGGCTCCACATATGAGTTTGGCTACAATTAGTATGTTTGTCTGAAAAGTAAGGTCAAAACGAATAATTGCATTCGCCTTGATAGATAAGAAAGTAAAGATGATATGTGACTATAAATACCTTCGAACATCAGTAGTTGTATCTGAAGCTTTGTCCTTTAAAAAAGGTGTTTTTTTCAAAAGCTTATCAAGTCCAAAGATCATCGTGCGCAAAGTCATCAACATCAAATGTTAAAACGCAAAAACCAAAACAAGCATATAATTAGCAGTTAATTATAACCAAAATCGATATGCAAAAGAATTTATCGACTATGGACGTAAGAAAAAGAAACTAAGACCAAAAGATACTCTTTTGTAACTAGATTCAAAGCGATTGGTAATTAGATTCCACCAAAATAGACTACTATAGACTGAAATGTAAAAGCATAATACAACTTCAGCTATGTAAAACCAGAAGGTTTATGTGCTTTACGCCACAAATGACAATTACTATCACCGATAAGAAGAATCAGATTCAAATCAATTTAATCTTGAACAATCAAATATAAACTTAATAGTTGCGACACTTTAAAACCTTGGAGCATCAAAACAGCTTAAACACAAAATGGAGATAAAAAAACAATGCCTCAAAGCTCATAAAACCCTCAACGCCAACTCCATCCACCCTTCGTAACTATAACTACAAACCTGGTCCTAACCTTACCAAAATAAACTCACGACTCTCGACCACAAATCACCATGACCTCGACCCGTAACCACAAACACTATGCTGAACTTCTACCTACAAATCTAAACAACTGAACTTCAGAATCAATCCCACCCCCACAACCTAATCCTGACCCTAACCATCTGCAAACACAATACCAACTCGAACCAGGAACAAAACAACAGACCAACCCACAGCTACACATAAACTAACAGCTACACATTAAACAACAAAAACTATTCATTATGAAAACCATCATTTTGGGGAAACAAATTGAAAACAACAATAACTAACACCTACACATTAAGTAACGACTACACAACCTAATCCCGACCCTAACCATTTCACGATTACAAAATCATAATGAAAACCACGACTTCACAAATCATAAACCCTAAGAACAACAATAATCAAACACTCGAGCAATCTATCCCTAATCCTTCTAGCAAGTTGAAATACTTAAAAAATACATAAATAGTGAGTTAGAATTTACCAGAAGTGCTAGAATCGGTCGGCGCTTTCTTTCGCTTAGGCATTATAACGCTATGAAGAATCCACGATTAGATTTGGGGGAAACAAAATGAAAGATTGCGTGTGTTGAATCAGAGATTGTGAAAGTTATGTGAGCTGAATTAGTGTGTGTTTTTGATTTTGGGGAAGTTTGGTGATATGAATGAGTGTGTGTGAGTCTGAGACTGGAATTAAAGAGGAGAAAGAGAGAGACGGGGTGTGTGAGTGTGTGGGTTGTTGGATGAAATAAATTTGTGTGTGTGACTATTTTGTCCTCCGTTTTTTTTTTCCTATATGATTTATTTTTGAATCCCAACCATTAGATCAAAGGGAATGAAGGGTGAGGATCATCCCATTTGATCTTTGATAAAAATGTGATCTACAATGAACCAAACTCTAGTTTCTTTATGAAGGGTTTTTTTATTGATTTTCTCGTTTAAAATATTAGTGAATTAGCCGTCGTGTAGATTTCACAAGCCATGATTTTAATTTTTTGTTCTTAAATGTATGAAATTTCTGAACATAATATATGGTTAAGTGTAATGTTTGTAAGATAATATTATTGAATAATCTTTATTAATTGATTGATTCTACTGCAATTACATCGACATATAAATATTACACAATGGAGTCTTCTAGACTCGGGCCTGGGCTTGAGCCCGATGACATATCTGAGACTAACACTCCAGCAGTTTGGCGAAAGCTCGAACTGGAGATTAAAGCTAATAAACAATAAACTAAACCAAGTAAATAATTGTTAATGAAGACATTTGACAGCAAGTGGGAGCATCTTCAGCAGCAGGCAACAAACCGGGTAAACCAAAGTATTTCAGCTGCAGCAAGTGGGAGGATGAGACAATGAAAGTTGGTTCTAAAACTTCAACCCCCAAAGAACCTTCCAAACAAACGGGGCGTGTTTTTCCATAGAAAAACATAAATATCCATTTTTTTTTTTTCTTTTTTTTTTGTAGAAGATAAGAGAATGGAGGTGAGGAAAGAGTCTGATGAAAATGAGCAGATGAGAAGGCAGCGTAGCAGGTGAGAAGAAGGAGAGGTAGCGGAAAGACTTTTTTTTTTAACAGTCGTCTCGGGAATTAGAACCCTAGATTCGACACCAATAAAAGTCGTCTCGGAATTGATACCAAAGTCATCTTGGGAATTTATACCCTGAATTCGACATCAATAAAAGTCGTCTCGGGAATTGATACCCTTGATTCGACAGCAACAAAAATCGTGTCGGGAATTGATACCCCATCCATTTGTCACAGTAACTAGAAGTCACCATCATCTTTTTCTTTTGCTTATTTTTCCCATTCGCTTTCCCCCATATCAAACACAAAAATATGCAAGTTTCTTCTCTCTTTTTCTAATCCAACCAAACCATCACCATCACCCTCATATTCCTAGACTCCCACCTTTATAGACCATCACGTGATGGTGTTGGTGAAAGAAGAAAAATTGATGGCAGCCAAGAAAGTATGTAAATCTATCCAACCACCGTCAACACTGATCCATTACCATGACTACATGTTGGTGCCAATGAATAACCGAAACCATCCAAACAACCACCAAATACATACGAAATATCACCAAGACCACACAACCCCCGTGAGTATGTTCGGTTCCGGTTGGATCTAACGGCAACACTAACGGTAACGGTAACGGAAGGAACGTGTTTACAGGTATAGAGAAGAGATTGGAGGAGCGAAGGAAGGTTCTGGAAGAAAGTAATAGATCGGAGGAGCGAAGGAAGATTCTGGAAGAAAGTAATAGATCGGCCCTCCGAACCTCCGGCGTGTAGCCGGCGGCCGGAGGCGGCGGCGGAAGATTGAAGTAGCAGAAGAATTAGTGTTTATGGATCTTAATGGCCTGATACCATGTAAGATGTTTAACGCTTGAATGATTTTCATTAATTGCCTTTGCCAAACGTTACACTATAAATATAGCATACATGAACAATCTAGAAACTGGGCCAAGCCGTGGGCCAAGCCCATTACAATATTACAGCTAACAATGTTCCCTAGTCAATTGTGTGGAATGTGGCACGTCGATATGACCGTTAAACCAGGAGGTGTTTTCTTGGGATGAAAAGAAGTACATTTGTTACGTTGTACCCATTGGTTACTATAAAATCTTTACTTGGCGTGCTCCCTTTAGAATTCTTATCACCGAACATTTTTCCGCGGCCAATCTCTGTTTTCTTGTTCCCTTAGTGTTAGGATTTAGGAGGGATAATCATAATTTGGAGCAAAAGACCAAAGACCAGCAACAATTATCATATCAGAAACATAACAAGATCAGAAGTTTGGGAGCACAAACTTGGTATTTTATTGTTATCAGAATTATGAAGTTACAAGTTCTGTGTTTCTGATTTTGGTTATATAAGTAAATAACCGACTAAAACAAACCGACATACTAAAACAACCGACATACAAAAATCTTACTTCTTAAGATACTACCAAAAATGACCAAAATGCCCTTACTACTAATATTACCAAACTGCCTTTAGGAGGTCAAAGTCAAAACCATCTAACACTTAGATTTAATTTCTTTAGACATGAGTATGGAATATGATAATATACCCTTTTTAGGTAGAATGCCGTGATTAGTGGCTCAATAAGTTAAACATGGTGCCTTCTCCTTTTGCAATTCATCTTTTTGCTGTGGGTGGTGTGGATTCCACACGCCTTTCAGTTATTTAATTCATACTTTTCACCACTTGTGCTATACACGCGCCATTTCAATTTAATATTGTGACGTTAACATTCAACGGGTTGTGGTAGTCGTTGTTGATTCCACAGTTTTTTGTTTTATACTTTCTGTCATTGATTAATCCAACTTTAGCTTTGGACTGCACATCTTTCATTTTCATTAAATATCATAAGTTCTATTTTAGGTGCTTTTCTTTTTCTTTTTTTTCTTTTCTTTTTTTTTAACCGAGCAGCGAACAGCCAAAATACCCGGTGTCACCAAAATTATCTTGTTGTTTTAGAGCAGGTTTGAAACTTGAAATTGCCAGATCACTGCAAGTATCTAACAAAAAAAAATCTCCTCGATTGTTTGAATGAATACCCACTCTACACAATTATTCTGTTTAATCAGAATATTCTCTATTGCAGGTGTCGAGCAGACAACTTATAGAGTTTCCAGTTGAATGAACATGAATTCATCAGACATGAATGCGGTCATTACAGATTAAACTATTAAAAAAAAAGGACATGAAAAACAAACTAGAATATGGCAGGAGTTTAGTTGATTCAACTTTATTTAGAACTTACATTTGTCGTCCCAAAAATTGGACACATACTACAAAGTAACAACAGTGCCGTTTCGTATCGTAATGCCTTTCAGAAGATCAAGTGATATGATGCCCGTATATCTATCATTTATTGAATAGTATCAGCGCTGTTTCTTATCGCAATGGCCGTCGACAAATCACCCAAGCAGCTAATTCTTTTGACCATTCAGGTTCATCGGTATGCAAAAAAGTTTCCTTTCGTTCACTCTCCTTTTATACTTTTTTAGTTATCTTTCCACTACTTAGGAATGCACACTCTTATATGTATTTTTGTAAGGGCATTCAAGGCTTTTCTGAATTAAATCTTGAGTGAATGTTGGCAGTCGTGTGGATTCCACAAGCCAATGTTGATTATTTTGTGATGCTTTATTTAAATATCATTATCACGAGCTTGTGGGTTTCACACTATATTGAACTTTGCAGATTTACATATTGATCATTCATATAAACAAATATATAGACCCACACATACATAGTATATATACGCTCCGGACTCTATCTTCCATAAGCAACTCATCATTGATCTTTGCCTGCATTTATCATTCTTTGGTATTTAAAAGTTAAATATCCTACTTTCTCCATCATGGCTGCAAAAAATGATGTATGCATTCCTGTTTCTGAAGAAAACACCAAGCACGCACAAGGCAGCATGTCTATTGAGGAGGACTTTGACTACTCACAAAGAGGACAGTGGTTGCGTGCAGCCGTTCTGGGAGCCACTGATGGTTTAGTTTCAGTTGCATCTATGATGATGGGTATTGGAGCTGTTAAACAAGATGTTAGAGCCATGACTCTTACAGGCTTTGCTGGTTTAGTTGCTGGTGCATGCAGTATGGCTATTGGAGAATTTGTTTCAGTTTATTCCCAACGAGATGTTGAGGTCGCTCAGATGAAGAGAGATAACAAAATTGAGAAGGAAGCACTGCCAAATCCCATTCAGGCTGCTGCAGCATCAGCCATTGCATTTATGTTAGGGGCCATCTTACCCTTACTGGCTGCTGCTTTTATAGTGGACCATAAGGTTAGGCTTGGTGTGGTTGTAGCCACAGTGAGTTTGGCACTTGTTGTTTTTGGATGGATTGGAGCTTTTTTAGGGAGGACTCCGGTGGTTAAGTCATGTTTCCGAATTCTGACTGGAGGATGGCTAGCTATGGCCATTACTTTTGCACTGACCAAGTGGATAGGCTCTTCAGCATTATAGTTTTTCCTGCAACATGACTGTTGTCGATATTAGGAGTTTGATTGTATTCCAATTCGCTCTTAGTAACTTCCACTCATCCAATGGCTTCTCTTATGTAAATTAGATACATTAATCTCATGCTTCGCTCCTTTAAATAAAATGTATCTTCTTTATTATCTATTAATTTATCCTTGACCTCTGTTAGCTCACATTGAAATCTCTATTTACTTTGATTCCTGGTTTAATATATGTAAATTTGTATTTAGATAGTCTAATAGCAACTGCTTTGGTGCTTGATTCAAAAATACTTGCTATTATACTCAAGGAAGATTATCAAGTCAATTCCTATAATTATGAAAACACAAGGATAGTAGGTAGACTACTGAGCTATACGTAGTGTGTTTTTGCACATGCTCTTTCTTTTGGTCAAATATGTAATGAACTCAAGTTATGGGATCAAAATTAAAAATAAATATAGGATGCAGACCAAACACAGAGGGATAAAGTGTGGTGTTTTAGCAAAAATATATCAGCTTTCGTTAGCCACTTAATCATGTGTAGGTATATATAAGTAGATAAGCTATACCCCCATGTGAACTTCACTTTTAAGCTATAAGCTTTAGTCGATTTTTCTTGGGGTTTCCTCGAGTTATTCGTAAGCCCACTCTTTTGTAATTATGTTCTATTAATATAAGTTTTGGGGTCATGTTCCCCTCTTTTGCCAATAATAAAGATATGGAGACTGAAAAACAAGGAACATAAATAAATAGCCACTTGAGCTAATGTCGATACGTCTGTAGATGGTCTCTTCTTCCAGAGGTAAGGGTTTGTCATAATTGAGGATAAGTATTGCTATTGTCAAATTTTAAAAGATGTAATAACTTTCAATTTACTTGCAGCGAGTATTGGTACAACTACTAATGAGGGAAGGCGGCCACCAAATCATACAAGGAAATATTCATTTTCATCACAATACATATGGCTTGCTTTTATGCAGGTTCCACTCTCCTTTCCTTATGAAGGGCTTTTATTGTTTTTCTCATTTAAATTATTAGTGAATTAGCACTCATGTAAATTTCACAAGCAGCAATTTTATTTTTTTATTTTAAAATGTATCAAATTTCTGTACATAGTATACGGTTAAGCACTTAAGTGTAATGTTCCCTAGCCAATTGTGTGGAATGTGGCACGTCGATATAACAGTTAAACAAGGAAGTGTTTTCTTGGGATGAAAATTAAAGTACATTTTTTACCTTGTACCCATTTGTTTCTATAAAATATTTACTTACCTGGAGTGCTCCCTTTAGAATTGTTTCACTGTACGTTTTTTCCCTGGACAATCTCTGTTTACTTGGTCCCTTAGATTTAATTTCTTTAGACATGAGTATGGAAAGTTATATGATAATTTACCCTTTATTAGGTAATATACCGTGATTAGTGGCTCAATTAGTTAAACATGGTGCCTTCTCCTTTTGCAAATCATCTTTTTGCTTTGGGTGGTGTGGCTTCCACACGCCTTTCAGTTATTTAATTCATCCTTTTCACCACTTGTGCTATACACGCTCCATTTCAGTTTAATATTGTGTTGTTTAATATTCAATGTGTTGTGGTAGTCATTGTTGATTCCACTGTTTTTTATTATTATATATTTTGTGGTATAAATGGGACACATCCTGCAAATTAACATCAGTTAGCTAGGTTACGTGCTCTCGTAGGATTCTTAATGCATCTCAGAAGATTAAGTGAAAAGATTACCTTATATATATATTTACCTAGGAGTATTGGCACTTTCCTACCACAATAGCTAGAAATCAACATATCACACAAGCAGCTAACTGTTTTTTATATTTTAAGGTTCGTCTGTATGCAGTTAGTTTCCTTCGTGTGAAATCCACTCTGGCCTTTCATATTTTTTGGTTATCTTTCCACTACATGCGAATGCGCAGACCCTTTATATTTCTTTATAAAGGCCCTTTGATGCTTATCCCATTTAATATAAAAAGCGGGTGAATGGTGTGTGCATTCCACGAGCCTTTAAACATTTTCTTAGGATGCTTTCATAAACTATCATTATCAGGGGCTTGTGGATTCCACACTATATAACTTTTTTCACCATCACAATTTGATCATTATATTCAAATATATATGATACAATATATATGTAGTCCCTCACATGCATACTATATATATCCTATACGAGGCACTGTATCTTCCACAAGCAAGTCATATCTAGTTCTTGTCTGAGTTCAATAGACAATTTTTTTTTTAAAAATAACATTCTCTTTCCTTATTTCACTCACATGGCTGCAAAAAACGATATATGCATTCCAGTTACTGAGGAAAACACCAAACACGCACAAGGCAAAGTGTCTACTGATGAAGACTTTGACTACTCACAAAGAGGACAGTGGCTGCGTGCTGCTGTTCTGGGAGCCACTGATGGCTTAGTTTCAGTTGCATCGTTGATGATGGGTATTGGAGCTGTTAAACAAGATGTTAGAGCCATGATTCTTACAGGCTTTGCTGGTTTAGTTGCTGGTGCATGCAGTATGGCTATTGGTGAATTTGTTTCTGTCTACTCTCAGCGAGATGTAGAATTGGCTCAGATGAAGAGAGATAACAAACTAGAGAAGGAAGCATTGCCGAATCCGGTTCTGGCTGCTGCAGCATCAGCCATAGCATTTATGTTAGGGGCCATCTTACCCTTACTTGCTGCTGCTTTTATAGGGGACCATAAGGTTAGGCTTGGTGTAGTTGTAGCCACAGTGAGTTTGGCACTTGTGGCTTTTGGGTGGATTGGAGCTGTTTTAGGGAGGACTGCTGTTGTTAAGTCGTGTTTCCGAATTCTGATTGGAGGGTGGATGGCTATGGCCATTACTTTTGCACTGACCAAATTCATAGGCTCTACTGCACTTTAGTGTTGCATTAGAAGTTTTACTGTATTACAATTAGCTCTTAGTGATCTTCAATGATCCAAGGGCTTGTCTCATGTAAATCAGATTTATTAATCTCATGCCTTGCTGATTTAAATCACTTTTACCTTTTTTTCTTGTGTTAGTTTATCTTCATATTGCTATAGCAAGTGCTCTCTAGTTATAGGATTTGTTGCAAGTACTAACCTTACCTGTAGTTTACATATAAATATCTATTTACTTGAAATTCTGGTTTTAGAATTTGTTTAAAAGAGTAAGATCATCCAGCCAATGCCTATAACAAGAAAACACACAGTTCTATCGTGTAACCCAGTGACACATGCATATTGTGCTTTTCCTGGATCAAATCAAATCAAATCATACTCTTAATATTGGTTTAATAATCAAATCAAGTTGCCGGATCCAACTTAAACTAGTCCATGAAAGTAATTTCGGCATGCCTTATTGGTTTGCTCAAGTTATAATCGGTAACTATGCGGCTAGAAATACGTGAGTATATTGGGGGCACACACGTATACACCGAGAGTATGGTTTTAATTAGTGCAATTAATATTTATAATAAATGTATTAATTATATTATTAATAGTTCACGAAATGATTTAACGTTTGTTAGTTTAACCGTTAGACGCTTAAATAACTAATAGGCTTATACAATTAATTGGTAATGGAAATTAATTGGGTAATAGCCCAAATCAAATAGGAAACCCATGGGGAGTCCTATATTCGGCCGATCGGGGATAAAGAGGAGGTTAGGGTGTTGCTTGGAGGTTAAGCTAGATTTATGCTATATAATAAACCCCTTGTTTCATTATTTGGCTCACTTGTTTACCAAAACCCTAAGCAAAAACTCTCCTCTCTTCCTCTAGCAAAAATCGCCCGATTCCCAACATTAGACCCTTAGGGTTTTTGGCCAAACATCAAACCAACACAAAACCGTGTGTTTCGTTGTGCTCTTCGTGAGCTTGAACTAGCATTCTAGCATACTCCATTGACGTGTTGTGTATGCTACCTTAGAGGCGACTTCCTTTAGTTGCTTAGTGTGTTTCGTGTAATACAAGGTACAACAAACAAGATCTGAGCTTGATCAACCGAGAAAAACCAAGAGGTTAGAAAATATATATGTATATTTATGTGTTAACTTATGTGCATCAAAAAGGATCCCTTTGGGACGCTTTCCGTTGTGTATACTCGATAATAATTAGCAATATGATTATGAAATCCCAACATGCCTAACATTGAAGAATCAAGTGTTTTATTCTGGAAGTCGGCTTTGGTTAATAAGAACTTAATCATTTGCCGTTATATGTAATTACATGAGCTCTACTCTTCATAGCAACTGGTTTCTCCTAAGTTTTGCCATGTTTGAATTCTTTTAGCTCAATAGGTGACCGAGTGTTGTTCTTTTCATCATGATCTCCCACTCTCAATAACAATAAACAGAAACGTCAAGTTCTGTAATTGTAATAAGGTAAGTGATAATATCAATATACCCTTTTATTTAATTCCTCTTTTTGCTGTGTTGCTAGAAAGTAGATTTTTGGAAAATAGTTTAATGAATTAATGATGAAGTGGTCTTCTTTTCCGGATTATCTTTGTGTTGTAGGTGGTGTGGATACCACACTCCTGCCATTTCTTTAAATTTTCTTTTTCCAAATTGTGTCGATTGCACACTCAATTACATTACAATATATCGATTCATTTTTATATTTAACGGATTGTGGCAGTCGTGTGGATTCCACAATCTTTAATCCTTTTGTGATATGGACTAATCCTACTTTAATTGTGCACTAGACACACCCTTTCCATTTCGCTATAATTAACAGCCATTGGTTATCAAAGTGGTTTCTGTGAATGCTCTCCGTATCAGCCTCCACTAGTATCTTGATCCAGGACCTACTAGCTGGACACACACGGAGCACAACGCTAACTGGATCGTCAATTAGAAGGTGTAAGTGCTAACTGTTACCCTTTGTTTCTTCTCACCAATAACATTGTTTTATCTCTAACAGTGAAAGACAGATTTTGCAGCGAGAAGATAATATACAAGCTGCGCGCCCACTAAAACTAATTCTTTTCCAGTGGGTTAGAGTTTGAACTAAAAACTCTTTAAAAATCCCGTCCCCTTTGGTCCATATTTGTTTATGTAATTTGTGCTGCCTTTAAAAAGATTAATATGATGTCCTTCATTTCTACATTCCAAATAGAATTAGTGTCATTTCTTATCGCAAAGACAATCAACATATCACATGATGAGCTTATTCTTTTCATTAAATCAGTATTTTTCTTTCGTATGGATTTCTTTCTCCTTTTGATATTTGCACTTATCTTTCCACTACTTGGGAGTGTGATGCTTTTCATTTAAATATCGGGTGAATGGAGGCAGTCGTGTGGGATACACATGCCGATATCCACTTCTTTTTATGATTTCTTTAAAAATTATATCACCGATTTGTGAGGTGCACACTATATTTTACTTTTTGCACCATCTACACATTGATCATTATTACAGTAACGACAATCATATATTATACAATATAAAAAAATTTAATATATATTTAATATTTTCTAAAAATCCAATAAATCAATGATAGTCATTTATTTTTTGATCAAAATAAAAAACAAACTCTCACTTAAAAAAAAATAATAAATATATCACAAACAGTTAATCGTTACGCGAAAAGAATAATACCATCACAACGATAGTAAATCATCTATCTATCGAAGGGAACTTCAATATAATTTTAAGGAACATTTTTTTCGACATTTTTTGTAAGTGTTGAAATTTATATCTGGAGAAATCACATGTGATTTGCCATTTTCAAATCACATGTGATTTTTTATGAAATCAAATGTGATTTGTGAAATCACACATGATTCCTAACATACAAATCACATGTGATTTTTCAAAACGCAAATTTTAGCACCAAAACAAAACTCGATGATTAATATGTTAACCTATGGCATTAAACATATAATTAACAAGTTAATTGATTAAAAGGGTTAGAACGATAAGTATCTTAATATTAATCGCTTGCACAATATATTTTTATTTGCTGATGGATGACCTAGTTGCATAAAAATTAATTCTCACTGTTCTGTAAATAGTTTGTTGATCCCAGATGAACTAGATCTAACTCCTTAGCTTGTAAAATGATTAGTTATATTAGATAAATCTAACACAACCATAGTGGAAATTGTGTTTGAATGTATTAAAGAGTATGCAGAATATTATCTTTAATTTTAAGAAGAATTTGGTTCAAAGAAAGGGTTTGTGTTTGAGTGTAAAGTTGATAACAGTAACTAGTATACTATACAACTTCATTTACAGACACAAATGATGAAGGTATCATTTCATCGTCATATCTCTAATCTTTCTTGTAGCTTTTGATTCTCTTCAATCCCTAATGTATCAGTGGCTCAGGTTGAGGCGTCAGCTGTGCTGCTTACGCCTTCTTACCCTTGGTCAACTTCCGCATTGATACCCTGAGTTACAACTCATACCTTTTGAGTGTTTCGCTGAAGCAAAACAAACTTTACCTTGACTTTCTAGGTTTAAGCGATCCTTTTAGAGTCAGGGGTTGCTAAGTCTTTTTCAGGGACTTATTTTAGGCTATTCAAGGAAAATCAGAGATTGTTTTCTCAGCTTTTTCAAATCAACAGTCTCCTCCCATGGAAATAGCCTTAAGTTTACCCGCTTTACCCGGCTGTAAGCAAGTTTTTCAGTATGTGTGTAACACCCCAACCCGACAAGGGTAAAGATATCACAATACGGTTTCATATCAGAACTCTAAATAATATACAATAGCGAAAGCCTTACAAAAATACTCAAAAGAAAACATAAATAACTAAACTTCAAAATAAATCTAAGATCTCTATAATCGAATCTTGCTCTCGTCTCTACTCTCAACCCAGATCAGCTATCCCATAAGCTCATCTTGAATGCTTAAAATACCTGCCGCAGGAAAAGAAAATGCGGTTGAGCTTACAAAGCTCAGTGAACAGATATAACGAAACAAAAGCTAAACAAAACAAAATATACAAATGACGAAATCAAAATAAAATGATAATGAGGAATCTTTTAGGATTCTGCGGAAGCACAAATATACGGAAATCCAAACAACCACGTAACAATTTAAAACATCTCATAGCACATTAATGACACAAACACAAACACAAACACATCAGAACAACCAATCATTTAGCATATAAAAATAAATAGATTACATATAAACCAAACGAAAAGTCTAAGGCTAACAGAAAAACACTTTCTAGAAAATAAACATGGCATTCAACAAATTAATTAACCTTCACTCAACACACTCAAACAATATCGCAAAGAACGGAAACAACATTCAAATCATGGCAGTCTCACAAGCAAATAGAAAACATATTAAGCAAACCATAATTAGATAGACCAGACAAAACATAGCATAACCATTAGCAATTATCAAAATAGGTATCATAAGCTAAAACAGTTCTCAGATCAAATCCTAACATCAACAGAGTTAAAACATGGCAGGTCACATAGGCAAATAAAACATTAGCGTATAATCAAAGTTCACAAAATTAACTGAACAAATTATACATGCTAAATTTATAGAATACTCACTTTCACATTAGCACATTCATTCCACAGATCAACAATTCACATAACGATAAACCAACATGACATCAGATAATAGCATGCGAATCATATTAAAACATATTAATCATAACCTAGCATAGTAGACGGTAGTTACATAAACATACAAAAGCATACACATAGATAATAACATATAATAAACCCAAAGACATAATTATTAACAACTGAACATACCGAATCATAATCAGAATACTTAACATAGAAATAACAGATAAAGATCTAGTTAACTACCACGAGCCTAGAACATATCATATCAAAAACATCATAACTATATAGAAACAATCTCAAAATAATTCGGAGTAGCTAGCTCCCAGAGTTTTATGAAGATGCGTATTGCACACGGCATCATTCACTTAAACAAATCATATCGACAACAGATCGGATCTAGGATGCATCCATACGCCCACAAACATATATTGATAATATAATATAACATAAATTGAGCTCATAACAAATAATAAATAAGGGGCGTGCGAACTTCACTCTACGCCCTAGAGTCATGTCAATGGTGCATCACGGACATGGAACCCCCATGACTAGTTAATAATTGGCTCGTGTGTCAAACTAACTTAGGTCAAACCGAATTTCAATTATGACACAAGTCTTAATCAAACACAAGGTTCAACAAATACATATCAATAACTCATATCATAAGGTTCATACTCAAATATACTAAGATTCAACAATTTTGCATATCAAAGTCTTCCTATCATAAAGTTCAAATCAGGTATCGCATGATTCAATAAATCATAAGTTCAGATAAGCAACGGTTCACACAATCAGGAAAGGGTTCATAGCAATGGCATCGGAAATCCTAATGTAAAAGCTAACGAAAAGAAAACGTTATAAGAAACCTTCTTGAAAAGGTCGAATATCTGTACCTTAAGGCAAATGAGAGGAAAGCAAACGAATGTAGGAATACGAAGATGTAACGTCGCGTCTCCTTCAACGAATCTACACGGATTATGATTGATTTAATACTTATTAGCATCATTAATGTTATAACAGATTAATCTCATTAATATTCTTAGAGTTGTCAGAATATTCTCATTTTTAGTGACAGACGGAATTCCAACATTTTAGAGTATTAATCATTAATTTGCCAAACTTATGGGTTACAAATGATAAATGGTAAACTGAAGGACTTAATATAATAATTATCTTATTTGAGGACTTATATGATCATCATTCAAAGTATAAGGTTTATAAATGTCAAGGACGGATTTTAGGACTCTCTTTCAAAATATTTTACACAAGCCTTGATAACTTACATGAAATAACGAATTTGCACATTTAGCTTTTAACCCTAATCAACTTCCTATTTAGGTTCTAGGGTTTCCCATACTCTTTAATATTACTAAATACGCATTAAATTCACATGTTACTTCTTTCAATGATTTCCACTTTGACCTAGAATGTATATGATAAACAAACCGAAATTACCTCAAAACTCATGCATGCCTCTACAAAATCAACTCACACTTGTCGAACCCATAATTACTCAGAATTACATATTACACCCTTAACATATTTAATTATACGATCTAACCTTATATTATCAGATTTTACATTTTTAGCCCAAAGGTTTTAGAATTTACAAAACATACCCTTTTCAATTTAATAACAATTCAAATGGCCCTCTAAGTATCCAAAATTACACGTTTAACCCCCACACTTATTTTATACGTTTAGTACATGTATTTTACTTGTTTACAAAAATAACCTTTAAGTTTCATAATTTACAAAACCAACCCAAAACTTTTATTTAGAACCGAAATATGCATAATTCAAGTACAAACCCTAAACCTAAGTTTAACCCATCATTAGTTCATCATTATTACTGCATTAATTACTCTTAATTATAACAAGCAAGCCCTAATTTCTATAAACCCTAATCGTTCCTTCTTTATTTTCTTTCCTTTTTCATACGCTATTGAACAATAAAACCCAAGACAAATCACACAAGCTTCGAATTCATGAACATGTATTTTATTCAGGTCATATAACATATAAGAGCTTCCAGAAAATCAGGTCATGGTCCTAAAAATTATTATACGCTCGTTCGTTACTTATACGTTTTTAGGGTTTTTAATCCAAAACAATTCCATGCGACTTGTTAAATATGCATGACTAATTTTTACAGGTTCTATATGACTTGTAGGACTGAAAATAATATTGGAAACATACCCTTGATGAGATTCGAACGCTAGAACAAAAGAACACACAAATTCCAATCGGTAAAACCCTAATCGACCAAGAAACTAACCACGATCGAACCAGAACCTTAGGACCTCGAACCAGATTTTTAACACCTTCTCTACCTTCAAACTCGTCCAAGAAAAATAGCTTTTAGCCTTGGAAACTGAATGTCGAATTATGTAGGGTTTTAGAGTCGGTTTTAGTATAATCGGTTATTAGGGATAGAATGAACCGTATAATATGTATTTATATGTTTTACTAATTTTCTTGTGGGCTTAATATTATAATGGACTTAAAATAAATGGGATCTTAATTTTATAAACTTGTATTGGGCTTTTATAAATTTTATTCTTTTATAAAACTTAATAATTACATATTCGGATATTTATAAAACACAAAACTGATTTTATAAAATTATAAACTATAAAAATAATCTTTACAAAGTCTTTAAAATTTATTTGGATCATATGTGATATTTCTTAAAAATTTTCTGAATTTACATAGCTTGTTTGGTATTCTTTAAATTAATTATTCATATTTTTTTATTATAGGGGTATTTTGGTCTTTTTGTGAATTTTAGAAATTCAGGTATTATAATGTGGCCTGCTAGCTGAGTTTCAAAAAAGGTTGAGAGAAAATCATTGATTTTCTTCCTTTGTTGATTAGTGTCTTAGGTGGTGTAGGAAGATGGGCTATTCTAGTATTTTGAGAATTCCCTGATGTAAGATTTGTATCTATCCTATAGACGCATCCTCTTCCCCCTTTTGTTTTTGAATTTCCCCTATTATTAGCCTCTTAAGATTCTCCTCATTTTTGTTGTTACTGGGGTCAACCATGTAACATTTCAAAATTTACCACTCTTATGGCTTATGAGAGGTTGAGTTCTCATGAAGCTCTTGTCATCCAAGGTACCTTTGAGATGTAAAACGTTTACTCTGAACTTGGTCATTCAGAATAATACGTTTTAGATCAAAGGTACTTGAAACTCAAGAGTAACAATGGCGTTAAGAGTGGTGTGGATAAATGGGTTGAGAGGAGGAAGATGGAACTAATTTTCATACAAGAACGGTTTGAGATCAACGATCTTATTTGAAAAGACATTCGAGGATGTTATGAAGGGAATGCTTTTGTGGGCCTTTTGTTGAGGATCGGGTTCGAATGTTATTAGCCGTCATTCGAGAAGGCCTTGGTATTATTAGTCATCATTCAAGAACGGATCTAGATCATGAGAGTGATCCACCCGCTCTGATACCACTTGTTGGTCCGATAAATTTGTTCAACACCATGAATTGTAAGAACAAAAGCTTGAGAAAATAAAAATAACTTAATTTCATTAGAAATAATAACATGGTTACACAATCTTGACCATGATCAACTAATAATACCCATTTCTACATTACGACTGTATTAACCTCATTTAGTGGTTGAAGGTGAAGGCTTTTACGAGGGATAGTTGCAGAATATTATCCTTGGTAATGACAAATGCTTCTATTCAAGTTATGAAGAGGAAGATCCCACTTAGAAGAGGAAGTGTGTTCTAGAGGTGGAATTGTTACCTTTAACTACTACTAACCTCCCTTTTATAGACAAAGGGAGATACACTATTAGTAGTTACAAGTATAGTAATAACCAAACTAGAAGCAAACTGGAAGTAATGTATAAGTGCACTTGTGTAGCTAGAGTTGCTTTACTGTGCTGACAACTCTGGTACATGCAAGTTACTTTCCTTGCTCTCGATGAATCCTTGTCTTTACAAGGGTTTTACCAATCCGCTTTAGCTCAAAATTACTCCCGCATAAGCGTGGCTTAGTAGTTCAGTTAGCTCCAAGGATACACTTTGCAAGTATGTTGAAGAAATATTCTGAGTGTATGTGATAAGTGCAACTGGTTCATTTGCATGGCTTAAGATGATAAGTCATTCTCAGAGACCTAATGGCATTTTTCAGTCCTTGATGTCTTAGGGGTTTATTACTTCTCTGCCTTTTGTTTTAGCTGACTCCGATATCACTGTTGTAGCTGAGAAGATATACAACATATGTGATCTGATTTCTCTCTATGAGGTTCTCTTAAAGGTGTTTCACTTTTGAGTCATTTGGATAGCTGATGATAATCAGGTGTGCTGATTATTCTGTCAAACGTAAACTTTGCTCTTTGGTTAACGTGTTGACTCTATCAGAGAGAGAGAGTTGGATGTGTGACGTGATCAACTATCCTTAACTTAGGCTGATTGAATATTTCAAATACTTCTGAGATATAATTTGGTCAAAATATGACCCAACAATCTGTTGGTTTTATGGATATAAATTAGTAGACGTGAGTTAGGATCGAACTCGAGACCACGGGATTGCACACTTTGCGTATGAGAATTAAAGTTAATAATTAAATGTAATACTTATATTTATTTATTAATTAAACGAAATAATTATAATGGACGTTAAGTAATTAAGTGTAATGGACTAACGGTCGTTAAATGTAATTGGAAAGGACTAGAATGCAAAATTAATATTTGGAAGGTTACTGGATAACCCTTGGGATACACCACCGATTGGCCAAGGGGGTTTTCCCAACCCAACCCAAACTCAACTTGTTCTCCAAGTTTAGTTGAGTATATATACAAGGCTAGGGTTCTTGTGTTTTGCATCTCTTGTACTCATAAGCTAAAACCTAAAATAGTTTGTGTGTTTTTCTCTTGTGTTTCGGTCGACAATCTCCCAAGGGTGTCGAACCAAAGCTTTTCCAAATCAAAGTTATTTGTTTAATTAAAACTAGCATTCCTTTAATTCGGTATAGTACGTGTGTATAAGAAAGTGGTACTAACACATTATTGTTAGTATTCTTGGATTGAATTACAAAATCGGTAAGGGGTAATTCACATAATCCTATAAACCCTAATTAGGGTTCATCCAATTGCTAGTTTTGTGGATTTGATTCTTGTTCGGCTAGAATCAAGAAAGGTACGCATATTCTTGTTTATGATAATTAATTATTCGTTAATCATTCATATACGCTTCCGCATGTATTCTTTGATGTTTTGTGTTTTATTATTGATTGTCATGATATATAATTCCAAACAGTGGCATCACGAATCATTGGTTTTGATGAGTAATTAATTTACTAAACGCGTAAAAAAACCGGATATTGTATGTTGTATGATATGATTATTCTAGGGTTTTGGTTTAATTTTTTTTATGGGTCGATTATTTTTTTTATATGGGGCGTACCCCTTTAATTTTTTTTAGTCGATCACTTTTAAAAACTTTTAGGGTTTTAATTGTTATGTTAACGTTATCGAAACCTAGAATTAATATATGTGTTACGTTATTAATTCATAAATAATATGTTATGTGACATGGAATTGTATGCGATCTTGTGACTAATTGAATAATTGTTATGATATATCCATGATGATACATGCATGTTTGTCATGGATAGTTGCTTGAACATTGTTTAATAGTTAAAATATTTTATCACATGTTTAATTTTTTGATAAATCTTGAATTGGGAAAGACTCGAGTTACATATATTAATGAATCAATTATGTGCAATTTGGTATATTTTAATTAAGGGTTTACGCAATCGATTCTTCGATGTATGTGGCTCACTTTCAATTGAGAAAGTGAAAGCCCTAATTAATATATACATTAATTAACCTAGACATTGATTATTAATAGGTTTTATCGAATAAGTTGCATGTGGCTACTTGTTTATACGTATTAATTGTTAGTTATGTGCGCATTGTTTTTAGTTATTTATTTTTTATTTGTTTACTTGTTTGTTTATTATGTGTGACAGTTTTAAGCAAAGGGTAATTTTGAATAGAAAAATAATACGGACTAAACAATGGTGAAATTTGATTTGTTTTTTAAGAGTTAAGTTTTTAATAGTTTAATTGATTGATGATTTTGGTACAAATGGTCTGAACGGCTCACCCAGTTTGACGGACTGTGTGAGAAGTACTAGGAGGGGAGCGCATTAAATTGTGACCCTAAAGAAGGAGGTTATAGCTTCAGCGCTGACCGAATTCTCCGCTTGCTTGCGAGTCAAATTGAAGCTACCAAGTAAGCCATAAATGTACAAAATCATCTTAAGGGCGAGTTAGCTTTAATTCCATGCTCCACTTCGGTGGTAATTACCCGAAACACTAAGTCTTTAGACTTACGCAAAAGTACGGTATAATGGACGATAACTAAAGGTAAATTTCTTGATTAGCGAAACCAATACCTCAATCAAAACTTTGATAATTTGATCTTTATGAATTGGTAATAAAAAGTTTTTTATTAAAATTTATGTTACAAGATGAATGCATGACATATTTGTACATATTTGATTTGACTACATAAAAATCAAAACTAGTACCGTTTATAAATTAAGTTATGTGCCATCTAATTAAAGGGACACTTGAAGTTGCAATTTACGTCATGTCAGAACTTGGCGAGAATGTGATGGAAAGGTAAATCTTTATGTAAAGTCATACCTTACATGAACATATTTGCAGTTCTTTAAGTTAGACACTTAAATTGAGTAGGAAGTGAGACCTAGACTCAAGGCATAAGATGGGATAAAACATGTTTATATTTGAAATAGCGTTGGAAAATATAAATTCCATAATGATCTAGGAATTGGAAATTGTTTGCCAATTATTGTTCGACAGATTACCCTATTATATGCTTTCGTTACTAGCAGATCAACTGATGTAATGAACCTATGATAATTTGGATCCTAGTTTTCGAGAAAATTATATGGTTATATGTTTATAATACATTGGGTATATTTTATTCTTGAAAAGTTGTATTATCGAAAATACTAATACTTGAACTTTTTTCTGTAGAAATGGCTCAAAACAACGATAACACTAACACTGCACTAAGATCTGCGTTCAAAAGATTTTTTGATCGAGAAAAGTTGATTGACTCTAAGAATTTCAATGATTGGCACTGCTCTTTGAGAATTGTCTGTAGAGTTGCTGATCGGTTGGATTATCTGTACACGCCTTGCCCTGCTGAACCAGCACCTGCCGCACCTCAAGCGGAAAAGGATGCTTGGAAAATTGAGTATAAGCGTCATAACTATGTGGCTTGCCTAATGTTGGGAACGATGGAACCTTCTCTCCAAAAGCAGTTCAAAAACTACTTCCCATCTACCATGCTCGATGAACTTCGAACTATGTTCGAGAAACCAGCTGCTGTCGAAATTTATGATTTGATCGATGCATTACACAGCTGCAAGCAGGGAGAGGGTAAACCAGTGAGTGCTCATGTATTGGAGATGAAAGGATACATGGACCAACTACATGCACTTGGCAATGTTTATGAAAATGACATTACTGTGAACTTGATCAATAGATCCCTTAACAAGGATTTCAATGGTTTTGTTTGGAATTTCAATATGCATTGCGTGGGGAAGACAGTTACTGACCTACACGCATTGCTAATTGATTATGAAAAAGGGTTACCTCAGCAGGCTCCTACTCCCCAGGTACTTGCTATTTAGAGTGGAAGGATAAATAAGCCAAAACCGCAGCGTGCGAAAAACAAGAAGGGAAAGGGCAAAGGGAAAGTTGATAAGGGTAAACAGGTTATGGCCTATCAACCAGAACCCAAGAAGTACCCTACTCCTAGGAAGGAAAATCCTAAAAAGGATCAAGCATGCCACCACTGCAAGGTCGTTTGGGCATTGGAAGAGAAACTGTGCTCTCTATCTTGACGAATTATGGGCAAATAAGATGAAGTATGCTGGGTCCTCGGGCGCCAGTTCTTCAGGTAATTTATTTGTAATTGAATTATTTACTCTAAATCATAAAAATTCCTGGGTATATGATACTGGATGTGGTATTCACATTTTTAATACACTGCAGGGGTTTTGAGTGGAGAGGAAGCTAGCATATGGGGAGCAATATCTGCACGTGGGCAATGGGGCACATGCAGCTGTTGAAGCCATAGGAAAATTTAGTTTAATATTGCCTTCGGGCTTAGTACTGTTATTGAACAATTGTCATTACGCATCTTCTATAATTAGAGGTGTTGTTTCCTTTTCAGTATTGTTGGATGATGGTATTACTCATACTATTTCACGTAATGGAATTTCTGTTTCTTTAAATGGTGTATTTTATTTTAATGCGATTACTGTGAATGGTGTGTTTGAAATTGATGTGATTGGAAATGAATCTAACAAACAAAGTAATTGTTGCTAGGTATGGAGATTTTCTTGAAAATGATCTCGTATTGTAGACTTGCTCATATAGGCAAGGCTCGCATGCAAAAGCTACAACAAGAAGGGCTTTTACAAAATATCAATGATGAATCATTTGATAAATGTGAGTCATGCATATCTGGGAAGATGACGAAGAAACCTTTTCATAGCAATATGGAGAGGGCGTCTGATCTACTTGGTCTTATTCATACTGATGTGTGTGGACCACTTAAACATGTGTCAAAGAGAGGTGCTAGCTACTTCTTAACCTTTACTGATAATTTCAGCCGTTATGGTTATGTTTATTTACTTAAGCATAAACATGAGGTGTTTGAAACATTTAAGGTTTTCAAAGCAGAAGTAAAGCTGCAATTGGGAAAGAAGATTAAAGCTCTTCAATCCGATAGAGGAGGCGAGTATCTAAGCCAAGAGTTTAAAGATTACTGATTCAGCCCAAACAGTCAAGAAATATTGACCAAAGGTTTTAGTCAACAAAAGTCTACTATTATGGACTCAATACAATTTCCCTTGGAATTTAGTGGATTCCCGGGTCGTTAAGTCTCACGGAGGTTGAATGGTGTGTGAAAACGTTCAGAAGTAGAATGATCACTAAGGATAATGATCTGTAAGGATTTTGGTTGATAATTACACTACTGATTGTTTGGAATTGTATTTGGATACAGAGCTATAAAGCACAACAATCGGATTAAACAAACGTGTATAGCAAGTAAATAAAAATGTAAATTTAAAAACTACAGGGACTTAAAATGACAAGTTTAAAACTAAAGGGTATAAAATGAAAATTTTAAAACTTTTAAACTTAAAGAAAATTAAAATCTAAAAAGAAAATATTTTACTAATATTATATTAATTTAATATTAATTAATTAATCAAAACTATTTTAAACTTATTTAAAATTTAGTTTAATTAATCTAAAAAGGATTTATAATACAAAACTAACTAAGAAAATTACAAATTTATTTTCTAAAAATCTAGAACAACTTAAAAGATTTATAAAAATTAAAAACAAATATTTTTGTCTTTTAGCGAAGGTTTTATAAATTAAAAACTTAATTAATAATTCAAATCTAATTAAACTAATTAAAGGATTAAAATTAGAAAATAAAAAGGGAAAATTATAAGACTAATTTTTATAGGTTTTAATTAAGTTAACAAAGCTAGGAAAAATATAAAAACATGGTTTTACTTAATAAAAATTAATTTTACTATTTAATACTTTAATATTAATTAATTATTAATTCAACTATTATTAATTATTAAAAATACTAGATGACAAAGGAAAAATCTGATAAAATTCCTAAAAATACTTTAATATGACAGAAACTTAAGAAAAATATAAAAACATATAAGTGCTTAATAATAAGCTAAAAAGAAAATTAAAAAGCTAAATTATATTAAATAAACGCTATCACTATTTTTAAAGTTGGATTTTCTTGATTTTTCTTTTATAAACCTACTTTACTGCTGAAAATGAGCAACTTTTATGAAAACAACTTTTGTGAAAATGCCAAATAAGCAGTTTGAAGCTTATGGGCTTAACAGTTGATGCTTTTGAGCTTAAATTGATTTTTCAAGCTCAAACAAGCTTGAAATAAGCTTCACAGTTGGAACCAAAGGTACTTTAAGCTATGACCAAATGAGATGAACTTAGAATAAGCTAAAACAAACAAGAAAGTACCCTGAATAAGCTACAAATGAAAAATAAGCAAATCCAAATCCTACAATAACCAAACAGGCATGCAGACAATTCTACAAGCATTTTAAGCTTATGAAATAAGCTGAAAAGCTCAAAATAAGGACTGAAGTATTGAGATGGCTTGCTGAGCTATTCAAAAAGCCAAAGCTTTCAAAGTGGGACCCACTAATGAGCTTTTGGAAGGGTTGAGAAAAAGCTTGTAATACACTGAGTATTCAGTGTACACAGGAAATGGGATAAACAAAAAGCTAGTAGCAGCCCTATTAAATAAGTTGCAAAGCACAATATAAGCCCTTAACCTTTGAAATGGGTGGGTGAGCTACACAAAAAACTAAAGAACACAAGGTGGAGCCCAACAATAAGCTCTGTGTGAGCTTATGAAAATAAGCTGATACAACCAACTCTACTGGCACAGGGGAGTTTTTCAGAGAAGTGATTAAAACAAGCTATCAAATAAGCAGTTTATAAGCTGAATAAAAATAAACTAAAATTATTCTAGTGAAGATAAGCAGCAAAATAATAAAACCCTAAAAGCATAAAACATAAAACTCAATATTAAATCCTATAGAAAATTATCTAGTTTATTCAAAAACTGACCAAGTGAGAATTTGACTTTTTAAGTAAAACCAAATATTTGACTTTGATGAACTTTGAATCAAATCTACTTACTGATTATGTTAAATTATACTGAATTAAGACTAGATTGATCAATACTAACAACTTATAAACATGATAGCATGATTATGGAACATAGAAATCCAACAGTCAATAAACAAGATGTGATCACAAGCTATTTTGACTTTCTTTCAATTGAGCACTGGTTTTTATTGTTTCAGTGAGTTAATAGATCCTATTGTGACATACATCAAACAAGAACAATACCACAAACAACCTTTACCACAGTTAAATCAGTGAATCCAAACAACCCTTTTAAGAAAGTGAATATTTGATTTTCACAGAAATGTTTAATTTAGACCACGAATCCAATTCCATAGGTTATAATATCATCCCATAAGTCCATATAAACATAAAACATCAACAACAACTGCAAGAAACTTAAAAATGACAAATACACCTATTTGACTGTGGAAATAAAATTTCAAGCAACTATAAATTCCAAAGAACAAACAAGCTATTTTAATTAATGAATCTACTTAACCATAACACAGAAACATATAAACATGAAGATTAAAGCATAAAGCATACATATACAGTAAAATGCAAATAAGTAGAAATTAAGCTTACAAAGTGAATTCGGCTGAAAACATAGAACAAGGACCAAGGATCCACCCTAATAGCTTACCACTAAGCTTCTAAAACCAAGGCCATCCAAAATTTACCCTGCTCCAACTGTGATCATCTTCTTCATTGAATTTTTCGTTTTTATATATTTTTATGTGATTTTTTTGGTATTCTTGAATTATAACTCTACACTGATTTTTTAGGTTACTAAAAGCTTTCAGAAGCTTTCTAGGAGCTTAAGTGAGCTTAATGAGTCCTTAACATCAACTAATAATAACTTTAAGCTAATATGAGAATTTTAAGTAAAAATTGCACAAACTGAATACTTGAAGATTAACTGAAATTGAAACTGAAAAGAGGTTTAGATTACACTGAAATTACTTAACAAAGTACTTGAAAGCTTGAAATTGCACTGGAAATTTAAAATTACACTATTCGACACTACATAAACTAAATTACTCTAGATAGCCTCCACATTGCTTCCCTCTTCCTTCTTTATAGACTTTGAAAGTTCCTTGTTGACCTCTGAACATTTCCCACTTGATCTTGGCCATTGAATTCATCAATCTCATCATGATCGTCCATTTGGACTTTTGGCGCCAAAAATATCAAAAGCATGTTTTTTGCAATTAATGATCTTTGGGAGGATGTGGAGGTGGAGGGGGACAAGGGGGAGTAGTTTGGAGCTAGGGGTGAGTTGGAAAGCAAAAACCAGGGGTTGTGAGTACTTCTCAGTGGAAGAGTGGGAGGGATGCATTTAATGCATAGTGGGTATATGAGAGGAGGAGGGATGAGCTGGAGAGTAGTGTAGGAGAGTGGGTAGACAGCTGGGGTTGAGGTGGATGCAAGTGGTGGACAGGTGGTGGTGAAAACCAGGGTGGTTTTGGTTTTGGCGGGGTTGTGAGGAAGGAGAAGAGGGAGTGGGTTTGACTGAAGTCAAACTGATATTGGGTCTGGGTTTATATACGGGTGTTGGGCTTTGGTTAGGGTCCGGTTTGGTTTGTAGAAATTTAAGCCCAAGTACCAAAATTGTATTTTCTAAATTCTTGAAGGGTTGAAACTGTAATTTCCCAAAAGTTATCAAAAGGGTTAATATTGCCAATGATGAATAGTACAAGGGTAAGATTTGATAAATTTCCATTTTTAAATACCCGAGGACTAATTTTGCCATTTTTGAAACTTGAGGGGTAAAAGTTGCCAATTTTAGAAAACTTTCATCCAGGGACTAAAAATGAACAAGTTTGATATCCCAAGGACTTATGTTGACTTTTCTTCCAATTTAAACCTTCAGGGACTAATTACGCCAATTTGTGAAACTTCGGGACTAAAAATGACAATTATGTGAACTTTGCTTGTTTTTCACTGTTTTCAATCTTTTTGTATCTGAATCACATAAAAACACATTCCAATGATA
Source organism: Chrysanthemum makinoi (assembly GCA_910596185.1). Classification (NCBI taxonomy): domain Eukaryota; kingdom Viridiplantae; phylum Streptophyta; class Magnoliopsida; order Asterales; family Asteraceae; genus Chrysanthemum; species Chrysanthemum makinoi. The sequence continues at coordinate 207,276,337 of OU343221.1, read as the reverse complement.
TTTGTAGCATTTTATGACTTTTCAAAGTGTTTTTGGCAGCTTTTGTAGTTTAAATAGGAACAAAATGATGAGTATTTAGACACTCATCAATCCCCCACACTAAACTATTGCTAGTCCCTAGCAATCTTTTGAGAAAACTTAATGGATTTGAATCTCTTTACCAAAAGCCATTACTTCTGGAGTAGCCAAATGTTTCAGTTCAAGTAAGAACTATGGTACACTAATAACCATATGATTTTGAGCAAATCACCAGCTTCCAACGGATTTGATTTGTCTTTACCGGAAGCCGTTTGCTTCTGGACTAGCCAACTCTTAGATAAAATATCTTTGGTGAGTCGATTTACCAATTATGGTTTTCCAACTGCCTTTACCACAAGCCATAAACTTGCGGGCTAGCCAACTCTTCACTAATTAAAGATATGGTGAAGTGAACACCATACAATTTTGGGCAAATTGCAAGCCGTCAAAGGATTTGAGATATCTTTACCAAGAGCCGTTTGCTCCTGGATTAGCCAATCCTTTTGTTTATTAGACATGGCGGACGATAATCGTAAGTGAGTAAGTGCAAAACACTTACTCCAAAAAAAATTTTAGCCAAAAATGGGGAATTGGGTGGTATAATTATATGATAAAATTCGTGAGAATTCCCCCACACTAGAAATGAATATTGCCCTCAATATTCAAAGTACCGCGGTTATGCCGAAACATAGAACGTGAAAGGGAAATACTACGGCCATTATTTTTGTGAATTTTTTTTTATGAATCAATATATTTAAACAATGGGGCAACTCCCCACACTAGGGTGGTAGAAAGTAGAAAGAATTCAGAAATATGGGTGAAAACCTATATGGTGTGCTACTGTTTTTGATTCCCGAGTCGCTAGCTTGACTCGATCCCGCATTCATTGGTTCATGGGGAAAGTTTGTAGATCCGGGACAACCACGGTTGGAATGTCCTCTCCAAAATAGTGCTTCAATCGATGACCATTCACTTTAAAATTTGGACCATCGGGTGGAGATAACTCAATGGTACCATAAGGAAATACTTTAGTGATGGTGAATGGTCCGGACCAGCGGGATTTTAGTTTTCCTGAGAAAATCTTCAATCTTGAATTGAAAAGAAGGACTCGATCACCGACGTTGAAAACGCGGTTCTTGATTTTGGAGTCATGAATCTTCTTTGTCTTTTCTTTGTAGATCAAAGAGTTCTCGTATGCTTGATCACGGAGTTCATTTAATTCATTCATTTGAACTTTCCGGTGATCACCAGCTGTCTGAATATCAAAGTTGGCATGTTTCAAGGCCCAGTATGCTTTGTGCTCAAGCTCAATCGGCAGATGACACGCCTTTCCGTATACTAGCTTGTATGGAGTACACCCGATGGGTGTTTTATAAGCTGTACGGAAGGCCCAGAGTGTGTCCTCTAGCTTATCCGACCAAGAGGCACGGTTTTCTCCTACTGTCCTTTCCAGAATTCTTTTTATACCTCGGTTAGAAACTTCCACTTGCCCACTTGTTTGGGGGTGGTATGCAGTAGAGAGACGGTGGGTTACACCATACTTTTGCATGACTCGATCAAATTGGTCATTGCAGAAATGCGTACCACGATCACTGATTATAGCTCGTGGAGTTCCAAACCTAGCAAAAAGAGATTTTAAGAATTTCACAACAACTCGGGCATCGTTGGTAGGCAAAGCTTTCGCTTCAACCCATTTTGACAAATAGTCAACAGCTACAAGTATGTATTTGTTTCCTCGAGATGATGGAAATGGCCCCATAAAGTCAATGCCCCAGATGTCAAAAATCTCACACACTTGAATGGCGTTTTGCGGCATTTCATTTCTTTGTGAGATATTTCCGTGGCGTTGACAAGCGTCACAGGTTTTTACAAATTCGTAGGCATCCTTGTAAATAGTGGGCCAATAAAACCCGGAATCAAACACCTTCTTGGCAAAGGTAGTTGGGGCTATGATGTCCCCAAGAGGTCCAGAATGGCAAGCCTTGAGAATGTCATTGGCTTCGACCATACACACATCGCTGATGATTTGATCCGCGCAAATTTTGAATAAGTAGGGGTCGTCCCAGCAGTAATGTTTTACATCTTTAAAGAATTTGTTTTTCTGTCGGGACGACATCCCTTTCACCACAAAGTTACCCGCATGGTAATTTGCAAAGTCGCAAACCATGGGATAGAAGAGTCTCCACGAAAAGAAACCACATTGAGTGTTTCGAGAGGAAATGTTTCGTTTATTTCTTTTTTCTCGAACACATCCTGGTGAGGGTTTTCTAGACAGATGATGATCAACCCAGGTTCTCAGCTCCTATTTTATCACGTATAATGATATCAAATTCTTGCAGGAGGAGAACCCAACGGAGCAATCTCGACTTTGCATCTTGTTTTGCAAAGAGATATTTGAGAGCCGAGTGATCCGTATACACCACGCATTTGGTCAAGATTAGGTATGGCAGAAACTTCTCAAACGCATACACCACGGCTAGTAGCTCTTTTTCTGTAGTGGTGTAATGGGTTTGAGCTTCGGTCATAGTCTTACTCGCGTAGTGGATAGTTTGAAAATGCTTGGTTTTACGTTGCCCCAGGACTGCACCGATAGCAAAATCACTTGCATCACACATGAGTTCAAAGGGTAAATCCTCGGGGAACACGAGAATGGGTGCTTCCATAAGCTTTTTCTTTAATGTTTCAAAAGCTTCGATGCACTCAGGTGAAAAGATAAAAGGAGCATCCTTCTCAAGGAGATGAGTCATAGGCCGAGCGATTTTAGAAAAATCTTGTATGAATTTGCGATAAAAACCGGCGTGACCTAAAAAACTCCTAATACCTTTGACGGTAGTAGGATGAGGCAATTTGGCAATTACATCCACTTTCGCTTTGTCAACCTCAATCCCGTTTTTTGAAATCTTATGGCCAAGGACAATACCCTCCTTAACCATAAAATGGCTCTTCTCCCAATTTAGACAAAGATTGGTGTCTTCACACCGTTTTAGCATTTTTTCTAAATGGGAGAGACATGTTTGAAATGAGTCCCCAATGACCGAGAAGTCATCCATAAACACCTCCATTGTTTCCCGATCATGTCGTGGAAAATTGCCATCATACATCGTTGGAACGTGCCAGGAGCATTACATAAGCCAAAAGGCATACGTCTATAGGCAAAAGTTCCATATGGGCAGGTGAATGTGGTCTTTTCTTGATCCCGTGGATCAATGGGGATCTGAAAATAACCCGAGAAACCATCTAGGAAACAATAGTATTCGTTCCTTGCTAATCTCTCAAGCATTTGGTCCATGAAGGGTAGAGGAAAATGGTCTTTACGGGTGGCTTCGTTTAACTTGCGATAGTCAATACACACACGCCATCCCGTAACCAATCGAGTTGGAATTAACTCGTTTTCTTCATTTGTGACAACAGTTATGCCACCCTTTTTTGGAACACAGTGAATGGGACTGACCCAAGGACTGTCAGAGATCGGGTAAATTAAACCGGCATCAAGAAGTTTGAGAACCTCCTGTTTGATAACCTCATGAATCTTAGGATTCACTCAAACCTGCCACTTGTGAATGGCAGACCGTAATCAGCTTAAAACCGCTCAAGCACAAATGCAAATGAAGATCAGAGAATACAATGGATTCCCGGGTCGTTAAGTCCCACGGAGACTCAATGGTGTGCAAACACTGATTCAGACGATAGAATGATCACTAAAGATAGCGATCAGAAAGGATATTGATGGATAACTGAACTACTGAAAAAGGTTATAAAATAAAAGCGACTTAAATGCAAATTAAGAAAGTTAAAAAGATAAAAGATATTAAATAAACGCTATCACTATATTTAAAGTGATGAACGCTTAAAACTTAAAACTAAAACTTACGTTTAAATTAAAATACGAAACGCATTACAAAATAAAACGTGAAAATAATACAATATAGATCCTAAAAATATGAAAAATACATTTTTACAAACCTGATGATAAAAGAAAATTTATAGAAAAGGAAAATTATTTTTATAACTATTTATCTAATTATTATTAATTAAAAACTATTTTAAACTATTTAATAATACTCTAAAATAAAAGAAAATATGAAATAAGACTAGAAAAATAAAGTTAAGACTTAGAAAAATCTAAAATATGATAAAACTAATTTTAAAACTGAAAATATATTTTTTTGGACTTTTTATGTATTTATTACTAATTAAAAACTATTTAAAACTAATTTAAATTATTAAAAATACCAAATAAAAGGAGAAAAATAAGGAAAAATACTTTTTAAGCTTTTTATATTTATCTAAACTTAAGAAAAATGAAAACTTATTTTTTTGAACTTTTTTCTAATTTTTTTGTATTAAATGCTAATTAAAAGTACTTAAAAACTAGTTTAAATTAAGAAAAATAGTAAATAAGCTAGGAAAAATCTGAAAAATTCAGGAAAACTCTAAAATATTATTGGGAAGCTAGGAAAATTAGAAAAACAGGGGCTTGTGTGGAAGGATTAGGAACTGATGAGGAAAGTGCTTGAAAATAAGCACTTCCAAAAAGCTAATGAAGTCCAAAAGCAACCAAACTGATAGAAAAGCTCTAATAAGCTAAATTAACTGAAATGGAACAAGAATCAACAAGATACAGCTACTGAATACAAGCTATTACAGATTTGAGGATTTGAACAAAAGGGCCAAAACAGTGAAAGGGGTGCCCTCTTGCAGTCACCAAATAAGCAACCAAATAAGCTAACAACCTAAAACTAAAACTTGCAACTTATACTAGACCTGGTTGAGAGTTTGTAAACCAAAGAAGAGACCACAGTGAGCTTTATTGAGCTAGATACAAGCTCTGCACAAACTGTGCAGAGCCAGTGTCAACTGTCTCAGTTGCACAGGGCAACTAAGACCCTAAAGCCAAGCTCATTAGGAGCTTCTAAAAATTTGATAAAATTATGGAAAAATACTAATAAGACACAAGACCAGCTGAGCTTTCTAAACCTACCATTTTCATTAAAATTGGCTCAGAAATGAGTGAATGAAAAATCTTTCTTTTTGACCCAAAACTGAGTATTTTAACTTTTGACTTTTTCTTAAAACTGATAAATTGACTTTTGTGAGATTTGAAGCTAATTTTATGACTGATAATGGACTTAATAGATGTAATAAGCTTAATGCTAGCTTAATCTAGGAAATTTAAACACAAAATAAGAATTGGATTGTTCAAAAATCCAACAGTGAAGTTGCAAGATCAAATGAAATGAAAATTTGACTTTCTTGGTTTGCAAACTCAATAATAAGACAGGAATGGGTTCAAATAAACTAGACAAGCATAAACCAAAAGATCTTAACTACTTAAAAAGCCTTAAACACAGTAATTGCAGTCAAACCAAACACCCTCTTAAAACTGAAATACAAACTAAAATGAGAACTAACACTGAACCAAACAGTACCTTTGATCAAAATGAGTTTATATGATCATATTACAACTATATAAACACTTAGAAAACATTTTGTGACCACAGATACACTATCAAGTAAAATGTAAATAAACTTGAAAATTAAAAGTGAGACATATACTCACATGTGTCCAACTGGTGCAGGCCAAACCAGAACCCATTACTACACTAATCCTAGTCTATTCCAACCTCTGCAACACCCCTGCAACCACAATTTTAGATCCACACCCAAATAAGCTTATGGTTGACTTTTGTTGACCAATGAGTGAAAATACTTAAAACTGTTTCCAGAGCTTCTCAAAGACTGTAGAGAGCTTATCAAAGCTTGTTTGACTTTAACAAAAGCTTATAGGAAGCTTAAACTTAGAATTCAAAACTGAAAGTTTCAACAAGAATAACCAGAATCAAATATTTTATCCAAACCTTGAAATTACTTTAAGAACAGATTACAAAGGTAAATAAAGTTGAGTTTTGATAATAGAAACACAATATTACAAATTCTAAACTACTTTAAGACATTAAATAAAAAAAAACGACATTGAGGTAATTTATAAAAACTAACTACCCTTTCAAATTGCTTCTCTCTTCCCTTTTTATACTTCAATCAACTCCTCTTCTTGACTTTAGCATTTCCCACCAATAAAAATAGAATTTGGATGACTTGGAGCATTTCTAGCCGTTTGATCATTTTGGCGCCAAAAAGTTCTTTTAACTGTTAAGGGTTGAGTGAATGGAGAAAGGGTGCATTAATTGTTTTTGGAGTTGTGATGAGGTGGGGACAAGGAGGTGATGGAGAGGAGGGGGATGGATTGGTTGAGTTGCGCAGGACATGGTGGGTGAGGAAAGGAGGGAAAGGCGCGAAGGTGTTTGTTTGACCACAGGGGTGGTTTGTTGACCGGGTTTAAACCGGGTAATAGGACCGGGTATTGGGCTTAGGAATTGGATTGGGTTTTGTTTTGGGCTAAGGGTAGCAACTAGGGTCCATTTGGTTTAGTAAATAACAATAAGGACCAAACATGTAAATTAGAAACTCCAAGGACCAAAGCTGAGATTTCTGAAATATTACCCAATGTTTAGTCATGCCAATCTCAAATAATTATAAGGACCATATTTGCCATTTTTGAAAAGTCCAAGGACTAAACATGACATTTTTGGATTTTCAGGGACTAAACTGTAAATTTCTCAAAACTTTTAGATTTTCCACCAAAGGATTAAATATGACAATTTATGATTTTAAAAAGACCTTTGGTGACTTTTCTTTTGAAATTTTGGCTCAGGGACTATTTTTGACAATTTTATAAACTTGGGGGACTAAAACTGCAATTTTTGCAAATTTGATACGTTTTTCATCTGATTTTGATAATTTTGCATTTAAAACACATAAAACACTGATTTGTGATATTTTGATCATTTTAAAGCATTTTTGAGTGTTTTCAGATGATTTTGCAGTTTATATAGTACAAAAATGATGAGTATTTAGAGACTCATCATAACCTCATGAATCTTAGGATTCACCCTTCTCTGATGTTGGACTGCAGGTTTGAAATCATCCTCCATCAAGATTTTGTGAGTACAAAACTCAGGGTTGATACCCTTAATGTCGGAGAGTTTCCAAGCAATTGCTTGCTTGTGTGACTTCAAGACCTTTATCAGAGCAATCTTTTCATCTTTACTCAAATCTCGAGCAATAATGACGGGTAATTTATCATCACCCTCAAGAAATGCATACTCGAGATGAGGTGGTAAGTCCTTAAGTTCAACCTCAGGAAATTCTTCAGTGTTCTCAACTGACTTGACTTCCTTGTTATGAAGCTCAACAGGAGGGAGTGGAGGAGAAGTGTTCTGATTTAACAACTTCTCAAGAAGAAGAATATCTCCCTCCAGATTAATCTCATTGTTATTAACCCCATCTGGAATTGAATCACTAGTGTGGGGGATTGATGATGGATTATCATTGAGTAACTTCTCAAGGAGAAGAATGTCCCCCTCAATGTCAATTGGAGCGTGATCAATTTCCCATGAAACCGAATCACTAGACAAGTATGCTTCAATCTCTTCCAAGATGAAGTCGCTTCCCTCAAACGGAGTGAGAGAAGGAGTAGAATTGGCAATGATGGGTTGAGATGAATGAGTGAGATTATCACTCGAAGAATTATGAACATAACCGAGAACTTCTTGAGCACTCTTCGAAGCAACATCAATGAAATCTATTCGGTTAACCGACTCAGAATCATAGTTTGCGGAGTACCTCGAAGTTTGATCAAGGTTAAAGTTGACAGCTTCATTACCCACACGTAATGTAATTTCTTGCTCAAATACATCAATGAGAGCACGGCCCGTTCTCAGGAATCCTCGTCCAACAATGAGAGGAACCCGATGATCGGCATCGAAGTCAACAACCACAAAGTCACCTGGAAAATGGAACTTTCCTACTTTCATGAATACATCCTCGGCGATGCCAAGAGGACGCGATATTGAACGATCTGCAAGCTCAAGAGTCATGCAGGTAGGAATAAGTTCTGGAAGAGAAAGTTTCTTCCATACTGAATAAGGCATCAGATTGATGCTTGCACCAAGATCGGCGAGGGAAAAGCATTCAATCATTCCTGGAAAAACACAAGGTAGAAGAAATTTTCTAGGATCTCCAAGCTTCTCGGGAAGCTTCTTTAACAGAAGCTGAAGTTCTCGTTGAGGAGTTTTAGCCATTTCAAACAGTTTTCCTTGTTGCTTAACATGTGTTTGAGAGTTGATGCAAACTTGGGCATTAGCATGATAGCATCCGCAAAGCTTATGTCAAAATGTAGTTCTTGGAAAATTTGAAAAAATTTATCCATTTGATGACTAGCTTTTTCGCGGAGCTTTTGCTCATTTAAACGTGATGGGTAAGGAATAGAAGTTTTGGATTTGGGGTTTTCAACGGGAGCTACTGGAGGTTCGAAAACAACTCCTGGTTTGGATTTGGGTTTCGGGACAACTTGAGGATGGACATGTGCAGTGCTCTGTAAGCTAGTGGGTTGCACTTGGTCCTTTGTCGCCTCAGGTTCACTTTCCACTACCTTCGGGAGAGAAGAAGAAGAGGTAGTAGGAATAGCGGGTCCATCATATGAAGCACCACTTCTGGTTGTGATCGCCTTTGCATCGCCCCTCGGGTTAGCGATCGTGTTGCTCGGAAGTTTTCCTGAGCCCGAGGGTTGATCATTTAAAGACTTCTTTAGTTCAGAGATCTGAGTGATCAACAATCTGTTTGTCTCCTCTTGAGACTTCATGAATTGTTTTAAAAGCTCATCAGATGTTGATACTGGAGGAGGTGGAGGGAAATTTTGAGGTCGTATGTTTTGATTATAACCTTGTTGTTGAAATTTTCCTTGGTTAGGATTCACATTTCCCTGAAATTGATTTCCTCGATTGAAATTGTTTTGATTAAAATTTCCTTGATGTTGGAAACCTTGATTTGGTCCGGGATAGAAATTACCTTGGTTTTGATAACCTTGGTTCATTCTAGGTTTGTTCTGATTCCGGTTTTGCACGTTAGGATTCTGGTTAAAACTGGGTGGTCCCTGATAAGTATTAGCACGGTAGTTTGGTTCATTTTGAGGACGGTATTGATTACCTCCATGATGTGAAGTACCGGCTATAGCATTGGCTTCAAACGGACTACCATCGGTGGCAGTACAGTTGTAGTATGCACGAGGGCCACCACAAGTGACACAGACCTCGACTTTCTTCACTTCACCATGTGATGGTGTCTGTGTGAAAGTGACTTTCTTTTGGTTTGCAAGAACCAAATCCTGAATAGCATCCGTAAGTTTGTCAATCTTAGCATCGGTGCTAGATGTACTCACGTGAGATGAAGTAGAAGGTCCTGCATTAGACTGAGTCGATATGTCTTTGTTAAATACAGGCGGACTGGGACTTGTTTTCAATGATTTGCAAGGCTTCTTTTGTGGTCTTGCTCAGGAAATTACCTCCGCGGAGGCATTTAAAGAGTCTTGGTCAGCTTGGCTCAGACCATTGTAGAAAGTATCCATTTGCATTAATTCGGAAAAACCATGATGCGGACACTTTTGGAGCAACTCTTTGTAACGATCCCATGCCTCACCGAATGATTCATCAAATCTTTGAGTGAATTTCATTATCTCATTCTTAAGACTTGTAGTTCGGGATGGAGGATAGAATTCTTTAACAAACTTAGTGACTAAATCCTCCCATGTCTCAATGGAACGAGGGGGTTGTTTCTCAAGCCAAATCCGGGCTTGTCCCTCTAAAGAGAATGGGAACAGAAGAAGCTTAATTGCTTCATGTGGGACATTCTTGTATTTGATGGTCGATGCAATCTTGTTGAACCATCGAATATGTGCATGAGGGTCGTCCCGCTCAAAACCATAAAATTGGCTTTGGGTTACAAGATTAAGCAACCCGGTTTTGAGCTCGAAGGTATCAGCCACGATGGCTGGGACAACAATGGCATCTCCGTAACCCTCGATGGGTGCTTGGAGAAGCTCTTTCATCGGTTTATCTTCTGCCATTACGACAGGGGGTGGTGGTGCTAGACGTTCCTCAATCACGGCTGAGGGAGCAGAACGTCCTCTACGTCTACGCGGAATACTTGCAAGCTCTGAAAGTGGACTTGTGGAGCTGGAAGAACGAGTGCGCATGCACTAAGTATAAAAATCAGTTTTTAAAAACAAATGTGAGGCAAAACGGCAAGTGAACTTAAACCAATAATCACAAATGAAATGGCTTTTTTAAAAAAGGTACACCAAATCACAAGGACACAAAGGTAAGTTTTGATCTTTAAGATTGGGAACTTATTAATGTTCACACCCCAGTTGGTAGGTGTTCTGCCTTGGTTTGCGGTGGTTGATTTTTATGTATTTATTAAGTACCACTAAAAAGACGTAGGTATGGATTTGTGCTAAGGGTTTAAATACTTTTGGACAATATTTTTGGTATCGTCTCGTTTAACCAAATCGTACCTCTTTAAGAATCACCTTAAAGAAAATACAGGATAGAAAACGTTACGATTGTTTTGTTGTTTTATATTTTTTTGGTGTTGTTAACACTTCAGGAAAAGTGTTAATGAACTTTTTGATATTGATAACTTTACAAAAAACTGTTTACAAAAGGTGGTATATGTGCAAGTATTGGTCTAAATATGTTTAAAACACGCTACAGCCTCCCCAGCGTGGCCAAAATTTGATTCAGCCCAAACAGTCAAGAAATATTGACCAAAGGTTTTAGTCAACAAAAGTCTACTATTATGGACTCAATACAATTTCCCTTGGAATTTAGTGGATTCCCGGGTCGTTAAGTCCCACGGAGGTTGAATGGTGTGTGAAAACGTTCAGAAGTAGAATGATCACTAAGGATAATGATCTGTAAGGATTTTGGTTGATAATTACACTACTGATTGTTTGGAATTGTATTTTGATACAGAGCTATAAAGCACAACAATCAGATTAAACAAACGTGTATTGCAAGTAAATAAAAATGTAAATTTAAAAACTACAGGGACTTAAAACGACAAGTTTAAAACTAAAGGGTATAAAATGAAAATTTTAAAACTTTTTAAACTTAAAGAAAATTAAAATCTAAAAAGAAAATATTTTACTAATATTATATTAATTTAATATTAATTAATTAATCAAAACTATTTTAAACTTATTTAAAATTTAGTTTAATTAATCTGAAAAAGGATTTATAATACAAAACTAACTAAGAAAATTACAAATTTATTTTCTAAAAATCTAGAACAACTTAAAAGATTTATAAAAATTAAAAACAAATATTTTTGTCTTTTAGCGAAGGTTTTATAAATTAAAAACTTAATTAATAATTCAAATCTAATTAAACTAATTAAAGGATTAAAATTAGAAAATAAAAAGGGAAAATTATAAGAATAATTTTTATAGGTTCTAATTAAGTTAACAAAGCTAGGAAAAATATAAACACATGGTTTTACTTAATAAAAATTAATTTTACTATTTAATACTTTAATATTAATTAATTATTAATTAAACTATTATTAATTATTAAAAATACTAGATGACAAAGGAAAAATCTGATAAAATTCCTAAAAATACTTTAATATGACAGAAACTTAAGAAAAATATAAAAACATATAAGTGCTTAATAATAAGCTAAAAAGAAAATTAAAAAGCTAAATTATATTAAATAAACGCTATCACTATTTTTAAAGTTGGATTTTCTTGATTTTTCTTTTATAAACCTACTTTACTGCTGAAAATGAGCAACTTTTATGAAAAAAACTTTTGTGAAAATGCCAAATAAGCAGTTTGAAGCTTATGGGCTTAACAGTTGATGCTTTTGAGCTTAAATTGATTTTTCAAGCTCAAACAAGCTTGAAATAAGCTTCACAGTTGGAACCAAAGGTACTTTAAGCTATGACCAAATGAGATGAACTTAGAATAGGCTAAAACAAACAAGAAAGTACCCTGAATAAGCTACAAATGGAAAATAAGCAAATCCAAATCCTACAATAACCAAACAGGCCTGCAGACAATTCTACAAGCAATTTAAGCTTATGAAATAAGCTGAAAAGCTCAAAATAAGGACTGAAGTATTGAGATGGCTTGCTGAGCTATTCAAAAAGCCAAAGCTTTCAAAGTGGGACTCACTAATGAGCTTTTGGAAGGCTTGAGAAAAAGCTTGTAATACACTGAGTATTCAGTGTACACAGGAAATGGGACAAACAAAAAGCTAGTAGCAGCCCTATTAAATAAGCTGCAAAGCACAATATAAGCCCTTAACCTTTGAGATGGGTGGGTGAGCTACACAAAAAACTAAAGAACACAAGGTGGAGCCCAACAATAAGCTCTGTGTGAGCTTATGAAAATAAGCTGATACAACCAACTCCACTGGCACAGGGGAGTTTTTCAGAAAAGTGCTTAAAACAAGCTATCAAATAAGCAGTTTATAAGCTGAATAAAAATAAACTAAAATTATTCTAGTGAAGATAAGCAGCAAAATAATAAAACCCTAAAAGCATAAAACATAAAACTCAATATTAAATCCTATAGAAAATTATCTAGTTTATTCAAAAACTGACCAAGTGAGAATTTGACTTTTTAAGTAAAACCAAATATTTGACTTTGATGAACTTTGAATCAAATCTACTTACTGATTATGTTAAATTATACTGAATTAAGACTAGATTGATCAATACTAACAACTTATAAACATGATAGCATGATTATGGAACATAGAAATCCAACAGTCAATAAACAAGATGTGATCACAAGCTATTTTGACTTTCTTTCAATTGAGCACTGGTTTTTATTGTTTCACTGAGTTAATAGATCCTATTGTGACATACATCAAACAAGAACAATATCACAAACAACCTTTACCACAGTTAAATCAGTGAATCCAAACAACCCTTTTAAGAAAGTGAATATTTGATTTTCACAGGAAATGTTTAATTTAGACCACGAATCCAATTCCATAGGTTATAATATCATCCCATAAGTCCATATAAACATAAAACATCAACAACAACTGCAAGAAACTTAAAAATGACAAATACACCTATTTGACTGTGGAAATAAAATTTCAAGCAACTATAAATTCCAAAGAATAAACAAGCTATTTTAATTAATGAATCTACTTAACCATAACACAGAAACATATAAACATGAAGATTAAAACATAAAGCATACGTATACAGTAAAATGCAAATAAGTAGAAATTAAGCTTACAAAGTGAATTCGGCTGAAAACATAGAACAACGACCAAGGATCCACCCTAATAGCTTACCACTAAGCTTCTAAAACCAAGGCCATCCAAAATTTACCCTGCTCCAGCTGTGATCATCTTCTTCATTGAATTTTTCATTTTTTTTTATATTTTTATGTGATTTTTTTTATTTTTGAATTATAACTCTACACTGATTTTTTAGGTTACTAAAAGCTTTCAGAAGCTTTCTAGGAGCTTAAGTGAGCTTAATGAGTCCTTAACATCAACTAATAATAACTTTAAGCTAATATGAGAATTTTAAGTAAAAATTGCACAAACTGAATACTTGAAGATTAACTGAAATTGAAACTGAAAAGAGGTTTAGATTACACTGAAATTACTTAACAAAGTACTTGAAAGCTTGAAATTGCACTGGAAATTTAAAATTACACTATTCGACACTACATAAACTAAATTACTCTAGATAGCCTCCACATTGCTTCCCTCTTCCTTCTTTATAGACTTTGAAAGTTCCTTGTTGACCTCTGAACATTTCCCACTTGATCTTGGCCATTGAATTCATCAATCTCATCATGATCGTCCATTTGGAATTTTGGCGCCAAAAATATCAAAAGCAGGTTTTTTTGCAATTAATGATCTTTGGGAGGATGTGGAGGTGGAGGGGGACAAGGGGGAGTAGTTTGGAGCTAGGGGTGAGTTGGAAAGCAAAAACCAGGGGTTGTGAGTACTTCTCAGTGGAAGAGTGGGAGGGATGCATTTAATGCATAGTGGGTATATGAGAGGAGTGGGGATGAGCTGGAGAGTAGTGTAGGAGAGTGGGTAGACAGCTGGGGTTGAGGTGGATGCAAGTGGTGGACAGGTGGTGGTGAAAACCAGGGTGGTTTTGGTTTTGGCGGGGTTGTGAGGAAGGAGAAGAGGGAGTGGGTTTGACTGAAGTCAAACCGGTATTGGGTCTGGGTTTATATACGGGTGTTGGGCTTTGGTTAGGGTCCGGTTTGGTTTGTAGAAATTTAAGCCCAAGTACCAAAATTGTATTTTCTAAATTCTTGAAGGGTTGAAACTGTAATTTCCAAAAAGTTATCAAAAGGGTTAATATTGCCAATGATGAATAGTACAAGGGTAAGATTTGATAAATTTCCATTTTTAAATACCCGAGGACTAATTTTGCCATTTTTGAAACTTGAGGGTAAAAGTTGCCAATTTTAGAAAACTTTCATCCAGGGACTAAAAATGAACAAGTTTGATATCCCAAGGACTTATGTTGACTTTTCTTCCAATTTAAACCTTCAGGGACTAATTCTGCCAATTTATGAAACTTCAGGGACTGAAAATGACAATTATGTGAACTTTTCTTGTTTTTCACCTGTTTTCAATCTTTTTGTATCTGAATCACATAAAAACCCATTCCAATGATATTTGTAGCATTTTATGACTTTTCAAAGTGTTTTTGGCAGCTTTTGTAGTTTAAATGGGAACAAAATGATGAGTATTTAGACACTCATCAATTACTTAGCTGAGAATGGAATTGTCCAGAATCTCACTTCTCCATATACTCCACAACAAAATGGTGTATCTGAGAGAAGAAATCGTACATTGTTGGACATGATACGATCTATGTTTAATCTTACTACTATACCTTTATCCTTTTGGGATTATGCTTTAGAATCAGCTGTTCGCATTCTAAATATGGATCCGACAAAGAAGGTTGATAAGACACCATATGAAATATGGCATGGTAAAGCTCCTAACCTATCTTATTTAAAGGTCTGGGGTTGCGAGGCGTATGTTAGACGTGACTCTGCAGATAAACTCCAACAAAGATCTATAAAGTGTATCTTCGTATGATACCCTAAGGAAACTATGGTTTACTACTTTTACTATCTAACTGAAAATAAAGTAATTGTTGCTAGGTATGGAGATTTTCTTGAAAATGATATCGTATCTCAAGAATTCAGTGGGAGAGTTTATGATCTGGAAGATGATCATGAAGATGCATTACCTTCTGAAAACATTAACGTACTTCCGGTAGAACCTGATAGTTTGGGTCCTCCACCAGAAGTTGAAGTGATTCCCGTTCGTAGATCCGTAAGGTCTACGCGTGCACCTGAACGTCTATGTCTTAACGTAGAGGTTGAGGAAACTATGAAAGGAGATCTTGGAGAGCCTACTAGTTATAAAGCTTCCATGGCAAGTCCTGAAAAGGAAAATGGCAAGCTGCAATGAATGGGGAAATGCAATCCATGAGAGATAATGAAGTCTGGGAAGAGGTCGATTTACCTCCAAACGCCAAGGTGGTTCGAAGTAAGTGGCTCTATAAAATAAAGACTGACATGGATGGCAATATACACATCTATAAAGCTCGTCTAGTTGCGTAAGGTTTTACTCAAACTTATGGCATAGATTACGAGGAGACCTTTTCTCCTGTAGCGGACATTAGAGCTATTAGAATTCTCATAGCTATAGCAGCATACTATGATTATGAGATATGGCATACGGATATCAAAACCACCTTCTTGAATGGTCGCTTAGATGAAGACATCTATATGAAGCAACCTGAAGGGTTCGTGAATCCACAATTTCCAAACCGTGTATGCAAACTTCAAAGGTCCATTTATGGATTGAAGCAAGCATCGAGGCAATGGAATAAGAGATTTGATGAAGAAATCATAGGTATGGATGTTTTCAAAATCTTGATGAGCCATGTGTATATCACAGTGGGAGTGATGTAATTTTCCTTATCCTTTATGTCGATGACATATTAATTATGAGAAAAGATATTCCAAGTTTGCAAAATGTTAAGGCATGTCTTGGGAAATGTTTTTCCATGAAGGATTTAGGAGAAGCTGCATACATTCTGGGAATCAAGATTTACCGAGATAGGTCAAAGCGGTTAATTGGTTTAAGTCAAAGCGCTTACATTGATAAAATATTGAAGAGATTCAATATGCAAAATTCCAAGAAAGGATATTTGCAGATGGAAGTAAAGCATGACTTATCTCGCGATATGTGTGCTTCAACACCTGTTGAAGTGGCACGCATGCAGAAAGTTCCTTATGCTTCGGCAGTAGGATCTATTATATATGCTGTGAGATGCACAAGGCCAGATGTGGCGTTCGCTCAAAACATGACCAGTCGATATCAACAGAATTCGGGTGAACTTCACTGGACTGCTGTTAAACATATTCTAAAGTATCTCAGGAATACGAAAGATATGTTTTTAGTGTATGGCGGAAATCCGGACACAGAGCTTGGTGTTACAGGTTACTGTGATGCGTCCTGGCAGTGTGATAAAGATGATACGAAGTCTCAAACGGGTTATGTCTTTGTCATCAATGGGGGAGCAGTTGACTGGAAAAACAAGAAGCAGAGTACAATTGCGATGTCTGCGACAGAGTCCGAATACATAGCTGTTTCGGAAGCTGCAATGGAGGCTGTTTGGATTAGGAAATTCATTTTAGGGCTTGGTGTTATGCCTTCAATTGAATCGCCTATTGATATGTATTGTGACAATTCTGCTGCAATCATATTTGCCAATGAACCTGGAGTCATGAAGGGCACCAGACAATTTCTACGGAAGTATCACTATGTTCGGGAACAAGTCCGTGAGGGTGAAATAAATCTATTGAAAGTTCACACAGATGACAACTTAGCTGATCCATTCACTAAGGCTTTGGCTAGAGAAAAGCTTGTTGGACTTGCCAATGGAATTTTTTAGGTTCCCAAATATGCAACACAAGTATCAATAGAAGAGATAAGATGAAGAAGAGATCGGTTGAACAATATCCAAACACACACACACGTTAGACTTGGATGGTTATGCGTAGAGTATGTGTGAAAGAAATAAATTGAACAACCAACCCTCAAGTGAGGGTTTACATGAGGTATTTATAGGAGGGAAGCTAGGACAACACTTCTAGTTCCCATCCTTTTCCTTATTGGGCTAGGCCTAGGCTTATGGGCCTTCTACATAAGCCTAAGGCTAATTACTAACATAAAGGCCATATTAAGCTAACTATTACACATTAATTACTAACACTTGAATTAAGGTTTAGGAGTGATTCCAACAATCTCCCCCTCAAGTGTTGGTGATGAATACAGACGGTGAAAGTGCTGATGTAATATTAGCTTTGACGTTTTCTGACATTCTTCTTTCTTGTGAGAAGAATTGCCTTGATTCGAACAATCTCCCGGTGTAGAAAAATTGTTTTCTTTAAACAGTTCTGCTTTGACGTCATCTTAATCTTTGTTCTTTGATCATTGTTCTTTGTGATGGTAGTGATAGTATGTTGTTGTTGTCTGCATCAAGTCTGCCTCAGGTCTGCTTCACTGCTCCAGTGTCTCCATGTCATTCTTCAACATGCTCACACGCTCTTTGACGTTGTATTTCAGTACTGATGAAGTTCTTTAAGTCTTTAACTTTGTAGATTCTTTAGTTTGACGAAGAATCATTCTGACTTTTGTGTTGCTATTAGATAGAACTTGCATTAGTGATGATGTTGGCATGAGCATGTGAAGAATATGCACGATCGTTCCGCTCCAGAGCTTCCATAAGAAGAAAACATAAGAAAGGTTAGTAATAAGCGTATTCCGGCACTTACAAGTTTGAACTTCGAGAGTGTTAACAGCATAGTGTGAGAACACAACTCTAATTCTCACAAAGGCCGTTCCTGAACCGGAGTCCCACAAGTGAGATAACACGATGTACCGAAGTACATCTACGGTTCAGATGAGTCGCTGAGGTACACCGAAGCATCACCTCACGACTGTAGACCGTTTGAGACCACTAAGCGTAATTCACGGGGAGTTACCGAAGTGACTGCTGTCAGGGCGTTTGATGTTGACCTGGCATGAGTTTCCATTCAATCATTGAGGATCACAATTGTGAACCTCTCATAAATGTTCTCGACAGATTGCTAAGATCTGTGAAGGACTCGATAACGTACCACTGATGTTCTTATTGTTGAACACCAAGTGATGAAATGTCAAGTGTACCTAAGAGATCTTTTGATGAATCTCGTGGCTCTAGACTCAATAGTGCGTTTTGGTTTTCCTGAGTGGAGACTAGGGACAGGGTCTCCTTCTTCAATACCAGCAATCTCTAAGAGAAAGCCGATAGTTGACGTAGGGTTCCCTGTGAGAATGAAACAAGCTTCTGTTGAGAGAAACTTGAGTGGCTAAGAAGGTTTAGTGCATGCGTCACTGGGTCCATGACGACTTTTAATCTTCAATACCGGCGTCATCAAGTGACAACCAGTAGCATATGAATTGAACCCGGTGTCTGCCCTAGGTTGAATAATTTTGAGGGCTATTTCTTTTCACCCTTTTCTTTGCATTTCTTTTTAATTCTTCAACTCCTTCTTTCTCCGTTTCTCATTTTCTCCTTTTTACAATCATACCTAAGGACTTCTAGTTCAAACTATTGGTAGTGTCCTTGGGTAGATCCCTCGGCTCTGGCGGATCATAGGACGGTTATTCCTAACCTTAATCTCCTTATAACTCCATTGCCATAAAACCATTTTCAAGAAAATCTCTCGTAGTGTTTGTGAATGAAAAACATTTTGTACCACTGTGAGAGTTTTATCTTTTAGCATAAATACTCCCCCTCCACACGTGCTTAATAGTTAAGACAGAATCGCACGGTGAGATAAGAGCGCGCACTTTTGAATTGATCGACTCAAGATAGACAATCCCCCGCGAGACACGGTTACGTTGAATAGTTAAAGATTTACATTGTCAGTTTTTAGGTGACAACTAGCTCTAATAACTATCTTGAAGGTGTGGACAAACCTCAAAAGGTTGTCAAACCCGTCTAAGATCATGTCTACCAGGAATTTCTCGAATGGTACATTCTACTCGGACAAGTCCTTTGCGAGACACGTTTACATCACTAGCGAACTAGCTTGAAATTATTACCTGTCCATGACAAGTCTTTTCGAGTTACTAACAGTTAAGATCTCATCAATTCGTTGGTTAAGTCTATAGCACAAAGAATCATTTGCAATTACACAACATATTTCTTATCACATAAATTTCCCCCCCCCCCTAAAAAATGGCATATAAGTGTTATTTTTGAAGAAATGTTGAGAATAAATATGACCATTTTGAGTTTTGTGGGAAGATGACCACTGTGAACAATTTGTAAACAAAGTTTTAAAGTCAAATACTCCCCCTCAACAAGTGATATAAACGGTTGAGGTTTTGAAAATCATAAGGGGAAGTACTTGTTCTTTTGAGCAAAACCTTGAAAAGAGAAAGGTTTGATAGGTTTTACTCAAAAGTAAGAAGCTTTCGCTCCTTTTATAGGATTGTGGCACTGAAGCGTACCACAGGGTCCTTTATTTACAAGTGCAGGTTGTACACTGTTATGTGTGCACAAGCCATAGACATATAAATCACACATCCAAAATATTATGAAATAGAAGCAGTTCAAGGGGTACCAGGAAGTCCATCAATGTTTCCAGGAATGCGAACTGGGCGTTGATAGCCGGCGAGAGCAATCCTGGGATGACCACCTACAAAGCTTTCCAGTGTTCTGAACTGATCCCTTCGATACAACCTTTCATCAATCATGGTGATGATCCTCTTCACATCCCGTCTTTCCTTAGAATTCCATCGCTTTTTAGACCCAATTCCTTCATGAATATCCTTCAACCTATAAGCTAATCCGTCCCTAACCTTCTTCAATGTGTGATCCCCAAACTTGTGAAGATCTCTACACGCCATCAAGCAGTTGCGTAGTGTTTCACTAAGGTAAACCACTCCGAATGGTTGGTTGATGAGTGTGTATTGTGAAAGCTGGTTAATGTCGGGTAGATCTAGCTGAGGTGGAGTGAAGTTTACACGAGTCTAATATGATTCAACTGCAAGCTGGAGATCTTCTACACGTTCTTTGATGACTATGCGTCTGATGAAGATCAGCAAGGACTTGATGAATTCACGTTGTACTTCAGTTGAAAATTGTCTCATGCGACCCTATACTTTGGCAAGGTACATGTCTTCAATGTCGTTGAGAGACAAATTTTCAAAGTCCGCTTCAGAGAATGCATAATCTCTTTCATCTTGCCTTTTGACCACAATATTCTTGAGAAAAGTGTAGTCCCATTTGGACGAAAGGTCAACATGTTTGATGGCAACGATATTCTTAGTACTGAACACTTCATGTTGAGACTTCTGAACTTGGCAGCTTCTGTAGTAGATTCTTCGGCGTTCCGGCCAATGGTGAATCCCATACAGTGCATCACGGTCATACTCTTCCACATTGTTGGAGATCATGTGGTTAGCTCTTTCCTCGATGGCTATGCAGTTAGAGTATATGGCTGCCGGGAATGGAAGTGTCAGCGATGTAGCGTATTTCGTTGAACCATCGCCACCGTGAAGAAGAAATTCCAAGTCTTTGTTGAAGAAATATCTGAATGGAATCCTAGGCTGATCAGGTTGGCCAATTTTTGGTAAAGGTTTGGACCAGTCGGTGTAATATGGAGGATTGTCCCGTTTGGTGAAGTCGATGTTTGCTTCTGGGTTGAGCCAATCCATGTTGTTAGACATGGCTCGTGCTATATTATCAAGGTGATACTCAACTTCTATAGCACTTTCCGAGCTGTCTTTGAGAAGTTGAAATGCTTCATTCTTGATTCGCTTCAACTCGGATTTCGTCATCTTCTTCACACGGAATTTTTCTTGCAGTAGTTTCGCATGCTCCAATGTACTACATTCTGTAACCTCTTGACCTTCAGATGGGTAGGGAGTGGAATCAACAAGCTTCGAGAACCATTCAAATTCAGTATCATCCTCGTCCAGCCATGATAAGACGTCGGTCATAGGCGCCTTTTTCTTCTTTTTCTTTGGCCTGGTTGAAGATTCTGTTTCTTAGGCTGTGTCGGGAGAGATGGGTTGTTGTTAGGGCTTAGGGATTTCCTCATCGTCACCACCCGTATACTCAAAGTGATCACCGATTTTCTGAGTGGGGTGGTGTCTCAGAATCTGAGGTTTTTCGTTGAAGAGCGAGGAGGAGATCTTTGTTGAGCTGGAGTCCTTTGAGGTGGAGGCATTGAGTACTTGAATGGAGGATGATTCACCAGACTTCTTCGTGCGTTTGGGCTCGTTATCCTTATCCCGATCTTTGTCTTCGTCGTCTCTTGAACGTTTAGGCCTTACAGCTTCTTCTCTGTATGCTGACCGAGTTGGTATTCCAGCAATGCTTCAAACAATTTAGCTTCGTGGGAGGCAAACGTTGCAGAGTGTTTCGACATTTGAGCTACTAGCCAGTTCACCAATTCATCATCTGAGAAGATTGTGAGTTCAACTGGATTGATGCTCAAATTCATTGGAGTTGATTTCATGGCTTGCTTGGCTAGATGTAAGAGACTCGGATAAAGTTGTCTGGTATACATCTCCTTTGTCAGTTTAGGAAAGACCTCCATAAGGAACTTGTGAGAGTATCCTTTGATCATCTCGTCCATGCTCCCTTGAAGATCATCTTTCATGAGCTTCAGGACATACTCCCTTTCAACTTGCATCTTGTCATTCTCATCATGAAGATACGTTATCGATCGACCGAGAAAATTCAGCTTTTGTAGAGTATGTCTTTCTTTCTAACTGACAGCTTTGACGATTTGAGTCTTTGCATGAGAGATCCAAGATGCAGTTGGCTTCTTCACGATCGGATGTGGATCGGTTGTTCTTTTTGATGGTGGTGAAGAGTGAGAAGATGAATCCGATGATGATGAGATGTGAGGAGACTCCGGGTCCTTTGGTGGCTCATAAGTTTCTTCCTTTGACCGTGCAGGACTATCTAGAAGAAACTTATCATACTCAACATCTTCTTCATTTCAGACTTAGCTTGATCATCTACTTTGGCTTTGGCTGCAGCTTCTTCATCAGCTTTTACCTTCTCTAACTTCTCAGATTCTGGTTTTTCAATGTTGTAATCAATAGAATCTTCCACGCGCTTTTGTTGTTGCTCAAGAGTGGTGGCACCAGATCCCTTATCGGGTTGATTAACCGCATCAGGACCTGGTGAAGATTGAACTCCACCACTCGATCCTCCGGGGCCACCCATTTGATCTTTAGCAAATTCTTTCGCAACGTGTTGGAGTCTAAGGAATTTGAACTTTTTCTTGTATGATGTATCCAGTTGCTCTTCATCTGAGCTTTCTTCATAAGGCACAAGTACTGGAGTCTTCCCTTTTCCTTGGTCAGCTGGAGGACTGGGAGGTTTAGGTACTGTTGTAGTGTCATCTTTAGCAGTTTAGAGTAGAAAGTCTCTTCATCTGATGCAGTACCCTCCGAGTCCTCGTCAATTAGCTTTCTCTGCGGTTCAGGCTTAGGTACGGGAATAGGAACAACTTCCTTGGCGGGAACTGTCCTCTTTCGTGGAGGATTCCTCCTGGGGAACTTCCTCTGACTCTCAGCGCTTGCAGCACTTCCTCTTCTGGTTTTTCTTGTAGGCGTGCCAGAAGATTTTTCATCGAGGAAACCAACTTTGTTCTCTTCCACCGCAACCAAATATCTTTTATAAGAATAGAGTTGTTTGAGTTCATCTGAGAGAAGGTGATCTGGCAACACAGCACCTTGTTTCTTAGTCGTTGACTCCTTAAATCTCACTGTAAGAGTAGGTTCATACATCATGTCGAGATTGTCGGGGTCATTGATTCTCTTGGGGATATCTGGGTTATACCCAAGTGCTCTCTGGATCAATAGTTTAGTGTATTTGATGTAAGGAATCTTTGAGCCAAGCTTTTTGAGGAATGTCATCATGTCATCCCAAATCAGAGATTCCACTTCGATATGCTTCATATTGATCAGAGCCCAGAAAATTTGCAGTTCCACGAGCTTGGGATGCTCATAGCCGCTGTCACGACTAGAAATGGATTTTGCGATGACGATATAAAGGGTTCTCCAAGGCTGAGGGATGTTCTTGAGATCCACGTGAGAATGCTTAATGATAACCCCTGAAGCTTCATCGTACCCAATATTGATCAAGAATTGCAGAACCGTCTCTTCAGTAGGTGCAGCAGAGAATTCAGTTGGTATGATGTCGGGAATGAGGAGAACAGCCCTTAAGTCTGTAGGAGTGATGGTGAGTTGCTTGTGATTGAGCGTCACCGTCACAGCATTTTGACCTTTGACCATCTGCATTGTATTCCAGAATTGCTGTATGTAGATCTCCGAACGATGGCGAGTTGGTGAGCATGTTATGATAGGGATGATTCTTCAGAATATCCACTGCAATGAGACAAGAAGATTCCAAGCAGGTGAGAGTTTCAAAGTCAACTCTGAGATTGTTCTTTCCAATCTTCATAGGATATCCATATGGGAAGATATCAGCAATGGTGAGGACATTTGGTGCATCCACATTCATTTGAGCAACCATGTCGTGATCTGAAATAACATTAGCCAAAAGAACCAACATATCGAAAGACATAATGTTAGTCAACAGAAGGTTTTATTGTCTAATTATTGAATGTGCAATGTCAATGATAGTTACGAGTCCAAAGTCACTTTTGTTCAATAGTCCAATGACGTCGCGATAAGTTTCGTGAGTTAGTTAACTTTAAGTTTTAAAGTTTATGTTGTCACTTATTTAACACAACATATTGAACGTTTAAGCTTATTAGTGACATTATTGGTTTCGTGACGTAATGATTTATTTATTTACAAGTTTGCACGCGTAACAATTCATAATGAAGGTTTGATCAAGGCTTATGCGTAGAAATGGTAGCTTATGCGTAAACAGGAGAAATATAAGCGTAGATGCAAGCTTATGTGTAGGATCCTTGCTTACGCGTAAGAAATATTACGCGTAGGAAAAGGGGACCTTATGCGTAAAGCTTACGCGTAGGCGTATATAAAACCTTACGCGTAAGGCTTACTCGTAAGAGTAGACCTTATGCGTAGAGGTCACTGTTTACGCATATCCTTCACAGGATACGCGTAGTCCCTTTGTAGAACCTTACGCGTAACGCTACGCGTAAGATTTCTCTTACGCATAACATGCTACGCGTAAGGTGATCCTTATGCGTAGATGGTTAACAACCTTGATTCTAAGTTTTACGAGTAGCAAGCCTGAAATAACATCACCATAACATCAATATTAACATTAACATTCATTCTACAACAGATCATGGCATGAAACTCATCAAATAGTTTATGCGTAAAAAGTCTTACGCGTAAACCAAAACCCTAATAGTTCAAAGATTACGCGTAAGGTTTTTAGCCATAGGATTTGCACCAAAGTTTTTTTGGTAAGTCTAGGAAGCCTATAGAGTTGTTTTATCCAAGTTTTAACATCAAACAAGTCATGAATCAAAAATACCCAAACCATATGAACATAAACCCTAAATTTCAATTCTTTCATTGTTTATGTTTCTGGGCAAGTTCTGGGTTTTAATATGACCAATTCAACTTTAAAACAACCTATTATAACAATATTTATTACCAAAAACATTCTCTTTTGAAAATACCCAAAACGACTCATGAACCCTAGTTTTGAAAAACAATCAATTCGTGTTTTACGGGTGGATTTTGAGGATAAACCTAGTATCATTGATGTTATTGAAACGTTTTGACATACATATTTTAACCACAAACATACACCAATGATTGTGTGTTCATACGCTTATGCGTAGAACACATAATCACTCATATCTCACGTTTTAGCCGTTGGATTTGCATAAAAATCAAAACCCTTGCTTGTAATTACGTTTAGATTACGAAAACACTTACAATTTGATGATCAAAAACACGGAATTGAAGCTTGAATATTAGGCGTAGGATGAGTTTTGTATGATTAATAAATGTGAAGTGAATGTTAGGTGGAGGTGTTTTTATTAAAATAACTTTAAGCTTTTAGCAGTTTTAGTCCCTCCACCTTTTCCATTTTCATCCAAAGCCTTTTAACTTCCATTTTGGTTACCAAACAAAATTTAAGGTAAGAAACTTGACGGCACTCCCCCTCGACTTAAAAAATAATGAAAGGTTATAAATTTTAGTCCGAGGAGTGTCAGTGAACTAGAAAATTTACCACCATTGATAAAAGAAACAACCGGGATAGGATGACATGCAAGTACACAGTTATTTTGAAAGAGTTAAGTATTTATTTTCTCCCCCTCAACACTTGATCGGAAAAATACTGAATTTTGAAAGATTAGAGTGTTGACGGAAGAAATGTACTTGTCATGTTAAAAGAAATATAGATAGAAGAATGTTTTTGTTGTTTTATCTGATTTTATATTTTTGTATTTTGTTTTTGAAAAATATTTACAAAAGAGGTTTTGGTGTTTGACTGGTTTTTAAGAATGTTTTAAGAGTTCGTCCAGTTCCTCTTGAGTCAAACACCGCATACCAATTCGGTGGACCAACTCATTAAACCTAGCAGGAGCTAAGGCTTTGGTGAGAAGATCTGCCAATTGGTATTCTGTACCCACAAAATATAATTCAACAGCACCTGTTCCACGTGATCCTTGATGAAGTGATATCGAAGATCGATGTGCTTTGACTTTGAGTGTTGAACAGAGTTGCACGAGATCGCAATAGCACTCGATTGTCACATACATCGGGATTCTATAAAAATACGTAACCATAGTCTTTGAGTTGTGTTCTCATCCAAATGACTTGAGCACAACACGCCGACATGGCTACATATTCTGCCGGTTGATGACTGCGATGTACGGTCCTGCTTCTTCGATTGCCATGACACGGTTTATCACCAAGAAATTGTAGAGCTCCTGAAATACTTTTACGTGAATCTAAGCATCCTGCGTGGTCAGCGTCTAAAAAGCTATTAGTTCAAAACCAGAATCTTTCGGATACCAGATTCCCAAATTAATGGTTCCCTTGATGTATCGGAGGATTCTTTTAGCCTCCGAGATGTGGGTTTCAGGTTGGTCGCGACCGATAACGGGAGCAAAGATAAACGGCAAAGACAATATCAGGTCTGCTGGATGTTAGATACATGAGAGACCCAATAATACTATGGTATTTGGTAGGTTCAACCAATTTCCCATGCAAATCGGCGTCCGCTTCTTGGTATGTGCCATTGGTGTGGCATAAGTATCACAAGTATTCATTCAATTTGTTCGAATTTCAAGGGCATATTTGGGCTGACTCAAGAAAATACCTCGGGGTGATTGATGAACTTGCAGTCCTAGAAAGAACGTAAGTTCACCCATCATGGACATTTCAAAATGTTTCTTCATTAGTTTTACAAAAGCGATTGAGTACTTTTTATGAGTTGACCCAAAAATGATGTCATCCACATAAATTTGAACAATTAAAATATGTTCCCCGTGATATTGTATGAAAAGATTTGGGTCGACCGAACCTTTGGTAAAATTATTGGCAATGAGGAAAGATGATAGCTTATCATACCATGCCCGAGGAGCTTGTTTGAGACCATACAGAGCTTTGTTCAGTTTGTAGACATGGTTCGGAAAATAAACCCAAGTCCATCTTGAGTAGTCATCAACAATTACTAAGATGTAGCGTTTGCCATTTATCGTCTGCACGCGCATCGGGCCACACAAATACATGTGAAGAAGATGAAGCACATGCTGAGAGCTGTGTTCCACCTTTGAAGGAAAATGAGCACGAGTGTTTTTCCCTTGTTCACAAGCTGAGCATAGGTGATCTTTAGAATACCGGAATCGCGGGAGACCTTCAACAAGTTTGTGTCGAGCAAGGTTGGTTATGGTTTGAAAGTTTAGATGTGAAAGACGATGGTGCCATAGCCAAGATTTTGTAGATGTAGCCTTTGAGAGTAAACAAATGGGAGATGAAGCGAGCATGTCTTTCATGGAGATAGTGTAGAGACTGGATGAGCGTTGGCCAGACATAAGATCATTTCCTTGAAGATCATGAATGAAACAAGTTTTCTCCCTGAAAGCTACTTCCAAGTCTCCATCACAAAATTGACCAACTGAGAATAGATTGTGACCGAGGCCTTCCACATAATAAACCCTACTAATTTCGATGTTGCCATTAATGTAGTCTCCGTAGCCCATGATAGCTGCGAAGTGATCATTCCCGAATCTGACAGTGCCAATGAACTTTGAAACAAAGTTTGATAACAGTTTAAGATTGCCTGTCATGTGTCGGGAACATCCGCTATCAACAATCCAAAGGATGATCTGTATCACCTGCATTAGACACAGACGACACAGATGGAATAGAAGTAGATGTGGAACCCGAAGTGTTAGAGGGTTCCAAAGCAGTTATAGTAGAAATACACACATCAATAACTTTAGGCATCCATTTGAATCCTAGTGTATTATGTATCCATTTCTGCCATCTCCAACTAGTCTTAGCTTTAGTCTTAGTGAGTGCACTAGGTGGTACAATAATCCTTGGAGGTGAAACTGGAGCTACAGGGACAACAATGCGTTTTCTAGAATCTAAAGAGGGCGGTTTACCAATCACAAACTTAGAAAGATTAGTGGGCCTAGAGGTATTCCGATTCTTAGGATTCCGTAAACGAGAGATGATAGCTTTAGCAACACATTTGTCATGACAATCAGAATTCATACTTTTACGACAAATAACACAAGGTGCATCAGACTGAATATCAAAAGTACTTAAAGGTTTAGCATTTGTTACATCACTATTCCTATTACATTTGCCAGACGCAATATTTATAGTGGAAGCAACATGAGTCTTATTCATAGTCCTAGGGTGTTCTTCTACTTCAGAATTCTTTATTGTTCTTTTCTTAGGTCGCAACTTCCTATTCTTCCTTGTATTGCTCCTAGGCTGTGAAGTGCGGACGTTTGGAAAAAAGGCAACTATTCCTGTTTCAGTAGAAGAAGCACGTTAGCAACTTGTGATTTGGAAATAGGGATTCTAGGTTCACGATTACTAAGTGTTACTAGTGCTATTCTCTTAATCACAGTAGGCGGAAGTTGTTCATACTTTCCTAACATTTCCCTTAACTTAGTGATAGTGTGCACCAAATCTTGATTTTCAGAACGAAGATTTCCAGCAAAATTCATGACTTCTTTAGTGTGTGCAAGATAATGATCAAGTTCGTTTGATGCTTCATCACGAGTCTGTTTGAGTAAATCAAATATGATACCATATATGACATCATATTTTGAGATTTGACACTTAAAAGACACGTTTTGATCATCCAGTTGCTCAATTTTAGGATCGGAAGATTTTGCACGCAACTGGGCAATTTTGTGTTGAAAAACAAGTTGTTGATCGTGAATATCTTTTTGACACCAATTAAGACGACGTATTGCATTTGAAAGTTCGTTTGACAATCGTTTATTTTCAACTGTTAAAGACTCGATCTGATGCATCATATCATAATCACAACATTATCAACAGAATCATAATCGCAGACATATCATCGATGCATATGGCAAAGAATTTAATAACACAACATTATGAATATTAGCACAGATAACATCTTCCAAGAGTCGATCAACATCTTTTCTCAACAGTTTCTTTTTACGTTTAGTGTTTGAAATCGATGTTTCTGTTTTCTCGAAAACTATTTTCATGAGACCAAGTTCTTTGTGAAAATCCTTTTCCCAATATAGTGCACAATTTTTCAAATTTTTGACATGGGGTAAAATTCTTTTCTGAAGAATATCTCTATGTTCTCGCGCCATTGGCGAGGTAAAATGTTGAACTTTTATTTCAGAATGAAATTCAATCTCACGTTCCAAAATTTTGAGGTCAGATAAGAAAGTGTCAAAGTATTTGATAACGCGACAACTTTCGGCATTAGTTTTTACTTCACTAAGTGAAGGTAAAGGACCGTTAATTTGTGCACCTTTTGGTTGAGGACTGGCTTCAGAAACTGGTGTGATAACCAAAGGTGTGTTTGAAGTATCTTGTTGTGTGACAAAAGTTACGGCTTTCGAATAGTTAAATGGTTTATTATAAACGACATTTTCCATTTTTGACCGACTCTCATCATCAGCATCTAATTCCTCCATCCGATTATATTCAACAACAGTCATAATTGAATCATCAATTCTATGTTCTGCACTGTAAACATCATGATTTGGTTTGAATGCTCTGTGTGAAAACTTAGGTTTATAATCAGCAAGATTCGGTCCATATACATTTTGATTTGGTTTGAAAGAAAACTTTTGAATAAACAACATTTTTAAACTCTTAGGTTTATAGTCACCATGTTTATAAACAACATTTTTAAACTCTTTAATTTTGTTTTGTAAGTCGACAATTTCCTCAAGATAGTCATCTATTCGTTTCGTTGAATGCTTTTTGTACTCAGAGAACTGTTTTTGACAAGTTAACAACTCAGCCTTGGATTTTTGAGTTTCCAAAGTAAGAGCGTTAAGTTGTTGTTGATGTTCATGTTTCATTTGTTCTATTTGAGACAACAAAGCATTCTTCGAAGCGGCTAGATCACAAATCTGTCGTTCCAAATATTTTTCATTTTGGTGTGATTTGGCAAAAGCGGCTTCAAAACCTTTTTCACGGTTTTCTTGAGTTTTGAAAAAAATGAGTTGTCGAATTAAGCATTCATTATCCCTGGTTAACAGTTCATTTTTCTATTTTAATTTCGTGCAAATTTCCAAACGAGAATGTTGGTCTTTAATTAAGGTCAAGAGCTCAGTTTCTCTGTCAAACAAAAGCTCATTTTGTTCAACGTAAGTCTCAACATGATCATTATTTAGATCCTCAAATATAACCACGGAGTCAACTTGATTATCAATATTAACCATACGGTCATCTTGATCATCAAATATAACTACGGGATCTATTTGATAATCATCGGAATGAGATGTGGAGGACTCATGTTGAACACTCTGATCCTTGTCAGATAGAGAAAGTGGCGGAGATATCAGCTCATTGATGATAATTTTTTGTTCAGGCACCTGAGACAAGCCGTCAGTGTCATACACTGGGCCTGTGTCACTCATGTGTAGGGCTTGCATTTGTGCCATCAACATCACTGCTGCATTAGCTTGCAGGTCCTCCATATCATCATCAGAATCTGCATCGCCATAAAGTTCTCGTTCCTTGTTGGTGAGAGGTCCACCAGCTTCATCCTTAAGAGCCAAGAGCAAAGCCTCTTTGAAATAAGCACGCCTCTTGTTCTCGGTGTAGGACATGCATTAGCCAGATGACCCTTCTCATTACAGTTATAGCATCGAAGACCATTAACCCCATTCTGAGCATTTCCTTGTTCAACCACTTGAGCCCTTTGCTGCTGCGGAGCACCAATGTTATTCCTTCCCATAGCATTGAACCCTTGACCACCTCCCATCTGACGACCATAACCACGATTTTGAACTTCAACGCGTCCATTGTTCACAAAAGCCTGATTTCTTGTATTAGATGAGGAACGAATGCGATTGTTGGATTTGTTTGTATAATGGCCAAATGCTTTAGCAATCATAACAAATACTTGTTGCAATTCATCGAAGGCATTGAAGTCCTCATCAGCTTCAGTGTAAAGAGCTTGAGCAGTGTTGTTGTTGTATGGAACCAATTGATTTTGTTGAGGTTGTAGCTGTGACGGATCATAAGGTTTGATGGTTGCAGTTGTTTGAGGAGCGGGTTGAGGAGCTTGTTGAGGAGGAATGTTTGTTTGAGCCCACAAAGCAAGTTGTTGATTGTCCGGAAGTGATGGTGAAACAGTTTGACCACGGAGAATCCTTTCCTTATCAACTTCTTTTTGATGAGGCTTCAGATAGTCGTACAACAATCCGTAGGTAGCATGATGCATATCTTTAGCTTGACGGAGAAAAATGACATACTTCTCCCATTCCGGACCGAGACTACTTAGGAACTTTGTGTTGACAGCAATTCGTGGCATGATGATATTGTGTTTGTCCAAATCATTAATGATGTCTGGGAAGCGATGATGATAAGATTCTAATGACTTTCCTGGTTCAATCATGAAGTGTTCATAAGCCAAGTAGATTTTGGATTCCATGTCTTCTGATTGAGTGTTGTGCCTTGTATAAGAAGATGAATCTGTTCCCACATTGCTTTGGCGGTCTTTTGAGCATCAACACTTTGAAGGATTGGATTGGGTAATCCTAAGAGGATGTATTGCATTGCAAGTTCGTCGGCTTCAAAGTGTAGAAGTTGATCACCCGTGAGTTCTGCAGCAGTTGCAATGTTGGTGACATCATCTCTTGGTGGAACAGCATTAGGATCTCCGGGTGTAACGATAGTAGGCATCTGAAATGGACCTTCCATAATGACCTTCTTTAAAACTTTCCATGTGGCTTCTTTAGATCACAAAACCTAAAGAACCGAATCACCCATTGATCATAATTACGGGGAGTGAGCATTGGAGGTCTATCAAGTGAGCCAGCTTCATGAATTGATTGTTGGCTACTCAAGGCTTCACACATCTTGCCAAACCATGCTGGTTCCTTCATAGTATTCCTGGATGGATGTTGATTGTAGAAGTTTGTGTAAGGTTGTACTTGAAGACTAGGTGGTGGTTGTACTATTTGAGGTTGTGGAATTGCTGCAAGTAGTGGAGTATGTTGTTGATTAAATTGTTGTTGATAAATTGTTTGTTGTTGATTCCATTGTTGATGTTGTGGACTTAGTTGTTGTTGTTGTTGATGTTGATTATAAGTGTAAGGAAAATAGTTAGAGTATGGTGGTTGTGACATGTTGAAAACTTGTGTTGTTAAATGGATCTTTGTAGTCGAATGAACCTTTGTTGATGAAGTATCCTTAGGCGTAGAAATCACAATAGCCAAGTAGCACTTATGCGTAAAAACACCAAAGTTACGCGTAACATCAAGAGTTACGCGTAAGAGAGGAAAAAAACACCAAAGTTATGTGTAAAACAAGAAGTTTGGCGTAGGATTACCTTATGCGTAAGACTAAGCTTAGGCGTAAGATAAATCTTATGCGTAGGATTTTCTACGCGTAAGCTTTATGCTTATGCGTAATTTTAGGGTTTTATCCCAAATGATCTTTTACACTATCACAGTGCAAAAGATATCCAAAGTCGACGTATTTTCAGGCTTATCCAAGCAAGAAAACACGGAGTAAACCACGAAACTGAAGATCAAACCAAGGATAAAGTTACGCGTAAAACTAGGGTTTTGATACGCGTAGCTTTACTCGTAAAATTGATTTTGCCCAAAGATGTTTCTAAACCAGATTTTTGTGATGAGATAGCTTCAATATCACCAAAATAACACAAAAGTATGAAACTTGATGAACCAAAGCGTCTAAACAGGTTACGCGTAGGACGAAACCCTCGAACAAAAACTAGCTTAAAAACGTAGATCCACGCTAAAGTTTGAAATTTTTGCCAAAAGCGGATATGTTAACACCTTAAAACGTTGAAAGGACAAGAATCTTGGATTAAAAGTGTAAAAAACGTGTTTTTAAGCGACCCAAAGTATCAATACCGAAGCGTATGTTCTACGCGTAGGACCAAAACCCACTTCAAGAAACAATACGTTCACCCAACTATTTGGCGATTGATACCACTGTTAGGTTCCCAAATATGCAACACAAGTATCAATAGAAGAGATAAGATGAAGAAGAGATCGGTTGAACAATATCCAAACACACACACACGTTAGACTTGGATGGTTATGCGTAGAGTATGTGTGAAAGAAATAAATTGAACAACCAACCCTCAAGTGAAGGTTTACATGAGGTATTTATAGGAGGTAAGCTAGGGCAACACTCCTAGTTCCTATCCTTTTCCTTATTGGGCTAGGCCTAGGCTTATGGGCCTTCTACTTAAGCCTAAGGCTAATTACTAACATAAAGGCCATATTAAGCTAACTATTACACATTAATTACTAACACTTGAATTAAGGTTTAGGAGTGATTCCAACAGAATTGGACTTCGTTTAGCTAATAGTTTCATGCAAAACTGTGATTAGTATTTGGATAAAGGATATTGTAAACATTTATTATTTTGATGAAATAAAATTTTGATTATGTTTATTTTCATTTATAATATTGTTGTCATATATTTGCATGTTTAATCCATGAGTAACTAAGTTATTCTAAATTGTCCGTTGTCGATTAATGATATGGGAGTATCATTAAACTAAGACAAATCTGAAAGATGTGGTAGAATATACTTGAAAGTATATTGATGAGAATGCATACCATTTTCAGATGATATTCAATGAATTGAATATAGGACTTATCCCAACTACATAATTTACTTTGTGGATATTGTTATAAGTAAATTATGAATAGTTATCCTTAGACTTGAGATACCAGATAAGTGTCATGAATGTAGTGCATTTCTGTGGAGCAACTTAACGCTATATGTAACTGGTAGTCATAAGGGTTGTTTCCAGAAGTGTTACAAAGTTTGTGGGTTAGTCTCATAGTTAAGATAGAATTTGTTCTTTCAAATTTATTTGGAGTTTAATACTGCTGGGCCCCTCGTAGAGTTGAAAAGATGTTTGTGCGGCCGCACCCAAAATCTCCCCTAAATATGTTTAGAAGATTTGGTAATCTTGGTCAATCACTTATAACGAGAAACAGAACAGTTGAATAAAGAATGACTTAATTCCATATATTTATTTAACGTGGTATTAGAAACAAAAGAATAATAATAATGAGAAATCATTAAAAGGTTTTCCAGGAGCCTTACTCGAGTTGTACTAGAGGCATCGAAGTGTTGCTAGACGCTAACCGATGTGATCACTCTATTAAGATATATCCAAGTGGGAGCTGTTGGTTTTATGGATATAAATTAGTAGACGCGAGTTAGGATCGAACTCGAGACCACAAGATTGCACACTTTGCGTATGAGAATTAAAGTTAATAATTAAATGTAATAGTCATATTTATTTATTAATTAAACGAAATAATTATAACGGACGTTAAGTAATTAAGTGTAATGGACTAACGGTCGTTAAATGTAATTGGAAAGGACTAGAATGCAAAATTAATATTTGGAAGGTTCCGGAATACCCCTTGGGATACACCACCGATCGGCCAAGAGGGTTCTCCCAACCCAACCCAAACTCAACTTGTTCTCCAATTTTAGTTGAGTATATATACAAGGCTAGGGGTCTTGTGTTTTGCATCTCTTGTACTCATAAGCTAAAACCTAAAATAGTTGGATCTTGTGTTTTGCATCTCTTGTACTCATAAGCTAAAACCTAAAATAGTTTGTGTGTTTTTCTCTTGTGTTTTGGTCGACAATCTCCTAAGGGTGTCGAACCAAAGCTTTTCCAAATCAAAGTTATTTTTTTAATTAAAACTAGCATTCCTTTAATTCGGTATAGTACGTGTGTACAAAAAAGTGGTACTAAAACATTATTGTTAGTATTCTTAGATTGAATTACAAAATCGGTAAGGGGTAATTCACATAATCCTATAAACCCTAATTAGGGTTCATCCAATTGCTAGTTTTGTAGATTTGATTCTTGTTCGGCTAGAATCAAGAAAGGTACGCATATTCTTGTTTATGTTAATTAATTATTCGTTAATCTTTCCTATACGCTTCCGCATGTATTCTTTGATGTTTTGTGTTTTATTATCGATTGTCATGATATATAATTGTAACACAATCACCAATCTAAAACCAATTGGCAATAGATGGCGTAGCCCATCAAGCTTATGTGTAGACATTTATTTACTTATTTTACTGATGTGGGATTGGGTTTGCACCCAACAAGTTGATGATGTACAAAGGAGAGGAAGGTGGTTTCACAATAATACAATGTATTATTTTTGTGTAAAAAAGATTCTTACTTTGTTCTTGACATAGTTTCTCTAAGGGAGGTGATACTCACACCATATTTTTTGATGCATTTACCATTATTTATGCATTACAGTATTGTACTGTACGATACTATAATGCGTAAATGGAGGTGAATGCATCAAAAAATGTAGTGTAAGTATCAGTTCCCTTTCTCTAAGATAGGAAAATGTCAAACATATAGCGGAAGGGTATATCGTTAGTTTAATAAGTTAGTTTAATACTTTGATAAGTGACTTCGCTTTCAAAGTACTTTAAATGAATAGTGAGTCGGTTATTGACCCTTTTTGAACAACTCTTGTACTTGTTTTGTATTGTTGTATTAAAAGCTTGATCCCGCTCTTTTTCTCCTATCAATAGTTCGTGCGTATAATTCAAGATGCTAGGAAATATCTTATCATGTCTGATTACTATTAGGAGAGAGCATATTGAGCTGAGTCGGTGAGACTTTATAGGATGTCGCCAACTCGAGTATATCTTATCACGTTTGACTAGGAGACAATACTCTACTTGTTGATACCGCATTAGCGAGATAGGGTATCGTCAAATGGTGTTCGACGTCCCTTAGTCATGTTGCAGATAGAGCTTTAAACAAGACTCGCTGATTTCAAATCTGGCGAATAAACTTAACTTATGCAATTTAATGTTTAAATCCAGTCAAGACAAATTCATTGGCCCCTCACAACCAAAATCAGTTGTTCACAAAACTAACAAAAAAGCTGCCTTCTTTAGTGTTTGAATAAGTAAATATGTATTTGGTTAAAGAAAGAATTTGCCTAGCATAATGCAAAGGTATGCAGGTGTAGAGTAGACAACGCATTGACTTCCTGTATTAACTTGAAATCAATAGAGATCAATATATGGATTAGTATATTGAAACAGATTACATGAAAGGAATGCCAAGAATATGGTAGGAATTTTGAACATTAAATTTTCTTCAAACTTGAATATGATGTAAATGGGATACATCCTACATACAAATATCAGTTAGGCAATGTGTTCTAGTACGAATCCTAATAATGTCTATCGAAAGATAGAGTGCCCTTATATTTAAACTCTTGCTAGTAATAGTTCCATTTCTTACCACAAAGGCAATCAACAGATCACCCAAGCAGCTTTCAGATAGTTTCTTTTCTCGTGTATTCCACTCTTCATTCATATTTTCTAGTTATTTTGCCACTAAACAGGAATATACACTCTTTTTTCTTTATTTTGGAAGGGCATTTGATGCTTTTCTATATTAAAAATTGAATGAATGGTGGCAGTCGTGTGGATTCCACAAGCCAATTTTGTTTTTATGTGATGCTTTCTATAAATATTATCATCACGGGCTTGTGGGTTGCACACTATTTTAAACTTTTTGTACCATCTATACATTGATCATTGTTACAACATGTATATACACTCACATACACACTATATATATCTTTCATTCCGGGCTCTATCTTCTACAAGCAAGTCATCTTTGGTACTTTTCTTCATATATCATTCTTTTTGATTATTTGTTTTCTTCCTTCACCATCATGGCTGCAAAAAATGATGTATGCATTCCTGTTTCTGAGGAAAACACCGAACACAGACAAGGCCACATGTCTACTGAAGACTTTGACTACTCACAAAGAGGACAGTGGCTGCGTGCTGCTGTTCTGGGAGCCACTGATGGTTTAGTTTCAGTTGCATCTCTGATGATGGGTATTGGAGCTGTTAAACAAGATGTTAGAGCCATGATTCTTATAGGATTTGCCGGTTTAGTTGCTGGTGCCTGCAGCATGGCCATTGGCGAATTTGTTTCAGTTTACTCCCAACGGGACGTAGAATTGGCTCAGATGAAGAGAGATAGCAAAATTGAGAAGGATGTACTACCAAATCCAATTCAGGCTGCTGCAGCATCAGCCATTGCATTTATGCTAGGTGCCATTTTGCCCTTACTGACTGCTGCTTTTATAGTGGACCATAAGGTTAGACTTGGTGTGGTTGTAGCCACAGTGACTTTAGCACTCGTGGTATTTGGGTGGATTGGAGCTGTTTTAGGGAGGACTCCGGTGGTTAAGTCCTGTTTCCGAATTCTGATAGGAGGGTGGATGGCTATGGCCATTACTTTTGCACTGACCAAGTGGATAGGCTCTACTGCATTGTAGTAGCGTCATTTTGTATTTCCTGTATCACGATTGTCGCTGACATAAGAACTCATATTGTATTCTCCCAGGGCTTGTTTCATGTAATTTAGAAACAACACATATCTCATGTCTCCCTAAAATCTTGTATATCTTTTTCACTTCTGTTAGCATGTCTTCCTATTGCTAAAGCAAGTGTTTATCACTTTATTGCTATACGGATTGTTTGAAGTACTTACATTGCAGTTGATAATGAAATATCTATTTATTTGAAATCCTTGTTTTAGATAGGCGATCTTTTATTACAACTGTGTAAACCATGCTTTGATTTCTGATCCAAAAAGACTATATATTACTCGTTTAAATGAGGAAGATGATAAAGCCAATGCCTGTTGGCCTCAACGTTGGATCTTTGTTGGTTCTAACGTGGTCACAATAATACCAATAACACGATATGTTTCAAAGAAATGTTTTGTATCAATTGAAATAAATATAAGTCATCAATGTGTAAATGTTACAGATTCTAATCTATATATAATGAATGAAAAGGTGCGTTTGAATGGTTGCGTTGGTTCGGTAGAATCAACAGATGCAACGCTTCCTTTGTAACTGTCAAATGGCAGTTATTTCTTAATAGTTGACTTTTAATATAGTTGACTTTGACTTCGGGTTTGACCCTCTAAATGGGTAAAAAGCGGGTAAAGCAGGTAAGAGTGGGATTAACCCAATATTCTCCCCCTTAATCACAATCGCTTTGCTGTAGATCTTTGACTCCGATTAATTGTCTCATTGTTAGGAATCGATCTTCTGTAGTGCTTTTGTGAGCATGTCGTATTCCGAAATTCTCCGCTTATAAACTCGACTTGTAAATCTTCTCTTTCAACGCATTCTCGTATAAAGTGATATTTTATGTCAATATGCTTACTTCTTCCGTGAAATACGGGATTCTTCATTAGTTCGATGGCGGACTTGTTGTCGACCATTATCGTAACCTTTTCTTCTTGGGTATGTGTAAGCTTGCTGAGTAATCTCTTTAACCATAATGCTTGTGTTGCTGCTTGTTCTTTGCAATGAACTCGGATTCACATGATGATAGAGCTACCGTGGCTTGTTTTTGTGTACTCCAGCTGATTGGTGATTCACCGTAGTAGAATATAATTCCAGTAGTGCCTTTGCCTTCTTGAGTGTTGACTCGTAGCTACCGTCACTATAACCTAGTATTTGGTTTCCTCCATTGTGTTTGTAGGTGATTCCATAATTGTTTGTTCCTTTTACATAGCGTAGTACTTGCACGATAGCTTTCATATGTTGTTCCTTTGGTTCTCGTGATAAAACGACTAAGTAATTCAATGGAATAACTTAAGTCGGGTCTTGTATGTAGCAGATATCGTAAGCATCCAATTAAGCTTCTGTATTTAGTTGAGTTGACCATTGTTTCTTCGTTGTTCTTTGTTAGTCTTGTTCTGGATCCATAGGTATTAGCGTTTTGCAGCCTAGCATTCCAACTTCCTTTAGGATCTTGCTTGCGCAGGCGGATTGCTTTATTGATATGTCACCTCCAGTTTGTGTGACTTCAATTCCTAAGTAGTAGGATAGTAATCCTAGGTCACTCATCTCGAATTTTTCTTCCATTTGAGCTTTGAATTTGTCTATCTCTTCTTTAGGTGTGCCAGTGATGATTAAGTCATCTACGTAGACTCCAACTAGAAGTATTGAATCTTTTGATTTCTTCGTGTAGACAGCTTGTTCCAAAGCGCATTTTTTGAAATCTAAAGACTTCAAGGTATTGTCTAATTTTATGTTCCAAGCACGTGGTGCTTGTCTTAATCCGTATAGAGCTTTTGTGAGTCTGTAGACTTTTCCTAAATTTTCTTTCTTTATAAATCCTTCGGGTTGTGTAACGTACACTTCTTCTCTTAAGTCTCCATGCAGAAATGCAGATTTGACGTCAAGATGATGTACTTCCCATTTATTATTAGCAGCTATGGCTAATTGATGAGTGTGTAAATACTCATCATTTTTGGTTTAATCTAAACTGCAAAACGTCTAAAAATGCTCAGAAATGCATCAAAATACTGAAAATATTCCAAAATTGCATTTTATATGTTTCGGATGCAAAATGTTTAAAATCAGATGAAAAATGAGCAAAGTTTGCATAATTGGCGCAAATTCCCCAAGTTTCTAAAATTGTCAAAAATAGTCCCTGAGTCCTAATTTCAAAAGAAAAGTCACCAAAGGTCTTTTTTAAATCATAACTTGTCAAAGTTAGTCCTTTGGTGAAAAATCCAAAAGTTTTGAGAAATTACAGTTTTGATCCTTGGATTTTAAAATTTGTCATGTTTAGTCCTTGGAATTTCACAAATGGCAAAAATGGTCCTTATATTATTTGAGATTGGCAAGACTAGTCCTTGGTTTACCTTTCAGAAACTACATGAGTGGTCCCTGCAGTTTCAGATTTTACATGTATGGTCCCTAAGCTACAAAATGAATCCAACTTAAATCCTTGGTCCATTATTAAATCCTTGGCCCAAACCCACTGACCCGTCCAATAAACCAACCCGACCCACCCACGTTTAATAATTAAAACAAACACACCCTACGCGCCTTTTTCCCTGTCTCCCCCAACAACTAGCCTGCAACACCAGGCTTTCTCCATCCCCCCTCCTCACCTTTTCCACCTTATCACTCCACCTTCAACATACTTCCAAGATACATTAATTACACCCTCTCCTAACACTCAAACCCTCCCAACTGCCATATATCTATTTCCCGCCAAAAATGACCAATGGCCAAGATGATCCTAAAGTCATCCAATGGCCTCAAAACCAAGTGGGATTTGCAGAGAGAGAGAGAGAAGAAGACATGTGGGTGTATAAAAAAGGAAGAAAGAAGCAAGATAGTAGTTAGTTAGTTTTTTAAGTTTTTCCTTTATGTCGTTTTTTTATAAAATGTCTTAGTTTAGTCTAAACTATGTAATCTTTTGTTTTAATGATTCAAACTCAAGTTAAGTTAGCTTTGTAATCTGTTTTAAGAATCAATTTCAAGGTTTGGTTAAAGTTCATGTTTATTGTTTACTGTTGAGTATTGCAGTTTCAATTTCAGATATTTAAGCTTTAAATAGCTTCTATCTAAATTCCATTAAGCTTAAATAAGCTCTATATAGCTTGTGATAAGCTTGAATTACAGTTTCAAGCAATATTGTATAATGGTCAACAAAAGTCAAACTGGGTGAACTAGGCTTGGTTTTGGAGTTTGGGGTGTTGCAGATCCTTGAATTGGGTTGGAGTAGGCTCATTTAGTGTAGTATTGGTTTTAGTTTTGGTCTGCAAGCAAGTTGGACAGTGGTGAGTGATCTTCTTATTTTCACTTTTCAAGCCAATTTTGCATTTCATGCTTGTTTCTGTTTCTGTGGTTACCATCAGTGTAGACCTGTTTATATAGTTATATTTAGGTCTTATAAGCTCAGTTTAATCAGTGATACAAGCTGGTTCAGTAGTTAGGTCATTCTTATTGCTTATCAGTTGTGTAAAAGGGTGTTTGGATTGACTGCTTAAACCATGGTTTAGGTTTATTCAGTGTTAAGTTCCTGGTATTTCATGTTTGTTTAGTCATTTGAGACTCATTTGAATCAATTACTTGTGCCTGCAAAGCTCATTAGTCAACATATCCATTTATCTGTCTCAACTGTTCAACTGTTGAGCTTTTTCAAAACCAAAAGCTCATTTTGTGTGTAAAATCCATAGAGTTAGGTTGTAGTAGCTTTATTTCATATATTTACATCATTCTCAGTCCTTAAATCCAGATCAAACTTCAAAATAGTCAACATTTCATGTTTACCTTAAAAGTCAAAATTGCAAAATCTCAGTTTTGGCCAATCTAAGATGATTTTTCATGGGCTCATTCTTGGGTCATTTTAAGTGAAACTTGTGGCTTTAAAAAGTTCACTTGCTCTAGTTTATTGTTGTGATTTTTGCAGAATTTTGTAAATTTTCTTTAAGCTATTAAATAACTTGTCAAAATGGGACCAAATCCCGTAGGCATTAAGTCCAATGGGGTTATCGTGAGTTTTACAGGGCTTGCACAAGTCTCATTTGAGCTTGTCTAGGTCTGTAATTTGGTTTAAAAGCTCTCACCCAGGTCTAGTATAGGTTCCATTTGTTGGTTTTCAGTTTCCAGCTTATTCTAGTGCTTATTTTTCTGCTCAAAAATGGCCCCTCACAACTGTTTTGTGCTTAAACTCAAATAAGCCAAATCATAGCAACTTGAGATTCAGTGGTTAAGAGCAGTTGAGATAAGTTGGTTTTAAGTGTTTTTAATCTATTTTAGCTTTTGTATCAGTTTGGAAGTCATTTGGTTCTTTTAGCTTAATCAAAGTGCTTATTGATAAGCCCTTGGCTCATCAGTTCCTTATTCCTCCATACAAGCCCCTGTTTTTCCAATTTTCCTAGCTTCCTAATATTATTTTAGAGTTTTCCTGAAATTTTCATATTTTTCCTAGCTTGTTTGCTATTTTTCTTGATTTTAATTAGTTTTTAAGCCTTTTAAATTAGCTTTTAATACAATTAATTAAGAAAAGTTTAAAAAAAAATAATTTTTCATTTTTCTTAAGTTAAGATAAATATAAAAAGACAAAAAAATATTTTTCTAGATTTTTCTTGGTTAAATTTGTATTTTTAAGTAATTTAAGTAGTTTTAAATAGTTTTTAATTCCTAGAAAATAGAAAAATAATCAGAAAAATACAAAAATAGTTTTGAAAATTCTCTTTTGATATTTTAGATTTTTCTAAGTCTTAATTTTATTTTTCTAGCTTTATTTCATATTTTCTTGTATTTTAGGTTAATATTTAATAGTTAAAATTAGTTTTTAATTAATAATAATTAGAATAATAGTCATAAAAATAATTTTCTTTTCCTATTTATTTTCTCTTATCATTAGGTTTGTAAAAATATCATTTTCATATTTTTAGGACTTTTATTTCTTAGATCTCACTTTTTATTTTGTACGTTTACGTAATTTTATTTTTAAACGTAAGTTTTAAGTTTTAAACGTTCATCAATTTTAAAAATAGTGATAGCGTTTATTTAATAGTTTTTATCTTTTTAATTTCCTTTAATTTGCATTTAAGCCGTTGTAATTTGTTGGCTTTTCTGTAGTTATAATCATTTTCAAATCCCTTTTTCGTTCAAATTTCTCGATCACTTTACGTTTGATAATCCATTGCATAGCTCGCTGGGACATAACGACCCGGGGAAACCCTATACTCCCCTGATCTTCATTGTATTTGTGCTTAAACTGTTTTAAGTTTGTTACGGTCGGCCATTCACAAGTGGCCGGCTTGCGTGATAAAACTTGACGGTTTTGCACAGATCAAATTTTTGGCGGCATCTTGGGAGTTGTGCCGATTGTCTTACGCTTAGCGATTAG
This sequence comes from Chrysanthemum makinoi, assembly GCA_910596185.1. Taxonomy (NCBI): domain Eukaryota; kingdom Viridiplantae; phylum Streptophyta; class Magnoliopsida; order Asterales; family Asteraceae; genus Chrysanthemum; species Chrysanthemum makinoi. The sequence goes on along the minus strand of OU343221.1, from coordinate 207,233,935 downwards.
TAATTTGGATATTCACTCTTTGTTCATACCATCCATCTACATATATTTATATTTTCTTACAAAAATACAAAAATACTCTTCTCATTCCTCTTATCCGTATGATTCTATTTCTCTTACCCCTCGTACCGTTTGATTCTACTCTTCTTTAACCTCAAAACCGTTTAATTCTATTTCTTTAACCCTCTACATGTTTAATTCTCATGGCAACATTAGATTATCCTCGTTGTTTCCACTGCAAAAGCCGTATGGAAGAGGATCACTCGTTGTCGAATCCGGATTGTTTATACAAGCGATGTGGAAGGATGGGTGCAAGCAAATATTGTTATTGGTGCGAATTATATGATAACTCTCTCGATGATTCTCCAAGTTTTTCCGACCATCCGCCACAACCCGATGAACCCATTCAAGAACCGGAGACCATAACGGAAGTGGTGGAAATTGCTAGCTCTCAGAGCACACCACTTGTCCCACCTCCGAATTTTTCAAAATGTTCTTCGAGACTTGATAGTCATCCGGATCACCATGTTGGTTTTGTTGATTCTTTGAATGAACCGATTCTTTCTCATTACTCTCAAATGCAATCGTTTATTCCTTGTGTCGGTTGTGGTTAGCCTCTTTTTGGTTCACCCTGTCGTTGGTGTACTTGTGTACAATGTGGTAATGATATTCATAACGGGAGTTGTTTGTTTTGTGGTTCGAGGAATTCATTTGATTATGATCCTAATCAAAACTCATTTAACGACCCCTCAAACTTTTCCAATTACCCACCACAGCCCGACTTATCTTCATATGATCAACATACCTGCTGTGAATTTTGTGGAGGTCCTCACCAAGGATTTGAGTGTCAATCCGAAAACACGTTTGTCTATGAACAGTTTTCCTGATGCTCGAACTTTGGTTATGACCAATATCCATATAATTCACCGCACTCAACAGCTTTTCGTTGTGAATAATGTGGAGGTCCCCATTTCAGCTCTGATTGTCAAATAGGGAACCCATTTCCTTGCAACAATTATGACTCTCACATGTTTGATAATTTCCAACCTCCACAGCACCATACGGTTCAAACTCCACCGAGCCGTGCCTAAAGAAACCTCGCAAGATTTTGAAACCGCAATGAAAAAACTTGATGATATAATTCAAAACCTTAAGAATCAAGTGAGTGGTGAAAAACCCATGGGAGAATTGCTAGCCGAAGAACGAGAGGCTCGCAAATCTAGGGAAGAATTATTAGTCCTAGAGCATGCAGCTCTAAAGCGTTCCCAATTTCTTAAGGCAGCTCTATATGATGATGACGAGGAGGGTTTTTATCCTTTTAAGAATATTATTTCTCAACCCCTCAGTCAGGTTGATATCCCGCCAGTTGAGATTCCATCTCAAACAACCGCTATCACACCCGATATTCCCACTCACTCTCTGAACATGGGGACGAGCATCTTGACACTGTTCCTGAAAAGGAATCGGACGAACTCATAAAGTCTAGTGTTGAGAACCTTGTCCCAATCCCAGAGAGTCACTGGAACTTCGATCATATGTGTGATTTTTCTTCCCCTCTTGAGTGTTCAAATGATCATTTGGAAACTTTCTCCAATTGTTGCGACGATTGTGCTTCCTATGGAAACATCGAGTATGTTGAGGCATCACTCCCACAGCTCGATCCCCTTCTTGAGGAGTTCTCCTGTGAACTCACTCACATCAATCCACTCTTTGATTTCGAAGCCGACCGGGAGAGACCGAAAGTCTCCTTGATAATGATCGATCACTCACTTCTTATCCCAACAGTTCAATAGAGAATGTTGATCACTTTGTTCCCGAAACATTCAAAGCTACTTTCACCAATCCTCTATTTGAATTGGACTCTGAATTCACTTCAATTTATGAGAATCCACTCTTTGATACTCAGATTGAGGATAGTGATGAGTCCACAATGGAACAAGAGTTCACAAATTCACATCATGTGAATGATTCTTTTCATGAGGAGTTCGCCGGTGAACTCACTCATATCATGATTCCGCCGGAGTATGATCGCTTGGATGGCAAAAATCATGATCGGGGGGAAAAGTTCTCAATCATGAGAGTTTGTATTTCTATGACAAATTTTCCAACCCTCCCTTCCGAGATGCTTTCCAACCCAAAGAGCTCAACCAACAAAATCCAAACGAGTGCAACTGCACTTGATCTTGAGGAAGAAGATCTTATCATGATCGTCATCATGATTTTCCTTCTTTTCTTCACCTACCGGTGACTTCTCTCTTCTTCACTCGTTCGGAGTGAGGACACTATCTTTGACCCCGGCATTTTCGTTATCATTTGGGAGCGGGTCTTTCTCTCAGATATCTCGGGTGTGGAACTTTCGTGTATTTCAATGTTTATCCAAACATCTTGAATGAAAGTCCGATGGAGATTGTTTCTTCCACTTTGCTTCCCCATGAACCAATTAATGCGGGGTCGAGTCAAGCTAGCGACTCGGTAATCAAAAACAGTAGCATACCATATGGGTTTTCACCCATATTTCTGACTTCTTTCTATTTTCTACCACCCTAGTGTGGGGGTTGCCCCACATGTTGGATTAAAAAAAAAAAAAAAAAAATCTCTCTTCTTTCTAAATAATGGCCGTAGTATTTCCCTTTTACGTTCTCGCCGCATAACCGCGGTACTTTGAATATTGAGGGCAATATTCATTTCTAAGTGTGGGGGGGAATTCTCACGAATTTTATCATGTAATTATACTACCCCCCCGTTTTTAGCCAAAATTTTTTTTGGAGTAAGTGTTCGCACTTACTCATTCGGTTATCAGTCCGCCTTGTCTAATAAACAAAAGGATTGGCTAATCCAAGAGCAAACGGCTCTTGGTAAAGATTTCTCAAATCCGTTTATGGCTTGCAATTTGCCCAAAATTGTATGGTTCTCAACTCACCATATCCTAAAAAGTGAAGAGTTGGCTAGCCCGCAAGTTTATGGCTTGTGGTAAAGGCAATGGAAAATCCATAATTGGTATTCACTCACAAAAGATAATTCTGATAATTTATCTAAGAGTTGGCTAGTCCAGAGCAAACGGCTTCTGGTAAAGACACATCAAATCCGTTGGAAGTCGGTGGTTTGCTCAAAATCACATGGTTATCATTGTACCATGGTTCTTACTTGAACTGAAACATTTGGCTACTCCAGAAGTAATGGCTTTTGGTAAAGAGATTCAAATCCATTAAGTTTTTCTCAAAAGATTGCTAGGGACTAGCAATAGTTTAGTGTGGGGGATTGATGAGTGTGTAAATACTCATCATTTTTGGTTTAATCTAAACTGCAAAACGTCTAAAAATGCTCAGAAATGCATCAAAATACTGAAAATATTCCAGAATTGCATTTTATATGTTTCAGATGCAAAATTTTTTAAAACAGATGAAAAATGAGCAAAGTTTGCATAATTAGCAGTTTCAGTCCCCCAAGTTTCTAAAATTGTCAAAAATAGTCCCTGAGTCCTTATTTCAAAAGAAAAGTCACCAAAGGTCCTTTTGGAATCATAAATTGTCATATTTAGTCTTTTGGTGAAAAATCCAAAAGTTTTGAGAAATTACAGTTTTGATCCTTGGATTTTAAAAATTGTCATGTTTAGTCCTTGGAATTCCACAAATGGCAAAAATGGTCCTTATATTATTTGAGATTGGCAAGACTAGTCCTTGGTTTACCTTTCAGAAACTACATGAGTGGTCCCTGTAGTTTCAGATTTTACATGTATGGTCCCTAAGCTACAAAATGAATCCAACTTAAATCTTTGGTCCATTATTAAATCCTTGGCCCAAACCCACTGACCCGTCCAATAAACCAACCCGACCCACCCACGTTTAATAATTAAAACAAACACACCCTACGCGCCTTTTTCCCTGTCTCCCCCAACAACTAGCCTGCAACACCAGGCTTTCTCCATCCCCCCTCCTCACCTTTTCCACCTTATCACTCCACCTTCAACATACTTCCAAGATACATTAATTACACCCTCTCCTAACACTCAAACCCTCCCAACTGCCATATATCTATTTCCCGCCAAAAATGACCAATGGCCAAGATGATCCTAAAGTCATCCAATGGCCTCAAAACCAAGTGGGATTTGCAGAGAGAGAGAGAAGAAGACATGTGGGTGTATAAAAAAGGAAGAAAGAAGCAAGATAGTAGTTAGTTAGTTTTTTAAGTTTTTCCTTTATGTCGTTTTTTTATAAAATGTCTTAGTTTAGTCTAAACTATGTAATCTTTTGTTTTAATGATTCAAACTCAAGTTAAGTTAGCTTTGTAATCTGTTTTAAGAATTAATTTCAAGGTTTGGTTAAAGTTCATGTTTATTGTTTACTGTTGAGTATTGCGTTTCAATTTCGGATATTTAAGCTTTAAATAGCTTCTATCTAAATTCCATTAAGCTTAAATAAGCTCTATATAGCTTGTGATAAGCTTGAATTACAGTTTCAAGCAATATTGTATAATGGTCAACAAAAGTCAAACTGGGTGAACTAGGCTTGGTTTTGGAGTTTGGGGTGTTGCAGATCCTTGAATTGGGTTGGAGTAGGCTCATTTAGTGTAGTATTGGTTTTAGTTTTGGTCTGCAAGCAAGTTGGACAGTGGTGAGTGATCTTCTTATTTTCACTTTTCAAGCCAATTTTGCATTTCATGCTTGTTTCTGTTTCTGTGGTTACCATCAGTGTAGACCTGTTTATATAGTTATATTTAGGTCTTATAAGCTCAGTTTAATCAGTGATACAAGCTGGTTCAGTAGTTAGGTCATTCTTATTGCTTATCAGTTGTGTAAAAGGGTGTTTGGATTGACTGCTTAAACCATGGTTTAGGTTTATTCAGTGTTAAGTTCCTGGTATTTCATGTTTGTTTAGTCATTTGAGACTCATTTGAATCAATTACTTGTGCCTGCAAAGCTCATTAGTCAACATATCCATTTATCTGTCTCAACTGTTCAACTGTTGAGCTTTTTCAAAACCAAAAGCTCATTTTGTGTGTAAAATCCATAGAGTTAGGTTGTAGTAGCTTTATTTCATATATTTACATCATTCTCGGTCCTTAAATCCAGATCAAACTTCAAAATAGTCAACATTTCATGTTTACCTTAAAAGTCAAAATTGCAAAATCTCGGGCCAATCTAAGATGATTTTTCATGGGTTCATTCTTGGGTCATTTTAAGTGAAACTTGTGGCTTTAAAAAGTTCACTTGCTCTAGTTTATTGTTGTGATTTTTGCAAATTTTTGTAAATTTTCTTTAAGCTATTAAATAACTTGTCAAAATGGGACCAAATCCCCGGCAGGCATTAAGTCCGCAGGGGTTATGCGTGTTTTACAGGCTTGCACAAGTCTCAATTGAGCTTGTCTAGGTCTGTAATTTGGTTTACAAGCTCTCACCCAGGTCTAGTATAGGTTCCATTTGTTGGTTTTCGTTTGCTTATTCTAGTGCTTATTTTTCTGCTCAAAAATGGCCCCTCACAACTGTTTTGTGCTTAAACTCAAATAAGCCAAATCATAGCAACTTGAGTTTCAGTGGTTAAGAGCAGTTGAGATAAGTTGGTTTTAAGTGTTTTTAATCTATTTTAGCTCTTGTATCAGTTTGGAAGTCATTTGGTTCTTTTAGCTTAATCAAAGTGCTTATTGATAAGCCCTTGGCTCATCAGTTCCTTATTCCTCCATACAAGCCCCTGTTTTTCCAATTTTCCTAGCTTCCTAATATTATTTTAGAGTTTTCCTGAAATTTTCATATTTTTCCTAGCTTGTTTGCTATTTTTCTTGATTTTAATTAGTTTTTAAGCCTTTTAAATTAGCTTTTAATACAATTAATTAAGAAAAGTTTCAAAAAATAATTTTTCATTTTTCTTAAGTTAAGATAAATATAAAAAGACAAAAAATATTTTTCTAGATTTTTCTTGGTTAAATTTGTATTTTTAAGTAATTTAAGTAGTTTTAAATAGTTTTTAATTCCTAGAAAATAGAAAATAATCTAAAAATACAAAAATAGTTTTGAAAATTCTACTTTGATATTTTAGATTTTTCTAAGTCTTAATTTTATTTTTCTAGCTTTATTTCATATTTTCTTGTATTTTAGGTTAATATTTAATAGTTAAAATTAGTTTTAATTAATAATAATTAGAATAATAGTCATAAAAATAATTTTCTTTTCCTATTTATTTTCTCTTATCATTAGGTTTGTAAAAATATCATTTTCATATTTTTAGGACTTTTATTTCTTAGATCTCACTTTTTATTTTGTACGTTTACGTAATTTTATTTTTAAACGTAAGTTTTAAGTTTTAAACGTTCATCAATTTTAAAAATAGTGATAGCGTTTATTTAATAGTTTTTATCTTTTTAATTTCCTTTAATTTGCATTTAAGCCGTTGTAATTTGTTGGCTTTTCTGTAGTTATAATCATTTTCAAATCCCTTTTTCGTTCAAATTTCTCGATCACTTTACGTTTGATAATCCATTGCATAGCTCGCTGGGACATAACGACCCGGGGAAACCCTATACTCCCCTGATCTTCATTGTATTTGTGCTTAAACTGTTTTAAGTTTGTTACGGTTGGCCATTCACAAGTGGCCGGCTTGCGTGATAAAACTTGACGGTTTTGCACAGATCACTAATAGTAATCGGACTGTTTCCATTCTTGCTACAGGTGCAAAGACTTCTTCGAAATCTATGCCATGCTCTTGTATGTAGCCTTTTTCTACTAGTCTTGCTTTATGCTTGACTATATTTTCATTAGCATCTTTCTTGGTCTTGAATACCCACTTTAGTCCAATGGCTTTATGTCCTTTTGGTAAAGTGGTTAGTTTCCATGTATTGTTTCTGTTGATAGAATCTAATTCGACCTTCATTGCTTCAATCCATTTTAGATCGGTTGATGCTTCCTTGTAATTCTTGGGTTCATCTTCAGCCAGTAATAATTGCTCGGGTAATACTTCCTCGGTGTTTTCGTATATATCATTTAACGTTCTAAAACCTTGTAAGCGTGTATGATCAAAGTCTGGATGTAAATTCCTAGTTGCGTTTGAGTTACTTTGATTGGTTGAACGTCCGAGGCGTTGGTGTAGTTTGGGCGCGATGAAATTGTAGATGGTGTGAAAAGCTTGTGAGGGTGAGTTTGTTGTTTATGTTGTATCTTCATCATCTGTAGGGATATCATTGTTTTCTTCATTTGGTTGGATTTCTTGTTCCTGATGATCATTTGTGGCTTCTAGGTTTTCAACTTCAAGTCAAACCATTCAGTTGATCGTTGGTGTGTTCATTCAAGTAATCCTTCCATCCATGCTTCATCCTCTTTAAATTTAGATCTCTACTAACACAAATTCTTTGTGTTGTTGGATCAAATAGTATGTAGGCTTTTGATCCTTGTTCATTTCCTAAGTATACCATTTTGTTGCTTCGGTCATCTAACTTTGTCAGATGTTGTGATGGTACCTTTGCATATGCTATGCAAAATGAAAACTTTTAAATTTTCTAAGTTTGGCTTTCTTTGTTTAATTGCTTCATATGTAGTGATGTCTTCTAAGGCTTTTGTAGGAACGCTGTTTAGAATGTATATTGAATGTCTAACAACTTCAGCCCAAAAATTTTGAGGCATGTTGGTTGCTTTCATCATGCATCTTGTTGTAGACATAATTGTCCTATTTCTTCGTTCAACGACTCCATTTTGTTGCGGTGAGTAAGGTGCGGTAAGTTGTCGTGCTATGCCATTTTCTTTGCAATATTGAGTGAATTCATTAGATGTGAATTCTCCTCCACGATCGCTTCGAACATTTTTAGTGTTGTTCTTAGCTCCTTCTCTATTGTATTCTTGTATTCCTTGAAAGTATCAAATGCTTGATCTTTCGTGTTTAGGAAATACACCCACATATATCTTGAATAGTCATCGACTAGTAAGAATATGTATCTTTTCCTAGATGGTGTTGGTGGTGTAATTGGTCCACATAAATCTCCGTATATTAAATCTAAAGGTGAGGTTGATCTAGTTTTTGCTTTCTTGGGAAATGGTGCTCTATTTTGTTTACCAATTAAACAAACATCACATATTTGTGTTGTATGTTTAATGGCAGGTATTCCTTGAACTAACTCCCTTTGAGTCATTGATTTTAGTGATTCAAAGTTGAGATGTCCTAGTCTTGCGTGCCATAACCAAGTGTTGTCCTTCAAGTTTGCGAGTAGGCAAACAGGTGTGCCTATCTTGAGACTTGCTTTGTAGAGACGGTTTCTTTGTCTCAGGACTTTCATGAAGATTTTGTTGTCCATGTCATAAAGTCGTAATTCATCGACTTCCATTACTACTTTACAACCGATTTCGGTGAATTGTCCAAGGCTCAATAAGTTGCTTTTAAGCGGGAATGTAATAGACTTAAGATATGATTCTTTGTTTCTCGTCATCACATTCTAATAGGATTGAACCTTTTCCTTTAATCTCTATATGAGATCCATCTCCAAATTTTACTTTTCCACTAACGTTCTCATCTAGGTCTTTGAAGTGTTCTCTCACTCTACCATATGATTGTCGGCTCCATTGTCTAAATACCATAGACTATCTACATCTCTGCCTCTTTATATCCTACATCTTGTTCGTAGCGAGGCGCTTTGATCTTTAAGTTTTGTTACAGTGGGTCTTCTAATATTGCCATTAGTAAGGTAGGCTCTAAGTCCTCCTCGACAAGATTAGATTGCATACTGGTGTTTGGTTTTGAATAACACTTAGTTGCGTAATGACCCATTTTGTTGCATTTGTAACATTTTACTTTGCTAAGATCAATATGTGATTTGATGTGAGAGTTTTCTCCGTTTTTCTTTTCTTCTTTGAAATTTTCGTGGTTTTTACCGTGTGAAAATTTATACTTCCCACGTCCACGTCCTCTAAAATTCTTTCCTCTACCTTCATGTTGTGTGAACATCAATTTCTCTTGAGTGTTCTCCTGTTTCCCTTTCTTAAACTTAATCCTTTCTTCATAGGTCTTAAGTCTTCCAATTGCTTCTTCTAGGGTCATAGTGCTTAGATCGGAATATTGTTCTATAGATGCAACTATTTGCAATTACCTATCGGGTACAGCATTTAGTAACTTCCTAACTAAGTTCTGATCTTGTATTGTGTGTCCTAGACTGGCGGCTTTGTTTACTAGAGTTGTGAGTTTTCCTGTAAAGGTATCGATGGTTTCATCTTCTCTCATATGTAGTAACTCAAGTTCAGACCTAAGTGTTTGAAGTCTGGCTTGTTGTACTCTTTCTTCGCCTAAGTGCCTAGTTTTTAAAGCGTCCCATATTGCTTTAGGGGTTTTGTGCTTTGTTATTTGAAGTAATTGATCTTCGAGTAAGGACTGGTAAAGGTATGCTATAGCAGTTGTTTCTTTTTTCTTATCGGGTTGAGTTGTATCAGTTGGCTCAATTGTTTCCCATAACCCATTTGTTTGTAGAATAATTTGCATTCGAATTGCCCATAGTGAGTAATTCGCGGGTTTCAATATCGGGTATTGGAATTGAGGGGTAGTATTAGATGTACTAACCTCCTTCTTTCCTTTATCTCCACTATCTTGAGTCATTTTTTAATAAATAATGACTAGGTAATCTCCTAAAATTCTAACACGGGGTGTGTGTTGAGAAATATAGCGCGCTTCAAATGTTTTGTGTCTAATGACAATCAAAAAACTATCCTCGGAGATTAAAATATTCAAAGTGAATAAGCCTAAGGTTAATTACTCCTTAAAAGTTATTCCTAATTATAATAAGCAGCGTAGTTACACTAGGTTATTATAATATCAATATGATAAGTATACTTAATGTATTATAGCAACTTATCAAAAATAGAGAAACTTATGCTATATAAGTAAAGTTTAAAAAAGTAAGAGTGGATTTGTAAGAATTCCGAAACCTGGGGGGGTTAAAATACCCGGTTCCCTTTGATGTTGGTTCGGTGTACCCTAGGCGTTATTGCATCCTTTTCTTCTTTCTTTGATATCTCCTTTAAGAGATAAAATATGTCTCTGCCTTTTTCCTTTTGGGTGAGACCGTTGCACTGCTATGCTTCGGTGGTTAATCAGAATATTTTGGCTTTGGTTAACCTCCTTCTTCACGGTATTCTGTTCTTGTTAATTCGAAACGGTTAATCCTTGTTTTGGATTTTATTCGTCTGTGGAAAAATTTGAATCAAGATGATTCAAAAAATGAAAGAAGGATATTGATTCCGGATGCAACAGTGTTTGTTCCTTTTGTTGAATCAATCTTTTCCTTTTTCGATGACTATCGTGTTTAATCGATGGTAATGGGTTCTTATTTCTGAATCGATGTAAGGTTTTGTTTTGATTTAAAGTCAAACCTTTGTTCCCTTTGTTCTATTCTCGGTAAAAAAATCCGAATAAAAAATTTGCAAGATGATTGAAAAATTGCCTATTCTTAGTTGCCGGTAATTAATTACGAGGCGGCTATGAATTATGGACGGTTTTCAGAATCACAGAAATGATTACTAGTTTGATTTGTGGTTCAGATATAGTTTTGCAAAAAAAAAATTTACCGTTTCTGGGAATATTGTTTCTTCTTCGATTCAGGGTAAAATAAACCCTTGGTATATTATGATTTGGTTAGAAGAATCCAAATTGCTCTGATACCAATTGTTGACCTCAACGTTGGATCTTTGTTGGTTCTAACGTGGTCACAATAACACGATATGTTTCAAAGAAATGTTTTGTATCAATTGAAATAAATATAAGTCATCAATGTGTAAATGTTACAGATTCTAATATATATATAATGAATGAAAAGGTGCGTTTGAATGGTTGTGTTGGTTCAGTAGAATCAACAGATGCAACGCTTCCTTTGTAACTGTCAAATGACAGTTGTTTCTTAAGAGTTGACTTTTAATATAGTTGACTTTGACTTCGGGTTTGACCCTCTAAATGGGTAAAAAACGGGTAAAGCAGGTAAGAGTGGGATTAACCCAATAATGCCTGTATCAAGAAAACACTGTTATATCACGTAGACTAGTGACCCATGCAAAGACTATTTTTGCATATGCTCTTACTTTTGGTTTAATATGTACTGAACTCATGTTGCACAATGAAACTTGAACTAGGCCCTGAATAGGTATCGGAGCTAGCAAGATAAAGGAAGAATCAAGTGTTGTGTTTTAGGCTTTCGTTGAATCACTTAACCCGTTGTGCTTACATACAACTATATAAACTTTAGAGTTCAAAACAGCTGCTCACTTCGAATTTTGGTCATATCTGAATTATTTACCTAATTTTCAGTTCTAAATGTCTGCATTCTCAGTCCTATATAGGGTAGAAGTGGTCTTCTTTACCAAATTTTCTTTGTACCGTGGATACTACAGTACTCCTTAACTACTTTTTTATACTTATTTTTTTCATCACTTGTGCGGAATGCAGTCCATTACAGTTTAATATGATTACGGAATATTATGTCAGTCGTGTGGATTCCACAATCTTTAATCCTTTTGTGATATTGATTAATCCTACTTTAATTGTGCACTAGAAACCCCTTCCCTTTTGGTTATAATTAAGGGTCAATTCCATATATACCCAACTAAAACACCATAATGACATATTTACCCAGAAAATACTAGTGTTTTCTATATGAAAGAAACACATATCATATTAGTATTTGCCAAAAACCAACAAAAGTTATCCATAAACAAGCACACACATACATATTCTGGACCAGTAAAAGTGATCACTGTTTATTCTTACCCTGAAATTAATCAAACCTGCATACTTTTTTGTTGGTTCCAGATTTTGAACTATGAGGATTTAATCTACGTTATCCATAAACAAGCACATACAACATATTCTGGACCCGTTAAAGTGATCACTGTTTATTCTTACCCTAAAATTAATCAAACCTGCATACTTTTTTGTTGGTTCCAGATTTTGAGCTCTGAGGATTTAAGCTGCTGTATCTAGAAACGGATAATCTGTGTACCCGAGAACAGGATCTTGTTTATATATCGTCTCCTTGTTCCACTTGTTAAGAGGAGCATTAAGTTCGAACCTTTTTGGCAAATCAGGATTTGCCAGAAACAAACGACCATAAGCAACTAGATCCGTCCGGTTTTCAGATACAGCTTGATTACCTTCCTCCATATCATACCATCCAACAGAAATAAAAGTCCCTTTGAATGCTTTTCTCATTGGCAAGAGACTCTGAGGGGATTGGATTTTTTCGCCAAAAGATATCATCCTTGGTTCAACCACATGGCAATAAAGAATATTATAGGCATTCAAGGATTCTGCCATGTAAAGAGCTAAAGCTTCAGGATTTGAGTCACCTGACTGCGTGTAGTTTATGTGTGGAGATAATCTGATGCCAACTCTATATGCTCCTATTTCATTTACAACAGCATCAACTATTTCTAGAGCGAATCGGCAACGGTTTTCTAGAGAACCACCATACTGATCTGTCCTGTCGTTTATTTCATCTTTCATAAACTGGTCGATTAGATAACCATGGGCACCATGGATCTCCACTCCATCAAATCCTAAATTTATATTTTGAGAGTAATTATAATCTCATTCTTTTTCTTAGAAAATAACAATTATAATCTTGTTTTTTTCCTGAAAAAGTTATACTGTACATAATCTTTCAGAATTCTTACCAGCTTCAATAGCATTTCTTGCAGCAAGTCTAAAATCATTAACGACTAGTGAAATCTCCTCTGTAGTTAACTTCCTTGGAGGTGAAAGATGTGAGATATCAATCTCACGGCTGTGGGTAACTTTTTTGTCTGAGGATGATAATGGGGCTTGCCCGTTTGGCTGAAAATCTGTTCGATAAATAAAAAATTAGAATATATGAAGAGAATGAATTCAAACATAACAACCCTATTCAATGACCGGATCATTCCCATGTCAAACAATTAAACATGGAAATGTTTTGCAGGCATGTAACATTGTCGAATATTGGCACTTTCGGATTTGACTTAAGGAAAAGTATTTTAGACAAGTCACCATGAAAGAAGTGAACAAATTAAAAAAGTATATGTACCCGTATTTGAAATCCTTCCGACGTGCCACAGTTGACAGAAAAAGATTCCACCTTTTGCATGAACAACATCGACTATGGGTTTCCAGGCCTCAACTTGTTCCTTGGTCCATATACCTGGTGTATCTGGATACCTTAGACAACAAAGAAATGACTCGTTATCAAGAAAGCTATAACTACTCCATAATGTTTAACTGAACTTCTATGATATAGTTATAACTATTTTGTTTAACGTCATAAATACCATTCGATAACTGAAAGATCTTGTAACTATGATAAGAGATAATGATCAATGGAACACTTGCAATTTTAAGGGAACTGAGTTATTTATATATACCCTAAGGAGGTATCGGAAACACCAGCGGATTCTGAAATTAGAAGGCCTCCTTTGGTTGCTCTTTGTGAATAAAATAAGATTTCATGTGGTCAGGGACATGTCCGAAAGCTCTTTGCATTGTTAACGGTACAAAACAACTCAGTATAAGATCCATATGAGATGTGTCAAATTTACAATTATCAAGTTCAACTTCACAAGATAAGTGGATAGAGTGTAACCCTTGTAACGCTCTATCCCCATGTATGTAACTTCTTCTAGCTTCTTGCTAGTTTGTTAATCTATATTCTCTTGCCGGTAAAAAAAATAAGAATGTTACGCACCTGTGGGAAAGCTCATATTTTCCCATCTTGTGTGGGTCAGAAGAGGCATTTTCTTGGACATTTTGGGTCTTGCTGATCTTGATTCGATGATTTATATGAAAGAAAGTTACATTATAAGACCTGACTGACATAGGTTCTTCATATACGTTTTGATTTGTGTTATATAATACTTGATGAAAATTAAGAATAATGAGAATACATTTAAAACGCAGTACATTCATATATTTTGCATCAAGTAATATATATCACAAAAGAAATATTTAACAAACACAAAAGAAATATTTAACGTCAAAATTGAAGAAAAAAAATAACTACAAAAGTTAAAACAAAACACTTATTCTGAGACGGAGTGAGTATCATCTTTTAAAATAGTAAGTATTAAGAGTTGTTAATTAAGGTTCAACAATTTCTATTATTATATAATTTTAGTCAATTAAATAATCAAAATTTACTAATTAAAATTCGTAACTAACGGTTGGTTTAACACGTTGACATGCCATTTACTAAACTAAAAATTCTTTTTGAATTAAAAAATAAATTTAATGCACGTTATCCAAACTTAGTAATTATCAAAATTAAAAATAATGTTTATTTAATAAATTCAAAGTTTTCTTTTATAACCGCGATATGTTGAGGGCACCATTAAGCGGATCTCGCTCCTTTTTCACTAGCTTTTATTTGTCTCTTTTTTTATTTGGTGGATTTTTTTTTAGCTCGTCATTTCTCCGTTTGTTAAAATTTTTTATTAAGTCATTTTTAATTAAGTGATGACTTAATGCAGATACCCTCAATTTTATTGCTTAATATTTTCAGTAATCTTTCTCTATTAAGTTACAAATAAACAGTTTTAATATGACTTAATGAATTAAGTTTTTTTCATATTAAGTCAATTAAGTCACAAACAAACACCATCTTAGGTGACTTAAGTAAGGTCGAAGCAAGCTCTCTTTATTAGATTTCCCTCTAAAAAAAAATAATAAAATAAAATAAAATAAAAAATCCATTTCACTCTTAGTCCATCAAGACCGGTAATGGTGCCCTCAACATTCCAATTTGTCCGGTAAACTACTAGGGGCTCCTCATGATTTAGGAAAAGGAAGGAGATTTACTCCTCATCCGGGAGAATGTTACAAAATAATATAATGCAAATTTTTAGATTGTTCATCTCTTGTATCATCATCATCAACAACATCTAAACTCTCCATTTTCTCTAATAATAATAATAACAATAACAATAATAATAAATCAAAATTATTACTTCTTAATAAACCAACATGCCTAAAGTTCCAAAAATTCCATCAAATATGATCTGTTTCTGATTACCTACAAAAAAAATATATGCACACACAAAAAAAAAAGCTATTTGCCGCAACTCGCTGTGCCAGTATTAAAAAAGAAAAATGCAACATACGATATACAGAAATATACATGAAATTGCTTACCAACACCCGCAAGCAACAGATGATCCTAAACTGTCCATTCTCTAATAATAATAATAATAATAATAATAATGAAAGTGATGTTTTTATAAAAAATAAAAAAAATAAAAATAATAACAATAATAATCCTATGTCTCGAGGTGTGGGAGCCCAGATTGTCTCGATGCTCTCCACTAATTTCTTGTAATACTATGGTTTTGTTTCTAACGAAAATGATGTTATTATTAAAAAAAAATAATAATAAAAAAAAAATGAAAAAAATAATAATAATAAATCAAAAATATTAATTGCTTCTTAATAAACCAACATGCCTACAGAAGTTCCAAAAATTCCATCAAATAAGATCTGTTTCTGATTACCTACACAAAAAATATATGCACACAAAAAACACGCCTATTTGCCGCAACTCGCTGTGCCAGTATTAAAAAGAAAAATGCAACATGCGATATACAGAAATCTACATGAAGTTGCTTACCAACACCCGCAAGCAACAGATGATCCAGAACAAATGCAGCTCCTACTCGAGAGCAACAATAACGACCAAGATTTATTATTCGTGCAAAAGATATCTGCGTAAACCCAGTAAAGCTATTGAATAGAAAATGAAGTGGATGAGATATTAAAGTCTCTCGCAAAGATATATATAATTGGTTGTAAAACATGGATGTAAAAGTTTACGTAGCTAATATGTGGTTGTAAATTGTTTGAGAACAAAGGTTGTTCTAGCCGCACAACGTGGATGTTTCAAACTTCAACTTCTCGTTTATTTAATTACAAAGAGAAAATAAGCTCTACATTTATTAAAATTAGAGTAAACTGCAAAAATCATCCATGTGGTTTGTGTATTTTTGCAAGAATCATCCCTATCTCAAACCTTCAGCATTAATCATCCCCAAGTCCATAAACGTTTAGCAATAATCATCTCTGAGCACTAACGTCGTTAGTTTTACCGCTTAAGTGTTAAATAATATTTTCCGTTAGTCCCTCCGTTAATATTTTTGCAAATTAGTCCTCATTTTACGGACTTTTTACGCTTTTGTCCGTTTTACCGCTTCGTCCGCTTTTTATCCGTTTTGTCCGTTTTATCCGTTTTTTATGTTTTCGTCCGTCATTTTACGTGTCCTTTTTACGTTGACGCTTTTTACGTTTTCCGTCCGCCATTTTACGTTTTCGCCAGTTTTTTATTTTCGTCCGATTTTTTACGCTTTTTTTTATGCTTTCGCCGCTTCTTTTACGTTGCCCGTTTAAATCGTTTTCGGCCCATTTTATATGTTTCATCCGCTTTTATCCGCTCTTTTTATGTTTTCGTCCGTATTTTGAGTTTTTTTCCGTTTATACGATTTCGCCCATTTTAATGTTTTTGTCCATTTTACTGCCTCATCCCTTTTTACGCTGGTCCCCGTTTTTTACGTTTTCATCTGTTTTTATGCTTTCGTCCGCTTTTTACGCTTTCGTCCGTTTTTACGTTTTGTCCGTTTAAATCGTTGGCCCACTTTTATATGTTTCATCTGCTTTATCCGTTTTTAATGTTTTCGTCCGTATTTTGAGTTTTTTCCGTTTTATACGATTTCGCTCATTTTTAATGTTTTGTCCATTTTTACGCCTCATCCTTTTTACGCTTGTCCTTACGTTCGTCCGTCATTTTACGCTTTTCGTCCGTTTTTTTACGCTTTAAAACGGATAAAAGCGATGAAACATATAAAAATGGACTAAAACGATTTAAAACGGACAAAAACGTAAAAAACGGATAAAACGAAAAAACTGACAAAAAAAAAACGGACGAAAAATAAAAAACCAAAACGTGAAAATGACTCGACTAAAAGTTAAAAAAAAGGACCTAAAACGAAAATGACTCGGACAAAACATACAAAAACGGATAAAAACGGACAAAACGGATAAAAAGCGGACAAAACGAAAGTAAAACGACTTTAAAACGTAAAAAGTGACGAAACGTAAAATGAGGACTAACGGTACAAAATATATTAACGGATGGACTAACGGGAAAATATTATTTAACACTTAACTGGTAAAACTAATGACGTTAGTGCTCAGGGATGATTATTGCTAAACGTTTGTGGACTTGGAGATGGTTAATGCTGAAGGTTTGAGATAGGGATGATTCTTGCGAAAATACACAAACCACAAGGATGATTTTTGCAGTACTCTTAAATTTAATTACATATCAAAATTTTTAAGAGAAAATAAGCTCTACATTTATCAATCCTAAAAACTCATTTTTATATTAAATAATAAATCCGTCTTTACTTTTTTTTTTTTTTTTTTTTAATTATATCTATTAAACTATTAATCGTTAAGCGAAATAAATTACACCATTCCTACAAGCATTTAATTATCTTTCTATAGACGATCACTTTGATTTACTTTCGACAAATTTTTTTTTTAATTTTTTTTCCGTCTTTTTTCGTTCTTAAAAACTTGCATGAGAAATCACATTTGATTCAGCAATTATTTGAATATTCAAATATTTAAACATATAATAAAATGAACATAACTTTTTCTATAATATTTTAAAAGTTTCACCGTTTTTTTCCTCGAACACTCGACATTCCTAAATTTCCAACCATATAAACACATTATATTTCAAATTGTAGATTAGTGCAGTTAATTCGTTAAAGTTAGATAAAATACTTAATATCACATGTGATTGAGATCGATCACATGTGATAAAAATCGATCTCAATCACATGTAATTATAGAAGTTTCATAAATGACTGCAATAGTTTATTATTCGAATAAAGTTTGTGATATATGGTTGAAAGGCCATGAATATGTGTTTATGATAACGTATGGGAGTTTCAACCCAAATAGCTAAAGCCCATACACCCACAATAGCCCTAAGAAACACCCACAAAGGCTAAAGCCCATCATGCTTCGCCTGGGAAGCAAGTTCCTAGGCTAGACACAAGTAAACAAAGCCTAACAAGCATATCCATGCAAAGGCTGTACTAGGATCTTATCCCAAAAGCCGTTATATAACGAACAACACACGTCATCAACTCAATTGTAGAGATGGTGTTGCGAATATCACGCTAGTGCGTGATATTCATGCATGTAACATCCCATGAATCTTTCAGAGCCAATGATGCCACGCCACATGTCATTCTTGTCTCCCCTTTTGGATGTCCACTATGTGGACCATCCTAAACCCGTTAGATTGCATTCATTGGTGGTACGAAACCCTAAATACATCTTTATAAATACCGGTTTATTTCTATGAAATGAACCAAGGTGAAGCTAAACAATTTTCTCCATTTTATACAAACAACAACACACACTTTTTAGTCGTTTGTGAGTGTTACCCCAACTCTTGATCTCCGATCAAACTTTGGGGTCCTTACCAAACATGGGAAATCAAAGATACGATTATCTCCATCACCCCAAACCAATGATTAAGTACAATACGTAAATATGGCACCATCCGTGCTATACTTGTTAAGCATACAGTACCAAGATTCTATCTAGCTTGAGGGGACGAGATTGATCAAAATAGATTAAACAAGTCATAGTTCTAGAGAGAGAGTAGAGAGCGGGGTGAGAGGAAATATGTGTGTTTTATTAGAAAGATGAGTTATACACACCTCAAGCACACCCTCCATGGAAAGACATGGAGGGTATTTATAGGCTAGTTACAAGCTGTCCATCTCTAGTTTACATTATTAGTCCCTGCGATATAAACTAGCTAGTAATAAATACAATTTCCGAATATGACTTCAATTTTAAGGCTAACAATTTTTTCCTAAGTGATTTCATAAGGGAATTGCTTACAATGTTTAAATAATACAATCAAAATAAGTGCAACAACTCTGAGGAAGTCTTCATAATCCTTTGTCTTCATAAATTCCCCAGCTTTCTTCTTCTTTACTTGCAAACAAACACTATAAACAAATCTAACTGGCCCCCAATGATCCAGAAGGAACTCAAGTAGCCAACTGAGCTAAATCAGTTGGTTAAGATCAAAATATGTGAATAAAATCAAAATACCTTTAACATAAACTGTATAAACAATACTTATCATTATTTAATCATAAATAATAGTACCAGCGAGTAAAAAAAGTAGTTAATGTAAACAAAGTTTGATTATTATACCTGAAACCGGATTTTTAACCGGTTTTTTGACCGGTTTTTCAGTCGAAACTTGACCGCTTCCCTTCTTCATCGTATATTTTTCTATCATAGCATCATCGGCGTCATTTTATTCCATTCTTAATATGATTTTACATTTAGTTTTAGATCTAGGGCACGGTTATCGATATTTTTCATCGATTTTGTGTTAGGTGTGTGTTTTGAATGTGTGATTGGCGAGAGAAATAATGAATAGAATTTATGAGGATTCAATGAGAAATTAGGAGGGTAGACGAGATTTTTTTTGTGTGTAAATTACATCTTTACCTCTGACAGTTATTTTTTTATTGATAATTATTATTTAATCTTAGCCATTAGATCAAATTTAGATGGAGAATGAAGATTTGTCATTTAGTATGCGAGTAAGTAATGGTGTGTGAATAATTCCCATCTGGTAGTTTGACTAAGAGAGCACGGTGAGGGGGAGTTACCCGCCATTTGTCCAAAACCAGCACCAACGACGCCTTCGTCAACCGCCATCCTGCACGGTCGCTTTGCATCGTTCGTCTTTCTGCTAGCCCACGAACGGGCTTTCTTGGTATTTCTCTTTTTTTTTTGTGAGTAGGTATTTTACGGGACTCACATGTACCGATAAGTTTTTTTTTTTTTTTTTTTTTCCTCTAAAGAGTGTATTGTAGACTTGTAGTTATTGGTATGTTATTTAAAAAGGTGTTATTCATCTTTGACAACCCCCAGCTTCCCGAGACCGCGGACCGGACCGAATGTGGTCGGTCCGGTCTCGGTCCGTGTCGGTCCGGTCGGTCCTTGATTGGTCCGGTCCGGCCGGTCCGTTTGCTCACCCTTATACTCAATGGTATAAAAATTACGCAAGTGATGACTTCATTGAGGAAAATGACAGTTTTCATTTATGCATGTGTTTCTTTATCATATTTCACGCTGTAGACCGGAAGTTCTATAATTCTTATTTTAGCCACTTGATTTTACAGTCTGTCTCTGAAAATGGTTATATTTTACTCCATTCGTTCCTAAATAAGTGTCCAGTTTGACTTTTCAAAGTCAAACTGGTTCAACTTTGACCGTAAATATTTTTTTTTGTGTTATATAATATTTGATGATAAACTATACCAATGAAAAATACACTTAAAACCCAATCAATTCATATATTTTGCATCAAGTATTATATAACACACAAAAATAGATAAGGTCAAAGTTGATCCAGTTTGACTCTGAACTAGACACTTATTTAGGGACAGAGGTAGTAATAAAATACAAATTGTAATCTGTCTAAAAATGTGGGCAAATATTAAATAGGCAAAAGTTCAATCTCAAATTTATCAAAGATTTAATGAACCAATCGTAATCATTCATTTTTTTAATAAAAAAGAAATCACCCTTTTTTAAGTAATTAAATATCTTGCAAACCGTTAATCGTTACGCGAAAAAAATCATACCATCGCGACGAGAATTAAATTATCTTTCTATAGATATGCACTTATATATATTTTTAACGATTTTTTGTTTTAAAATTTCGGCCTAAAAAAATCATATGTGATTTGCGAAAATCACATGTGATTCGATTTTTACAAATCACATATGATTTTTGAAAATCATATGTGATTTGTAAACATCATATATGATTTGAAAAAATCATATATGATTTGACTTTTACAAATCACATGTGATATTTGAAAATTATTTGATTTTACAAATCATATATGATTTTTCTGGTCAAAATTTTTGAAAAAAAAAGTTTGTCGAAAATACAGAGAAGTACATATCTATAAAAAGATAATTTAATTCTTGTCGCGATGTTGTATTTTTTGTAGTTTGAAGATTTACCGTTTGCAAGATATGTTATTTAAAAAAAGTGAAAAATAGTTTTTTATTAATTTTGATCGAAAATAGATGACTAAGATTGATTTATTGGATGTATAGTAAATACTAGCAGGGTACCCGCGCGTTGCAGCGGCGGGTGTCCTGTAATTAAAATTTAGGCGCTAACAAAATTACAGTGACGAACTGATTAACCGGAGAATAAAAAATGATCTCAGTCCGACCTAGTTGATCATCCGTTTTGACTGATCCTCTATTTTATTTTTGAACGGATTTTATTAGCTAGCCGAACCGATGACGACTTCGAATTCCAGTTGAACCCGTTGATCCTGTCAAGTTTAAAAAATTTTAAAATTATATATACCATATTTAGTGATTTAGAAATAAAACTTTTGAAAAGTAGTATTAACTTGGAATTATAGTCCAAGGACTAATTATGTTATTTCTTGTTTTATGTTTAAAAGGTTTCTTTGACTTTGGCTTGGATTGACACAAACTCTCACTCACGGGTCACTGTAAGTTAAAAAACCAACATTAAAAAGTAAGTTAAAAAACCAACATTAAAAAAAAAAAAAACACCAAAATACACACACAAATCACCACCACAACGAAAACTCTTCCACCACGAAATCCCACCACCACAAAACTACAACACCACCGGAACACCACCATCACCAAACATCACCACGACAGAAACACCACCACCATGACCAGCCGATGCCGCCGCCGCCTTGAAATGATTTTTTCAAGTTTAGATGTATTTTTAATTTTCTAATAGATTTATGTATATTAATAAGTTTTTGAGGCTATTTTTTATAGATCAATAGATTTTATTTTTAAGATCTATAAATTATATTTGTAGATCTATAGTTTTTTATATTAATGTTTTTGTTTTTTTCTATAGATCCGCTGCCAATGCCACGGTCGCCATGGTTGTTGCCGGAATGACCGGATCTTCATTGCTAACGTCTAACCTCACTATGTGTTAATCTTTAAATATAGTGGTTTCATAACCTCAACACGGATCTAAGATCTTTGAGTTCTTTTTGTTTTTGATTCTTGTTTTGAGTTTGGTTGTAAGCTCAGGAGATTGGTTTTAGATAGTTGTGGTTTGATGTTGTTTGTTTTGGTTAATAGTATAATTAGATTGTACATTGTGGTTAGATAATTGTATATTTTTGTGCAGGGGTAAAAAATTTGTGTATTAATTGACCATTTTAATAGCATTAATGTGGTGTTTTATTTTCTTAATATGTGCATTAAAGTTTGCATTAATGTAGTGTTTTCTTTTTTAATATGTGCATTAAAATGTTGTATACTATGCTTATTTTGTTGTAAGTTTGAAAATTATGTGCTTTCAAGTGTTGTACATCATGCTTAATTTGTTGCAAGTCTGAAAGTCTGAAATTTTTTTAGAAGAGAGATGCATCCCTTTATTATAAGTAGTAGAGATAAGATCTATATTGATCTTAATTCATGTTCACTAATATTTTTATTTCCATCTTATATAAAATTGCGTAACTTAGAGTTGTGTTTTAGGATATTAAGTATTTTTTTGAATCGTACGGAAAAAAGTTCAATGTAGATCCAACATTTTTTTAAAAAGATCAAATGAATCAATTTTAGCCATTCATTTTTTTATAAAAAAAAAAATAAAAAATAAACTTTCATCTTTTTAAAAAAAAATTAAGTATCTCGCAAACCGTTAATCGTTACGCAAAACGAATCATACCATCGCGACGAGAATTAAATCATCTTTTTATAGAGGGGCACTTCTATATACTTTCGATGAACATTTTTTTGCTGATTTTTTCAATTACGTATAAAAGTGATTTGTATCACAAATCACATATTATCTGTATCACAAATCACATGTGATTTTTCAGACGTAACTAAGAAAAAAAATCAAAAAAAGGGTTTGTTGAAAGTATATCGAAGTGGCAGTCTACTGAAAGATAAAAAAAATACTCGTCGCGATGGTGTATTTTTTTTTCACTTGACGATTTATCGTTTGCCAGATACTTTAGTTCTAATAAAGAGGTGGAAAGTGGGTTTTTTTATTTTGATGAAAAATAAGTGGCTAGGATTGGGGTTCATTGGATCTTTAGATAATTTTGGTTCTACATTGATTTCAAATCTATGTTTACGTATATTACGTAAATTAATGTATGAGATGAGGCTAATCGTTTGTTCAGTTTTTCTTGAGTGGTAAGAACCCTGAGATAAAAGTGTTTATCTAAATCTAGAGTAACACCCACATACAACTAGGGTTTAGTGTGTGTAAAATATGGATAAGATAACTTGGTTATTCTCATGAAATTTCATGTATATTTATAGGAATGCATTGAGGACATGTATGATCCGTGCATATGATCCAACAGTTCTATATGAACCACGTGGAGGTAATCCTATGGTGGAGACAACAATGACATGTGACGTAACATCCTTGGCTCTTCAAGATATGGGAATGTTTAACATGATTTTCACTTACTAACGAAAAACCTGCGGTACTACCTCTGCATGAATGAGGTAGTTGCACGTGGAGTTAGTACAATAATGGTTAGAGGGATAAGTTGTCAGGCCAGTTGAAATATATTTGGCCTTTAGCTCTATGATCCCACTATTATAGTATGGGCTTTAGCATTTGGGCTAAAACTCTCATACATGATCACGTCCCCCAATCCATTGTTATATTATATTAATATGATATAATGATAGACTAAGTTGTCATTGATGTTTTTTGTCCTTTATAAGTAATGGGACGTTTCCCAGGCTACATTGAATGCTGATTGGCATAGGGAACTCAGTTTTTCAACGTACAATTGCCGTTACTGCGTAATACTTCCCAGCCATTAAAGGCATTAAATTGTGATCAAAAGGCCCTTTTCGTACCGTAGATAATAGTGAAACGTTTGTGACTACCCAAAAGTCCCTCTTCCTCCTTCCCTCGGTGTTCCATCGGCCGAACCACAAAACACCCCATTCGAGTGTTTTGTGTCTTGTGATTTGATTATATATTTATTCATGTGACAAAGATAATTCAAGCTTAGCAGCTATATGACTTCGCTTGAGTGTTAGTTTGGACACTGAAAGGACTGTTCCACACTTGGACAAAAGTTTGTAATCCGTGTGAATTTAGAGCTTGAACGTTTAGCAGGAGAAGAAGAAGATCCTCTGTTTGTGTTGCTGGGTAGTTAGAAGGTAAGTTTATTATTCTTGCATGATTAATTAAATACCTATTGTGGATCTCGTAGGGAAAAACGCTTTTGTAAACAAGTGATTTTAATAAATCTTCCGAGGTGCATAATATTTGACGATACTGCTTAATTAAGAGTTAAATTAATTTTTAAAATCAATGTCTAGTACACTTTTTATTCATTCTTGTTACTTTAGTTTTTGTTAAAATGAAGTCAAATAGAGGTTGAATTTACTAAACTAATGAAGAATGATAGTTAGTACAAGAGCTACAATGGTTCTTGATGATTCCATAAGACAGAGTCTTAGTGACCTTGTTAATGAGTTAGTGAATAGTATTGTAGATCGCTTGAGATAAGATCTTTTGAGTTAGACACCAGAACCCAGAATGCATTGAGTGGAAGGTTTTTGGGTAAAGTGAATAGAGGTTCTCAAGAGATGCGGTTTAGTAGGGTTACAAAGATTGAGTTTCCTAAGTTTAGGGGTGAAGATGTTAGAGGATGGTTATTCAAGTGTGAACAGTTTTTCAAGGTGGATAACATTGCAGATGACTGTAAGGTAAATCTTGTTTCCCTTCACCTTGATAATTTGGCTATAATGTAGCATAGACAATTTGTGAGAATTATGGGGGATAATGTGGCTTGGCCATTGTATAGGGAAGTTATATTGAAGAGGTTTGGTGTTGCTTATGATGATCCATTAGGAGAATTTAAGCGATTAACGCATGTAGGAATTATTGAAGAGTATATACATGCATATGACAGGTTGTTATGTAGAATTGATTTGACTGAGAAACAATTCATTAAGTTTCTTTATGGTTGGATTGCAAAGTGACATTGAGTTAGCAATTGGGATGTTTAGGCCAAGAAAATTAGCTGAATTGTATGGTTTGTGTAAATTGGAAGAGGCCAAATTAAATGTTTCTAAACAAAAGAAAAAGATACGACTAGACTATTATCATCACCAAAATTTTAGCATTCTTTTCCAAACACATAACCTAAACTTTTAGCTTTGCCTGCACCCGATGCTAATTGTAGAAATAAGGATTCTACTTCTCAAAATACACCATTTAGGAAGCAGCTAGCTCAGAAAGAATTGGAAGAAAAAAGAGCAAAAAATCAATGTTTTTACTGTGTTGAAAGGTACACACCAGGACCAAATGTATTGGACAAGTGCTTTCTTAGGAGGTGTTAGGTGAGTGTACTGATATGGTGGTGAGAATTTTACATAAGAAAGTGAGGAATTCAATATAAGGGAGAGTATTAAGTATTCACCTCAAATTTCACTACATGATATCAATGATACTTATACATTTCAAACAATGAGGATGTGTGGTCATGTAAGAAAACATAAGTTGCACATTTTGATTGATTGTGGTATTACTCATAATTTTTTTGGATCTTAACTATGCTATCAGGTTGGAATTTCAATTGAAAAATACTTGTCCATTGAAAGTAGATGTAGTTGGTGGCAATAAGTTGACTAGTACTTACATGTGTAAGGGATTTTCATGGAAGTTGCAAGATAAAGAGTTTGTTACATACGTTATGTTGTTGCCTTTAGGTGGTTATGAAATGGTGCTTTAGATACAATGGTTGTCCATTTTAGGCAACATTATGAGCAAATTCCAAGACCTAAGGATGGAATTTAAGTAGAGAGGAAGAAACTAGTATTAAGAGGAACACAGAAAACTACTTTGCAGTGAATGAAGGGGAGTAAAATGCATATCCAAACACCTAGAGTTGAAATGTTTTTTATGATTTTGTGTGTATATCCTACCATTTTACTAAACATGATTGCAACCTCTACTACGAATCCAAACCAGGTACC
This sequence comes from Chrysanthemum makinoi, assembly GCA_910596185.1. Lineage (NCBI taxonomy): Eukaryota > Viridiplantae > Streptophyta > Magnoliopsida > Asterales > Asteraceae > Chrysanthemum > Chrysanthemum makinoi. The sequence goes on along the minus strand of OU343221.1, from coordinate 207,207,869 downwards.
AAAAGAGATTTCTTGGTTGATTGGTAGGTGATGCGGATAATTGTAAACAAAAGTTTTACAATCCTCCTTGGCAGAGCACCTAACCGTAGTGTAGTATAGGTAAGACAAGGGGGATTGATCGTTCTCTAGGGGAATAGTGTTGTGAAGGCTCGAAGTGTATGACGAATTAATTCTAAAGGTTGAGGGATAATTATTTTTGGTCTTTTTATATTTTTTAGAATGCAAAGTAAAAATCACGGGGTTTGAAGAGTTTGGTTTTATAACTACTAATTAACTAACTAAAACTAAATTAAACTAATTATGCGGAAAAGTAAATTGGTGAACTCGTATGATAAGTGAATGTGTTTACTTAGAATCTTACTACTCCATAGTTATATCCTATTGATTAGTTGAATTTTCACTTCCTTGTTTTAGTTAGCGTGTTGTATTCCTTAATATCAGTCGTAGAGAGGTGCCAAATGCCCTAACTCTATGAATATATATGACTCATTAAGAATCTTAATGTCAGCGACCGCAATTCCCAAAATTAAAGAATATATAGGACTCGTTAAGACACTGACTATCAACGATCGTAATTCATGCAATAAATACAACTAACAAACCATCTATTGCACAATAGTGGAGCGTTTAGTCAAACGTTCAAGCATGCATCCTAAGATCTAGCCAGTTTTCCAACTCCTAACGCAATAACAACTAATTAAACATGACACAACGATCAATAATCAACAACTAGGTTTCATTCAATACTAAGCAAATACTAATAGATCTATCCTAGCATGTTAAAAAGAAGAGAAGATAAACAATTAATCACACAACACATAGACATATTGTAATGATTAAAGAATTAATAACTTATCTTCAATTAAAACATGGGGTTTTGGGGGCTAAATGCCCTTACAATAGCTGACAAATTCGTGCACCCAGAGGTCTCTCCAAAGTCTTACCAATACGTCATAACAAAAATCATACGAAAAATATATATAGTATTACAACTGTGGTGGTGTCACTTTACAAGTGTGATGACGTCAGACCGCCATCATTAGGGTTTCATGAACTGCACTAGCTTAGTTGTGACGGCGTCACCTAATAGGTTGTGACGCCGTTGCTCTTCACTTTTCTGGTTATGACGCCGTCAGCTCAAGACCGTCACCATCCTCTGAAGAGCCAATTGTAAAATTTATAACTGGATTATCTTCGTGATTCTTCAAGTGACGGCATCACGTTGTATTTGTGACGCCGTCCACCTTCTTTTCATGGACTTTTTTTACTTTGTCGTTTTCTTTGGTTTTTCGTCCAAATGAGCCAAAAACACTTCAATTTCTAGCATTAACTTCCTAAGTACCTAAAACTCAAATAGAAACGATTCAGGGTAATAAATGATCAAATATGTACGAGTTTAGAGGCTAAAGGACCTCTCAAAAACGCATGTTTTTACACCTCATCAAATATCCCTACAGTTGAAATTTTCTTGTCCTTAAGCAAATGTGCTTTTATCCTAATCAATTTACAAGTTAGGGGGCATTTAGCATTGGTTTAAAGATAATTTACAACACAACTCATTCCAAAATAGTCAAAACAAACATGGAAATTATACAATAGCACCTCACATAAAGTGTTTGGATTCTCACATCTCTCGGGTGTATAGGTTGTATAAAATGCATGCAAACGGGAAAATTAAAACACTCTCTACCTGTCATAGCACATAGATTACCATACTCTTGTAAAAGAATCAAACCTCCATCGCTTTGGCGTAAGCACCTATGATAAACTATCAAAGAGGAATTTAAAGGGTTGTACGTTATGTTTAGTGATAAGGAAAACACGGTTTTTGTGGATATGGGGAATTTACTGGTGGCAAGTTAATCATCCAAGTTAGTCACATGTACAAAGTGGCATTGCTAAGCCAAGACTCGACTCACTAACTCTAACTCTTTTTGTGTTTTTCTTGACTATTTCTTAACTCAAACAAAAATAAAAGGTGGGATGGTAGTCCATATTTTTTTCTCTTTCATTTTTTCTTTTTTGTTTCTTCATACACTTTTGCCCTGCCATCCACAAAATAATACATCAACGGATTCATAGGCTTATCCCTACACTTGAACTTTTAAATAAATAAAACTACTAATGACCGGAATTAAGAAGATCATTAAACATGGAATACTTAAACATTAACGTACATATGGGGATGATAATTTTGACTTTCTTCCCCATTGCTCAATAACAATAGTACTAAACCCATGATTCCCGATCGTCCCAAAATTGTATTTACAAGATATGAGAAACTAGACAATCAACTAAGGGTTTAACATAAATGTTGTAACAATAATGCACTAAAGATGAGTGCATACAAAGAAGGCTAAGGCGATTTGGGTGTAACATTTGGGGGTGAATTGTAAACAATGCTCTTCATTGATCTTTTAGAATCCACCAAAATATCACGAGAATTGCGAAAAAGATAGGCTCAGAGGGGTTCACTAGGGATATCTTGTACTAAAAATGAGTACATAGCAAGGGTGTGGGGTAATTACTTGACCAATGTAGCTAATGTAATTATAATTATAATAAACATGTTTAAAACAAGGTTTATCATAATGCCTCTTATCATTTAGTCAATCCTAATCACACGAATGTGATCTCACTAGCGACCTCGGGATGTATCACTAGACCAAGTTCTAAAATCTATATACTACCGGTACACTCATAAGCATTAAAGGGGAATGCTTTATCCTAAATATCTAAAGGCGAAGCTCACACTTTTGGGTGAAATTTGAGTGGTAGGGTTTTTGTGCTAGCTATATAACTCCTATCTATGAGACGCTTTATTAAGACTAAAGTTTCACTCGTAAATGTCATAAAATTTTTTAAATTTGGTGCTAAAATTACCTTTACAAGTATTTCTTTTGGTTTATTACACAATTATTAAAGAACAAAACAAATGGCAAATTTGTGACTAGTTTCTAAGGTGTCCCTTTTTAGTTTTTACCCTCCCTACACTTAAATTGAACATTGTCTCTATTATTCTTAAAAAGTACCAAAGATATGATAACTGGAAAAATAAAAGAGATAAAAGAAACTAGTACCCCCCTTGTTTAACTCGGTATGAATGAAAAACGAAAATACAAGGTTAAATCTTGATAACATCAAATTATCCTGAATATTAAGTGTCAATTTTCCCCGATAATGCTTGTAATTTATATCATTTATATGGATTTATGCTTGTTTTCCATTGTTTTCCACTTTCAGGTAAATTACGAGCATTGGAGCTAAAGAGTCGCGGAATTGGAGAATTATCAAAGATTTATTAGAGTATGCTCACTTTTAAGAAGTTACGGCGTAACTCATCTCTCACATTACGCCGTAACTAAAGCGTGACTCAGAAAGCCAACTTATCAGAAGATTACGGCGTAACTCTCCCAAAAGACTACGACGTAACTACATTAGGTCAAATGATGTTCCGCGCCGCTGATAACTACACCGTAACTCTTGCATAAACTCCTGCGTAACCAATAAATATTGAAGATACAGCGTAACTACTTATAAGGTTACGCCGTAACCAGCAGATCTAGTGAAAATTACGATGAAATAGAAGATTACGGCGTAACTATTCTATTAGTTACGCCGTAACCCAGATCTGGCCTATAAATACCCCACGATTTCTAGCATTTCAAAGCATCCCATTTCACACACCATAACCAAAGAACGTGGGATGAAGCCAAAGGCAGGTCTAGAGGAGCATACGTAGCTGTCTCCAAGGGAGAAATCACTCCCATACGATAAGCATTAGCATTTTATCTTTTCTTTACTTTCGATTCATGTATTTCATAACATTGAATATTGAATTGATTTGTATGGTTAATATGAGCGGCTAAGCACCTCTTGGTGCTGGCCTAGTTATGATTCCTTAATTGTTTTGTTTGCGTTTATATTACTTCTGTATAATTATTTCTAAGTGTATGTATGCATAGTTTATTGGTAGCTACCCTTGTTTCGGTAGTTCTGAATGGCGGTAGAGGCTAGTTGCTTAGGAGATATGACCAACTGACCCTAAGTGAGTAGACTGAGACGGGAAGGGTAAGATATGACCAACTGACGACCCTTTCTACTTGTGCGATTTGACCAACTGATCACCTACCGTTTGGATACACTTAAGTATTAGGGGGTGAGTGTTTAAGTTGCTAACGCCCGGGCACTCACTATTATAAGTCTAGCATGTAGCGGTACTTAATGACTCGGCTTAGGGGACCAGGAACAACTGGACTTATGAGAGGACACCTAACTTCTCCAGTGATGGCATCTTTGCTGATAAGTTAAGGCGAATTGACCAAATGCTGTCCTCTCGACTTTGACCCCACCTGAAGTAATTGGAAGTAATTAGACGTAGACATTACTAGCTAGGATGAATAACTAGGTTAGCACCACTCTCCTCTATTGATTGAACCTTTGCCTTTATTTGATTTTATCTGCCTTAGTAGTTAATTAATTATCAAAATCATATTAAAATCTGTGACACCTAGACTTAGTATTAATCCAACACACATAGCTCTTGGGACGACCTTGTTTTTACCGAATACTACACTACACACGACCGGGTACACTGCCCATTAGTGCATTAGGGTAGACCATAGGTATAACAAGACAATATAAATATTAGAACCCGGTCAGTAAAACCTGCATCAAGTTTTTGGCGCCGTTGCCGGGGAGTTATATTAGGATTGCTATTAAGCCTTTCATTTTTGTTTTGTCTTAATAATTTCTCAAATTCTTACGATCACTATTCAAGTTTTCAAGTACCATGGAAGTTGTTAACATTAATGACCTCACTCTTGAGGAATATTTAGCGTTAACAAGGGAAGAACAAGGACCAGGGATTGTTAGGCCGGCTATCACAGAAGATGCTCAATTCGAAATCCAACCTCAATTCATGAGGGAACTACGCGCAAATCCCTTCTCTGGAAGCATTACCGATGATGCTCATGAACATATAGACAACGTGGAATACATTGTCAGCCTATTCAAAATTCCTAGTGTCTCAAACGATGCTGTAATGTTACGGGTATTACCTATTTCTCTTACGGGAGTTGCTAAAAGATGGGTTGATCAATTACCTGCCGGAACAGTCAACACCTGGCCTATCCTAAAAAAGTATTTTATTCAGAGATACTGTCCTCCATCTAAGACTGCTAAGCAATTAGAAGAAATCCATAACTTCAAGCAAGAGGGTGATGAAACGTTGTACCAGGCATGGGAAAGGTATAACGACTTATTATACAAATGCCCTACTCACGACCTCAACAACCAACAAAAAGTGAACGTCTTTTACAAAGGTCAGAACATCTCCTTAAGACAAATGATCGATTCTCAAGGGCCAATTCCTGGGATGACTCCAACATTGGCCTTGGAAACTATTCAAAAGATGGCTGACCACTCTAAAAAATGGAACAATGGGGGGAGCAACCGAAGTAAGAATGGAAATATGGAAGGCCTTGCAGCAATAAACAACAAATTAGAAAGTCTCGGAAGAGACATGAAGAAGCTCAAGGAAAATGTGCATTCCATTCAAGTAGAACAAAATGGAGCTCCACCTCCTAAGGAATGTTCCTCCAACGAAGAAGTTAAAAGGATCGGAGAAGTAAAATATGGAAGTGGGAGCCCTTTCAACAGATACAATGATAACAGGCCCAAATATCGAGAAAAGTCCCGTGATTCTACACAAGAATCGACAACAATCCTCCTAGACCAAGCCTTGAAGAAATAATGCATAGGCACATCGAAGAATATACAAAAAATGGAGATAAACTCAAGGAATGGATGGTCAAGGTGAAAGAAGACACCAACATGAACCTGCGGAACCAAGATGCTGTAATTAAAAACCTCGAAACACAAATTGGGCAATTAGCTAAAAACCTTGAGACCAGTAATGCCAAAGCTATTGCCTGCAAAGCCATATTTGCGCAAGATAAGGCAAAGAAAGAACAGTGCACATCTTCTATCACCAATGATCTGTCCGGGATTAACTACCTGAAAGAAGATGGTAAATCGGAAGACGACGAGGTCCTGCCAAGCCAACTTCCTGAGAGACAACAATACCAGGAAAGTTTTCTTCTTCCATGCACCATTGGTAGTATTAAGATTCCCGCATTAGCTGATTTGGGGGCCGGGGTAAACCTTATTTTTGCCACTTTATTTAATAAAATAAAACTTACCAATTTAAAAGAAACAACAATGATGATAAAAATGGCTGATTCCTCTAAGGCTGTACCAAGGGGAGTAGTAAATAATGTGCTCCTAAAAATTGGAAAATTCTTTTTTGCCACTGATTTTGTGGCAGTTGACATGGGGAAGCGGGAGGCTTACAACTTAATTGTTGGAAGACCTTTTCTGGCCACTTGTAGGGCTCAAATTAAGGTTTTTGAAAAACAGATTTCTTTGGGAACTGAAAATGAATGAATAACTTTCAGTATAAAAGAGCATTTAAAACAAAATTTTGAAATTTCAAATAATGTTGATGTTGTTAATGTTCAATTACTCGATCCTCCTCTACATTATGATCCTAGTACTAATAATAGTTGAGAGAATGTTGATAATTGCAAGCAGAAACAGGGAAAGACTGTCCAGGTCCAAGGTATTAAGGAAGCTCCGATTCCAAACAAACATTTCTGCAACCCGATATTAACCGAGGATAACGAATCAGTGACAGCATGGCCCTCGTGTAATCCTTTTCGAGAATCTTGCGAAAGAAAGGCGGACGAATGGTGTTAGGTCACTAGTTTTACAACACAAGCTTACAAGAAAGAGATAAAGGCGATTGAACAAGAAACCAAACACACACACACACGATATGAGTAATACGGTTACGCGTAGGAGTATGTGAAAGGAGATAACTTGAACAACCAACCTTCAAATGAAGGTTTACATAAGGTATTTATAGGCAAGGAGCTAGGGCAACACACCTACTCCTTCCCTTTCTCCTATGGGCTTGGGCCTAAGCTCATGGGCCTTCTACATAAGCTTAAGGCTAATAACAAACATAAAGGCCATACTAAGCTAACTATTACATATGAGTAACTAACACTTGAATAAGGTTTAGGAGTGATTCCAACAATCTCCCCCTCAAGTGTTATTACAAATGAGTAACAAACACTCAAGTGTTGGTGATGAAAAACGGTGAAGGCGTTGATGTAATAGTAGCTTTGACGTCTTCTGACATTCTTCTTTCTTGCGAGAAGAATTGCCTTGATTTGAACAATCTACCCAGTGTAGAGAGATAGTTTACTTTGAACGGTTATGCTTTGACGTCATCTTTAACTTTGTTCTTTGATCATTGTTCTTTGTGGTGAAAGTGATAGTATGTTGTTGTCTGCATCAAGTTTGCCTCAGGTCTGCTTCGCTGCTACAGTGTCTCCACGTCGTTCTTCAACATGCTCACACGCTCCTTTGACGTTTGGAATTCAGTACTGATGGAGTTCTTTAAGTCTTTAACTTTGTAAATTCTCTGTATTGACGAAGAATCATTCTGACTGTTGTGTTGCTTTTGGTTAGAACTTCCATTAGTGATGATGTTGGCGTGAGCATGAGAAGAATCTGCACGATCATTCCTCTCCAGAGCTTCCATAAGAAGAAAACATTTAAACGGTTAGTAATAAGCGGATTTCGGCACTTACAAGTTTGAACTTCGAGAGTGTTAACAGAATAGTGTGAAAACACAACTCTAATTCTTACAAAGGCCGTTCCTGAATCGGAGTCCCACAAGTGAGATAACACGATGTACCAAGTACACCTACGATTCAGATGAGTCGCCGAGGTACACAAGCATCTCCTCACGCACCAGACCGTTGAGACCACTAAGCGCAATCCACGGGGAGTTGCCGAAGCGACCGCTGTCAGGTCGATAATGTTGACCCCGGCAGGAGTTTCCATTCATTCACTGAGGATCACAAATGTGAACCTCTCATAAATGTTCTCGACAGATTTCTAAGATCTGTGAAGGACTCGATATGAACCACTGATAACCTTATTTGTTGATCATCAAGTGATTAAATGTCAAGTGTACCTAAGAGATCTTTTGATGAATCTCGTGGCTCTAGACTCAATAGTGCGTTTTGGTTTTTCTGAGCGGAGACTAGGGAGAGGGTCTCCTTCTTCAATACCAGCAATCTCTAAGAGAAAGCCGATAGTTTACGTAGGGTTCCCAGTGAGAATGAAACAAGCTTCTGTTAAGAGAAACTTGAGTGGATAAGAAGGTTTAGTGCATGCGTCACTGGGTCCATGACGACTTTTAATCTTCAATACCGGCGTCACAAAGTGACAACCAGTAGCATATGAATTGAACCCGGTGTCTGCCCTAAGTTGAATAACTTGGAGGGCTATTTCTTTTCACCCTTTTCTTTGCATTTCTTTTTAATTCTTCAACTCCTTCTTTCTTCAATTCTCATTTTCTCCTTTTTACAATCATACCTAAGGACTTCTAAATACTAACTATTTGTGGTGTCCTGGGGTAGATCCCTCCGCTCTGGCGGATCATAGGACGGTTATTCCTAACCTTAGTCACCTTATAACTCCATGACTAACCTATGTTGCCATAAAACCACTGTTGTGAAAAATCTCTCAAAGTGTTTGTGAATGAAAAACATTTTAGTACCATGTTGAGATAAGATTTTGTATAAATACTACCCCTCCACATGTGCTTAAGAGTTTTAACGGTTAAAATGCACAGTGAGGAAAGAGTGCGCACTTTTTGAATTGATTAACTCAAGATAGACATTCCCCGCGAGACACAGTTACGTGGCATAGTTAAAGAGTTGCATTGTCAGCTTTTAGGTGACAACTAGCTCTAGTAACTACCTTGAAGGTGTAGACAATCCTCGAAAGGTCGTCAAACCCGTCCGAGTTCATGTTTATCAAGAGTTTCTCGAATGGTACATTCTACTCGGACTAGTCCTTTGCGAGACACGTTTACATCACTAGCGAACTAGCTTGAAATTATTACCCGTCCCAGGACAAGTCTTTTCGAAGTTACTAACAGCTTAAGCATTGTCAATTCGTTGGTTAAGTCTGAAGCACACAGATTCATTTGCATTTTACACAACATATTTCTTATCACACATTTTCTCCCCTCAAAAATGGCATATGTGATGTTATTTTTGAAAAGTTGAGAATAAATATGACCATTTTGAGTGTTGCGGGAAGAATGACCACTGTGAACAATTTTTGAACAAAGTTTTAATTCAAGTACTCCCCCTCAACGAGTGATATAAACGGTTGAGGTTTTGAAAATCATAAGGGAAAGTACTTGTTCTTTTGAGCAAAACCTTGAAAAATGAAAGGTTTGATAGGTTTTACTCAAAAGGAAGAAGCTTTCGCTCCTTTTATAAGGATTGTGGCACTGACGCGTACTACAGGGTCCTTTATTTACAAGTACGGGTTGTACACTGTAATGTGTGCACAAGCCATTGACATAATTAATCAAACATCCAAAATTATATGAAGTAAGCAATTCAAGGGGTACCGGAAGTGCGTGATGTTCCCGGAGTGTGCATGGGCGTTGAAATCCGGTTATGTTTCTCCTGGGTCGACCACCGACATAACTCTCCAACCGTCTGAACTGATCCCTTCGAAACACCCGTTCATCAATCATTGTGATGATCCGTCTCACATCCCTCCTTTCCTGAGAATTCCAGCGCTTAGGAGACCCAATTTTCTGGCGTATATCCTTCAACCTGTATGCCAATCCATCCCTAACCAGCTTCAAAGTATGATCCCCGAACTTGTGGAGTTCGCTACACGCCATTAAGCAGTTTCTTTGAAGTTCACTACGGTAAACAACGCCGAAAGGTTTGCTGATGAGTGTATATTGAGATAGCCGGTTGATATCGGAAGATCAAGCTTGGAGGAGTGAAGTTGACACGCGTCTGATAAGATTCAACAGCCAGCTGGAGATCTTCTACACGTTCCTTGATGACAATCCGTCTTATGAAGATGAGAAGTGACTTGATAAATTCACGTTGTATTGCAGTTGAGAATTGTCTCATGCGACCCTGTACCTTGGCAAGGTACATGTCTTCGATGTCATTGAGAGACAAATTCTCAAAGTCGCCTCGAGAGAAAGCATAGTCTCATTCATCTTGTCGTTTGACTACGATCTTCTTTAGGAATGTGTAGTCCCACTTAGACGAAAGGTCAACGTGTATGATGGCAACGATATCTTTAGAACTATGCACAGCATGTTGAGACTTCGGAACCTGACAGCTTCTATAGTAGATTCGTCGGCGTTCTGGCCAGTGATGAATCCCATACAATGCATCTCGGCCGTATGCCTCCACTGTGTTGGAGAACAAGTGATTGGCACGTTCCTCAATGGCTATGCAGTTTGAGTAGACAGTTGCTGGGAATGGAAGTGTCAACGACGTAGCATATTTTCTTGAATTATCATCACCGTGTAGAAGAAAATCCAGGTCTTTGTTGAAGAAGTATCTGAAAGGAATCCTTGGTTCACCTGTTTGTCCAAGTGTTGGTAGAGGTTTGGTCCAATCGGTGTAGTATGGAGGGTTGTCCCTTTGTGTGAAGTCAATGTTTGCTTCCGGGTTGAGCCAATCCATTTTGTTAGACATAGCTCGAGCAATGTTTTCAAGGTGATATTCGACCTCGAGGGCACTTTCTGAGCTGTCTTTTAGAAGTTGAAATGCTTCATTTTTGATTCGCTTCAACTCAGATTTCGTCATTTTCTTCACATGGAACTTTTCTTGCGAATTTTTGCATGCTTCAATGTAGAACCGTCTACCAAATTCTGACCTTCTTCAGGGTAGGGAGTGTTGTTAACAAGATTAGCAAACCATTCAAATTCCTCTGTTTTATCGTCATCTAGCCATGATACGACGTCCGCTTGAGCGCTTCTTCTTCTTTTTCGATGGCCTAGATGATGATTCTGGTTTCTGAACTTGTTTGGGAGAGGTGGGTTGTTGTAGGGGCTCAAGGACCTCTTCATCGCCACCACCCGTATACTCAAAGTGATCATCGGTTTTCTGAGTCGGGGGTGGTAACTCGGAATCGCCCCGAGGTTTTTCAAGAGAAGAACGAGGAGGAGATTTTTGTTGAACAGGAGCCCGCTGTGGAGGAGGTTGCATCAAAGAAGATTCACCGATCGCTTCGACGCTTAGGTGCGAGTCTTTATCCTTATCCTTGTCTTCATCGTCTCTAGGACCTTTAGACTTTTCAGCTTCAAATCTACAAGCTTCTTGAAGTTGGTAGTCCAGCAATGCTTGAAACAGCTTTCCTTCATCGAAGTAAATGTCCTGATCGTGCGGACATTTGTGTGACAAGCTTGGCCACCAATTCATTATCCGAGAAAACTACGGGATCGGTTGGATTGATTGTGACGGTTAAGGGCGTTGATCGAATAGTTTGCTTGGCGATCTGCATAAGATTTGGATAAAGTTGTTTGGTGAACAACTCCTTTGTGACTTTAGGAACGCATCTGAAGGTACTTTTTCGTGTATCCTTCGATCATTTCTTTCAGTTCCTCTTGACGGTGATTTTTCATGAATTCCTGAACAAACTTCCTTTCTCCTTTTATCTTTTCATGCTCGTCATACATATGCTGTATGTGATCAGCAAAGAAATTTAGCTTTTGTTGAGCACGTTTTTCTTTCTGACTTGTTTGAAAACTTTGGTAATCCGTTCATGAGCTTGAGAAATCCAAGATTTAGATGGTTTCTTCACGGATTTGGATGATGATTTGGTTGACTTCTTTGATGGTGGTGGCGAGGAGTGAGAAGACGAATCTGATGATGAAGAGATATGAGGAGACTCTGGATCCTTCGGAGGTTCAGAGGTTTCTTCCTTTGATCGCGCAGGACTATCTAGAAGAAACGTATCATAATCAACATCTTGATCTTTTCGGACTTCTCAGTTTACGGTTCCTCAAACTCATATTCGATAGTATCCTCCACAAGCTTTTGTTGTTGCATAAGAGTGGTGGCACCAGCTCCCTTATCGGGTTGATTAACCGCATCAGGAGAAGGTTCAGAGTGGGCAACACCACTTGATCCTCCGGGACCACCCATTTGGTCTTTAGCAAATTCTTCAGCTTTTTGAAGGTGTCTAACGATATTAAACTTCTTCCTGTATGATATATCCAGTTGCTCTTCTTCATTCATCTGAGCTTTCATCATACGGTACAAGTACAGGAGTCTTCCTTTTCTTTGTCAGCCGGGGACTTGGAGGTTTATCTGCTGAAGGAGGTGTTACGGTTGCAGATTCAGAGTAGGTAATCTCTTCATCTGTGTCAATACCTTCAGAGCTTTCGTCCACAAGCTTTCTTTGCGGTTCAGGTGTGGGAATAGGTTCAGCTTCCTTTACGGGAACAATCCTTTTACGAGGAGGATTCCTTTGGGGAAGCTTCCTATAAATATCTGTACTTGTAACACTTCCAAAGACTGCCTCTTCTTGTCCTTCGAGTAGGTGTACCAGAAGATTTTTCATTCAGATGACCAACTTTGCCTTCTTTTACGGCTAACCGATACCTTTTATATGTTTCAAGCTTTTTGATTTCGGTGGTTAGAAGGTGATCATGTAAAACCGAACCCTGTTTCTTTGTTGACGATTCTTTGATTCTGACAGATAGTATGGGTTCAGTCAATATGTCGTGATTATCTGGGTCATTGAGCCTCATGGGGATGTCAAGATGAAGTCCAAGTGCTCTCTGGATCAACAGTTTGGTGTATCTGACATAGGGAATCTTGGAGCCAAGCTTCTTGTGAAATACCATCATGTCCTCCCATATCGGCGCTTCGATTTCAATGTCCTTCTTGTTGATCAACGACCAGAAAATTTGTAGTTCCATGAGCTTGGGATGCTCATAGCCACTGTCACGACCAGAGACCGATTTGGTGATGATCATGTAGAGTGTTCTCCATGGTTGAGGAATATTCTTCAGCTCTACGTGAGAGTGCTTAGTAATGATTCCTGAAGCTTCATCATAACCAATATCTATCAAGAATTTCAGGACTGTCTCTTCAGTAGGGGTAGCAAAGAAGTCGGTCAGCAGGAGTGATAGTGACATGTTTGTGATTAAGTGTCACATTCACTGCACTTTGACCAGTGATCCTCTGCATAGAATCCCAGAATTGTTGAATGTAGACCTCCGAACTGTGGCAAAGTGTGAGAGCATGTTCTGGTAGGGATGATTCCTGAGAATATCCACAAAGAATCAAGCAGGAAGATTCAGAGCAAGTGAGGGTATCAAAGTCAACCCTAAGGTTGTTCTTTCCAATCTTTCTCGGATAACCCTCTGGAAAGATATCAGCAATTGTAAGAACTTCTGATGCATCCACAATCATTTGTTCAGCCATGTCGTGATCTGAAATAACATTAGCCAAAAGAACCAACATATCGAAAGACATAGTGTTAGTCAACAGAAGGTCTTATTGTCTAGCTATTGAATGTACAGTGTCAATGATTGTTACGAGTCCTAAGTCACTTGTTTGTTCAATAGTCCAATGACGTCGTGAAATGTTTTCGTGAGTTAGTTAACTTTAAGTTTTAAAGTTTATGTTATCACTTATTGTTCACAACATATCAAACGATTAAGTTTATTAGTGACATTATTGGATTCGTGACGTTATGATTAGTTTATTTACAAGTTTGTACACGTAACAATTCATTATGAAGGTCAATCCGGGCTTAAGCGTAGTTTTGGCAAAGTTAAGCGTAAGCAGTGATGATATACGCGTAGACTAAAGCTTACGCGTAGGATCCTAACTTACGCGTAAGAAATGTTACGCGTAGGAAAAGGGACCTTATGCGTAGAGCTTACGCGTAGGCGTATAAAGACCTTACGCGTAAGGCTTACTCGTAAGAGTAGACCCTATGCGTAGAGGTCATTGTTTACGCATATCCTTCACAGGATACGCGTAGTCCCATTGTAGAACCTTACGCGTAATAGTTATGCGTAGGATTGTTACGCATAACTTGACTACGCGTAGGGTAATCCTTATGCGTAGAGTTGCAAATGACCTTGATTCTGAATATTTGCGTAGCAAAGCCTGAAATAAATTCATCAAATCATCAAAGTTAACACAAGCATTCATTATATCAACAAGTTATGGCATGAACATTCATAACACAGTTACGCGTAGAAAGTCATACGCGTAGGTCAAAACCCTAAGGGTTAAGATTTACGCGTATAATTTCTAGCCATGGGAATTGCACCAAATAAATTCTGGTAGTTCTAAGATGTGTTGAGAGTCTATAAACCAAGTTATAACATCTAACTCGTTGTGAATCAAATTTACCCAAAGTTATGAACTTTAAACCCTAACTTCAAATTGTCAATTAGTGTTTCTGGGTGGTTAACAACCATGGAAATCATCAATTCAACCTTATATGACCATAACCCAACAATCTTTTAGACCAAAACACTTCACATTTGGAAAAACCCAATTCGACTCATAAACCCTAATTTTCAAAAATCATTAATAAGTGTTTCTGGGTAGGTTTTGATGGTTAAAATGATATTCTTGATGTATTTGGAACATTTTGACACCTTCCTTTTAACCAAAAACACACACACAATGATTGTGTGTTCATACGCTTATGCGTAGAACACCCAATCACGCGTAAAACAATTTTTAGCCGTTGGATTTGTATGAAATTAAAAACCTTGGCTTAAAAACATGTTTAGATCGTTAAAACACTTACAAAATGATGATCAAATCAACGGATAACTTGAATGAATCTTAGGCGTAGATGTATATAGTTGAGAGTAATAAATGAGAAGTGAATAAGTTAGGTGAGGTGTTTTATTAAAATTATCTTTAACATTTTGACAGTTTTGGTCCCTCCACCTTTTCCTTTTTTCAACCAAAGCCATTTAACTTCCATTTTGGTTACCAAACAAAGATTTTTAGGAAAGAAACTTGACGACACTCCCCCTTGACTAGAGAAAATAATGAAAGGTTATAAATTTAGTCCGAGGAGTGTCATTGTACCAGAAAATTTACCACCATTTGTTAAAAGAAACAACCGAGATATGATAACATGCAAGTACACAGATGTTTTGAGACAGTTAAAGTTATGATTTCTCCCCCTCAACACTTGATCGAAAAAATACTGAATTTTGAAAGATTATAGTGTTGACGGAAGAAACGTACTTGCAATGTTGAAAGAAAATAGATAGAAGAATATTTTTGTTGTTTTATCAGATTTTATACTTTTGTATTTTGTTTTTGAAAGAATTATTTACAAAAGAGATTTTGGTGTTTGATAGGTTTTTAAGACTGTTTTAGGAGGTCATCCAATTCCTCTTGAGTCAAACACCTCATACCAATCCGGTGGACCAACTCATTAAACCTAGCGAGGGGCAAGGCTTTGGTGAGAAGATCTGCCAATTGGTATTCTGTACCCACAAAATATAATTCAACAAGCACCCTGCTTCCACGTGATCCTTGATGAAATGATATCGAAGATCGATGTGCTTTGATTTCGAAAGTGCGAACTGAGTTGCACGAGATCGCAATAGCACTCCGATTGTCGCAGACATCGGGATTCTGTCAAATACGTAACCATAGTCTTTGAGTTGTGTTCTCATCCAGATGACTTGAGCACAACATGCGGACATGGCTACATATTCTGCTTCGTTGAGGACAGCGATGTACAATCCTGCTTCTTCGATTGCCATGACACCAGTTTATCACCAAGAAATTGTAAAGCTCCCGAAGTACTTTTCCGTGAGTCTAAGCATCCTGCGTGGTCAGCGTCTGAAAAAGCGATTAGTTCAAAACCGGAATCCTTCGGATACCAGATCCCCAAGTTAATGGTTCCCTTTATGTATCGGAGGATTCTTTTAGCCTCAGAGAGGTGAGTTTCAGTTGGTCGCGACTGATAACGAGAGCAAAGATATACGGCAAAGACAATATCAGGTCTGCTAGCTGTTAGATACATGAGAGACCCAATAATACTACGGTATTTTGTAGGGTCCACCAATTTCCCATGTAAATCAGCGTCTAGCTTCTTGGTATGAGCCATTGGTGTGGCATAGGTGTCACTGGTTTTCATTCCAAATTTGTTTAACAATTCAAGGGCATATTTGGACTGACTCAAGAAAATACCACGGGTGATTGATGAACTTGCAGTCCAAGAAAGAACGTGAGTTCACCCATCATGGACATTTCAAAATTTTTCTTCATTAGTTTTGCAAAAGCGATTGAAAATTTTTATGTGTAGACCCAAAATGATGTCATCCACGTAAATTTGAACAATTAAGATATGTTCCCCGTGATATTGTATAAAAGAGTTGGGTCAACCGAACCTTTGGTGAAATTATTAGCAATGAGGAAGGATGATAGCTTATCGTACCATGCTCGAGGAGCTTGTTTGAGACCATACAGAGCTTTGTTCAGCTTTGTAGACGTGATTCGGAAACTCAGGATCAACGAATCCATCTGGTTAGGTGACATAAACCGTTTCTTTAAGTTGTCCATTGAGAAACGCAGTTTGACATCCATCTGATAGACCGTCATATTCATATGAGCCGCGAATGCTAGAAATATCCGAACAGCCTCAAGACGAGCAACCGGAGCAAAAGATTCTTCAAAGTCAATACCCTCTTCCCGACGATAACCCTTAGCCACCAGACGTGACTTATTCCGGATAACATTTCCTTCAAAGATCCAATTTGTTTTTACAAATCCATTTTAGACCAATGACGTAGACTCCTGTTGGTCTTTCAACCAGTTCCCATACTTCAAGACGCTTGAATTGGTTGAGTTCTTCTTGCATGGATTCAATCCAGTTGTCTTTTGTCATTGCGTCTTTGATGTTTTAGGTTCAGATTGGCAGACAGTGAGTGCATAAATGCAATGTTCACCATCTGAGTGAAGACGTTGTCTTGTAACGACTGGTTGATTCGGGTTGCCAATAATGTTTTCCAGAGGATGGTCTTTTGTCCATCTATGTGTGGAGGGTTGATGTTGATATACATTGTGCGATTCTCGAGGATTCAAATGGTTTGTTGAAGATTCTGCGACATCTAGTGCAGCAGTCTCATTAGCAAACGGGTTGAAGAACGCATTTGGATCAAAATCTGCAGTTGGGGGTACTACATTCGAATATCATCGCAGCTTCATCATTGTTGGAAGCGGTTTGTTCAACTGTTGTGGTGGAGTCAACGGGTGTAGGTGCATCTGCAATGAGTTGTTGTAGCAGGTGTATCAGGTAAAAGAGTATTATCAGGTTGAGCAGCGGAAACAGCGGATACACCTTGAGCACGCTCATCAATATCGCCACAACAACGGAGCAAATAACCTTTCCATTTGTTGACGAGTAAGCCGGGGCTTTGTTCACCGATGATGGGGTTTGGGGAAGTTTAAGCGGTTGTGACCGGGTTCTAAGTGTTATACTCGAAGCCATTTCCGTAAGTTCATCAAAATGAGCATGAATCGTTTCCATAATCTCCCTTGTACGACGATTCCAGATTCAAAAACCTTTTGAATTATCACAGTATCCGATAAAGACTCCAATGTCAGCTTTGGCTTTGAGCTTTCCAAAGTCATCACGATCATTATTCGGATAGCAAAGAGATCCAAATACATGAAAGTGTTTTATATTCGGTTTTCTGTTATGGACGAGCTCGAAAGGTGTTTTGTTGTGGCGTTTTGTAATCATAGAACGGTTTTGAGTATAGCATGCAGAGATACAGCTTCTGCCCATAAGTAATCTGGAAGTTTAGCATTGATTAACATTGTTCTTGCAGCTTCCACTAACGTTCGGTTTCGTCTTTCGACAACTCCGTTTTGTTCGTGTACGCAATAGATGTCTGATGCTAAATTCCCACTTTCTCATAGAATTCACGAAGAGTTTGATTAACAAATTCAGTGCCTTTATCTGTTCTGATTAGTCGAACGGTTGTTTCGTAGTGAACTTGTATTTTCATGAGAAAGGTGATGATCATTTGTGGAGCTTGATCTTTGCTTCAAAGAAAGTAGACCCAAGTCCAACGTGAATAGTCATCAACAATTACTAAAATGTAGCGTTTGCCATTGATCGTTTGCACGCGCATCGGGCCACACAAATCCATGTGAAGAAGATGAAGCACATGCTAAGAGCTGTGTTCCACCTTTGAAGGAAAATGAGCACGAGTGCTTTTGCCTTGTTCACAAGCTGAGCAAAGGTGATCTTTAGAATATCGAAACCGTGGGAGTCCTTCAACTAGTTTGTGTCGAGCAAGGTTGGTGATGGTTTGAAAGTTTAGATGTGAGAGACGACGGTGCCATAGCCAGGATTTTGTTGATGTTGCCTTTGAAAGTAAACATATGGGAGATGAAGCAACCATGTCTTTCATAGAGATAGTGTAGAGACTAGAATTACGCGATCCGGACATAAGGTCATTTCCTTGTAGATCACGAATGAAACAAGTTTTCTCCCGAAAAGCAACCTCCAAATCTCCATCACAAAACCGACCTACTGAAAACAGATTATGACCGAGGCCTTCCACATAGTAAACCCTACTAATTTCGATGTTCCCATTGATATAGTCTCCGTAGCCCATGATAGCTGAAGTGATCATTCCAAAACCTGACAGTGCCAATGAACTTTGCAATAAAGTTTGATAACAGTTTAAGATTGCCTGTCATGTGTCGGGAACATCCGCTATCAACAATCCAGAGAATGATCTGTATCACCGCATTACACACATACGACACAGATGGAATAGAAGTAGATGTGGAGCCCGAAATGTTAGAGGGTTCCGTAGCAGGTATAGTAGATATACACACATCAATAGCTTTAGGTATCCACTTAAATCCTAGTGTGTTATATATCCATTTCTGCCATCTATAACTACTCTTTGCTTTAGTCTTAGTGAATGCACTAGGTGGTACTACATTCTTAGGAGGTAAAACTGGAGCTACAGGGACAACAATGCGTTTCTTAGAATCTAAAGAAGGCGGTCTACCAAGCACAGACTTAGAAAGATTAGTGGGCCTAGAGGTATTCCGGTTCTTAGGATTCCTTAAACGAGAGATGATAGCTTTAGCAACACATTTATCATGGCAATCATAATTCATACTTTTACCACAAATAACACAAGGTGCATCAAACTGAATATCAAAAGTACTTAACGGTTTAGCATTCGTTACATCACTATTTCTATTACATTTGCCGAACGCAATATCTATAGTGGAGGCAACGTGAGTCTTATTCATAGTCCTAGGGTGTTCTTCTACTTTAGCATTCTGATTGATCTTTTCGTAGGTCGCAACTTCCTATTCTTCGATTTAGTGCTCCTAGGCTGTGAAGTGCGGACATTTGGAAAAGATGCAACTATTCCTGTGTCAATAGAAGGAGGCACGTTAGCATCTTGTGATTTGGCAGGAGGGATTCTAGGTGCATGAGTACTAAGTGTTACTGGGCTAATCTCTTAATGATGGTTGGTGGAAGTTGTTCATACTTTCCTAACATTTCTCTTAACTTGAGGATAGTGTGAATCGATCTTGATTTTCGGACCTAACATTTCAAGCAAAATGCATAACTTCTTTAGTGTGTGCAAGATAATGATCAAGTTCATTTGATGCTTCATCACGAGTCTTTTTGAGTAAATCAAATATGACACCATATTCCTTTTGAACTTTTAAAAGTTCTTGTTCATATTTTGAGATTTGACACTTAAAAGACACGTTTTGATCATCCAATTGCTCAATTTTATGATCAGAAGATTTTGCACGCAATCTGGCGATTTTGTGTTGAAAAGCAAGTTGTTGATCGTGAATATCTTTTTGACACCAATTAAGACGACTAATTGCATTTGAAAGTTCGTTTGACAATCGTTTGTTTTCAACTTTTAAGGACTCGACCAAGCACATTATCGTGTTCTCAACATTTATCAGATTCAACAGTATCAGCAGAGGTATGATCAAATGCATATGACAAAGAATTCTCTAGCACAACATTATGGACATCAGCACAGATGACATCTTCCAAGAGTCGATCAACATCTTTTCTCAACAGCCTTTTACGCTTAGTATTAGAAATAGATGTTTCTGTTTTCTCGAAAACGACCTTCATCACTCCAAGTTCCTTATGAAAATCCTTTTCCCAAGCTAATGCACAATTTTTCAAATTTTTAACGTTAGGTAAAAGATTTTTCTCAAAAATGTCTCTTTGTTCTCGCGCCAGAGGCGATTGAAAATGATCAATTTTGATTTCGGAACGATATTCTATCTCATGTTGTAAAATTTTGAGGTCAGCCATGAAGATGTCAAAATATCTAAGAATTTTTCGATTTTCAGGTTTTGAATTTACTTCACGGATGGAAGGTAAAGGACCATAAATTTGTGCATAATCTGGTTGGGGATTAACATTAGAAGACTCGGGTGTTTTGATGATAACCCTTGGTGTGTTAGAAGAATCCGTTGGTGTGACGAAAGTGACCGCTTTTGAATAGTTAAAAGGTTTGTTGTAAACAACTTTTTCTAATTTTGATCGACTCGCCTCTCTGCATCTAATTCCTCTTGACGATGATATTCAACAACATTCATAAATGTAATTATCAACTTTATATTCTGCACCGGAAACTTCAGGATTTGGTTTGAATGCTTTTGTTGAAAGCTTAGGTTTGTAATCGGCAAGATTCGGTCCATATCCATTTGGATTGGGTTTTAAAGTAAACTTTTCAATGGTGTGACCGACTCGCCATGTTTGTAAACAACAGTTTTAAACTCTTTAAGTTTGTTTTGCAAGCCGATGATTTCTTCAAGATGATCATCTATTCGCTTTGTTGAATGCTTTTTGTATGCAGAGAACTGTTTTTGACAAGTTAACAACTCACCCTTAGCTTTTTGATTTTCCAAGGTGAGAGCGTTAATTTGCTTTTTATGTTCATGTTTCGGTGTTCTATTTCGCACAACAAAGCATTCTTCGCGCTAGATCACGATCTGTCTTTCTAAATATTTTTCGCTTTTGATAAGATTTGGCAAAGGTCGCTTCAAAACCGCTTTTCACGCTTTTCTTGAGTTTTGAAAAAGTTAAGTTGCTTTTGTAAACATTCAAAATCCTTGGTTAACAGTGCATTTTTGCATTTCAAGTCCCGATTAATGGCATGACATTTTTCCACTATGGTCTGTTGGTCTTGTATTAAACGAGCAAAATCTGGATGAGGCAAAGTTCGGCGTGTTCAACGTGAGTCTCAACATGATCATTACTGAGATCCTCAAGTATAACCACGGAGTCAATTTGATTATTAAGGGAAACCGTTTGGTCATCTTGATCGTCAAATATAACTACGGGTCTAGTTGAAAATCGTCGGAATGAGATGTGGACGACTCATTTTGAACATTCGAGCCTTGCCGGATTTCAGATGTTGGCGGAGATATGAGATCAGAGATAAATATGGTTTGTTCGGTACCTGAGACAAGCCATCGGTGTCATACACTGGGCCTGTGTCACTCATGTGTAACTCCTGCATATTAGCCATCAACATAACAGTGCATTGGCCTGCAAGTCCTCCATATCATCATCTGAATCTGCATTTGCCATAAAACTCGGTTCTTTGTCTGTGAGAGATCCACCAGCTTCATCCTTAAGAGCCAAAAGAAGAGCCTCTTTGAAATAAGCACGGCCCCTAGTCCTTGGCTTTGGGCATGGATTAGCCAGTGTCCCTTCTCATTGCAGCTTGTAGCATCGAAGACCATTCAACCCATTCTCGAGCATTTCCCTGCTTCCACCACTGGAGCTCGATTGTTATTCCTACCCACAAAATTAAACCCTTGACCACCGCCCATCTGACGACCATAACCACGATTCTGAACTTCAACTCGTCCATTGTTCACAACAGCTTGATTCCTTGTATTAGATGAGGAACGAATACGGTTGTTGGATTTGTTGGTATAATGGCTAAAGGCATTAGCAATCATAGCAAATCCTTGTTGCAGTGCTTCGAACGGATCAGATTCCTCATTAGCTTGAGCTTGAGCATTGTTGTTGTTTTATGGAACCAATTGAGTTTGTTGAGATGGAGGTTGTGAAGGATCATGTGGTGTGATTGTAGCAGTTGGTTGAGTTGCTGGTTGAGGAGAATAACTGTTTTGAGCATATAAGGCAAGTTGTTGATTTTCCGGAGCAATTTGAGCACGGAGAATCCTTTCCCTATCAACTTCCTTTTCATGAGGCTTCAAGTAATCGTACAACAATCCGTAGGTAGACTGATGCATGTTTTTCGCTTGACGGAGAAAAATGACATACTTCTCCCATTCAGGACCAAGACTACTTAGGAACTTAGTATTCACTGCAATTCTTGGCATGTGGATGTTGTGTTTATCCAAATCATTGATGATGTCTGAAAATCGGTGATGATAGGACTCGAGTGTTTCTCCAGGTTCAATCATGAAGTGTTCATAAGCCAAGTAAATTTTGGATTCCAAATCTTCCTGATTGAGTACAGATCCTTCCATAAGAAGACGAATATGATCCCACATTTTCTTTGCAGTTTTTGAGCATCAACACTACGAAGAATTAGGTTTGGTAATCCTAGGAGGATATATTCCATTGCAAGTTCATCTGCTTCATAGTGTAGAAGTTCTTGAGGATTCAAGTCTGCAACATTAGCAATGTTCGTTTGTTCATCTCTTGGTGGAATGGCATTTGGATCTCCTGGTACAATGACAGTAGGCATCTCAAATGGACCTTCCAAGATAACCTTCTTTAAGAACTTTCCATGTGGCTTCTTTAGATCACAAAATCTAAAGAACCTTATCACCCATTGATCGTAGTTTCCTGGAGTGAGCATTGGAGGTCTATCAAGTGATCCAGCCTCATGAATTGATTGTTGGCTGCTTAAAGTTTCAAACATCTTTGCAAACCAAGTGGGTTCCCTCATAGTGATCCTTGATGGATGTTGATGAAAGTCATTTGTGTACGGTTGAGCTTGAAGACTTTGTGGTGGTTGAACCATTTGAGGTTGTGGATTTGCAGCAAGTTGTGGAGTATGTAGTTGGTTAAATTGTTGTTGATAAATTGCTTGTTGTTGATTCCATTGTTGATGTTGTGGAGTTAGTTGTTGTTGACGTTGAGGATGAGGATAAGTGTAAGGGAAATAGTTAGAGTATGGTGGTTGTGACATGTTGATAAACTTATGTTGGTAAAAATGGATCTTTGTAGTCGAATGAACCTTTGTTGATGAAGTATCCTTAGGCGTAGAAAAAACAAGAACCAAGTAGCACTTATGCGTAAAAACACCAAAGTTACGCGTAACAATGAGGAGTTACGCGTAGGATTTAGTTTACGCGTAAGTAGGAAAAAACACTAAAGTTAGGCGTAGACAAAAGTTATGCGTAGAAAGTTAGGCGTAGGATTTTCTTATGCGTAAGACTAGGCTTAGGCGTAGGGAAAATCTTAGGCGTAGGATTTCTACGCGTAAGCTTATGCTTAGGCGTAATTTTAGGGTTTTTGCCCAAATGATCTTTACACTATCACAGTACAAAAGATATCCAAAGTCGACGTATTTTCAGACTTATCCAAGTAAGAAAACACGGAATAAACCACTAAAATGAAGATCAAACCAAGGAGGCACTTACGCGTAGTTTTAGGGTTTTACTACGCGTAGGTTTACTCGTAACTTTGATTTTGCCCAAATATGTTTCTAAACCAGATTTTTGTTATGGAATAGCGTTAATAGTACCAAAATAACACAAAAGTGTGAATCTTGATGAACTAAAACGGCTAAACAGGTTACGAGTAGAACTTCACCCACGAACAAAATCAAGTTCAAAAACGTTTATCCACGCGTAAAGTTTGAAACTTTTTGTCAAAAACAAGTATTTTAACACCTTAAAACGTTGAAAGTACAAGAATCTTGGATTAAAAAGTGTAAAAAACAAGTTTTTAAGCGAACCAAAGAACACGTTATCTTTACGCGTAAGACCAAAACCAAGAAAATTTCAAAAAACAAAAGTGTACACCCAACTATTTGGCGATTGATACCACTGTTAGGTCGCTAGTTTTACAACACAAGCTTACAAGAAAGAGATAAAGGCGATTGAACAAGAAACCAAACACACACACACACGATATGAGTAATACAGTTACGCGTAGGAGTATGTGAAAGGAGATAACTTGAACAACCAACCTTCAAATGAAGGTTTACATAAGGTATTTATAGGCAAGGAGCTAGGGCAACACACCTACTCCTTCCCTTTCTCCTATGGGCTTGGGCCTAAGCTCATGGGCCTTCTACATAAGCTTAAGGCTAATAACAAACATAAAGGCCATACTAAGCTAACTATTACATATGAGTAACTAACACTTGAATAAGGTTTAGGAGTGATTCCAACAAATGGACATACCCTCACGAGGCTGAAAGACATGATAAGAAATTAGCATTTGAAGATTGGTACAAAATAAGATTTGGAGATTCAGAAATCAATAAGGGATTGGTTAAGCAATTAAAATGCAAGTACAATGACTATCGTCTTACTAATGCAATAACTAATGGTGAAAGATCAAGCATAAGTGCAACAAGCAGTCTTATAGCTGAAGATGATGATTGAGGAAAGTCATGTAATGAGTGGCTTTCAAAAAAAATTGGAACATGTGGCATCGGTAACACTGCAAGAAAAAAGGGTTTTAACAATTGGATGAATGAGTGCCGCCAACTAGTTGAGGAAGTCGGCCAAGTCCAAAGGCCCCCATAAAGCCCCGCGGCTCTGAGTCTAACTTAAAGACTCGTAAATAAAGAAAAGTGCTCTTTCGGGAGACAACCCGAATTATCCCTTTCTTTTGTTTTATTTCCATTTCTGTAGGGTTTTGTGTTTTTAACCATTTTTGCAGGAAACTTGGAGTAATTGTTGCTGCAGCATGCTGATCTGACCATAGTTACGGCGTAACTCATCTTAGTGGTTACTGTGGAAAACTAGAAGGGGGGGGGGTTGAATAGTTTTACCAATTAAAACTTCGTCTTAAAATATTTAGATCAATTTATGTCAATCTATTTAGATGTGTATGTTGGACGTTGATAGATAGATATATAAAAAGTGTAATGAAAGATAAAGAGTAAGAAGCACATAACCACGACACGAGTATTTATAGTGGTTCGGCTACAAGGACACCTTCCTTGCCCTACTCCACTCCCCGAGTCACCTACTCGAGAGTTCGTAATCACTACAGGACACCAACTCCTTATGGCGGAGAATCCTTCACAACGTCGCCTACTCTTTTTCCGGTACTAGGCTAACCCCTGAGTTCTTTACACCAAGGTGAACCACACCTACCACAACGTCGCCTACCCTTTATCCGGTACTAGGCTAAGTACCGAGTTCCATTACAATGGAGGAACTACTACCCAACACTACACAACACCTAATCCCAAAGGAGACCCACTCCTTACTACAACACCATCAAGGATATCAACATCCTTGGAAACAAACTATCACTATATGTATAACGATGCACCTCATCGATTATACGACCTTAGCATTCTTCACTAATGCCACTTGATTTGATTTCTAGGCATTCTTCACCAATGCCCTTGACACAACACTTGGCACCTTTCACTAATGCCTTCGTCTTGACACCTTTAGCATTCTTCACTAATGCTCTTGACATGGACGTTAAGCATCTTTCACTAATGCTTTCGTCTTGACTCTTTCGGCATCTTTCACTAATGCCTTTGACACAACAATCTTATGGAGGAAGAAAGAACTATCAACAAGAGAACCTCAGTAGTCTTGATGATGACGAAGCATGGCAACTCATGGACTTGAGCTTGCTCGACTTCAAGAGGTGGTGATCTCGCCTTTAAGAGGAACCTAGAGAATCACATGAAAACAAAAGACAAACTACATAGAAAGATCCCTTAGGATCAGTGGTTAGAGAGTTACAGTACTTGGGGAAAGTATGTGTGAGAGTGGCAAGCCAAAAGGAAGAAATGGCTCACTATTTATAGAGGAGAAATGCTTACTGTTTGTTAGGAATTGGAAATTCCATGTTAAAGTGTCGGTCACCCCAATTATGGTCTAGCACAACTTAGCTCGTAGACATGTCGTTTGTTACGTTATTTAGTAGTTTATTAGTTAGTTTGTATCGTAGATTAGTTTAGTGTAAAACTATGGAGGAAGGATGGGTCTTTACCCACTGTATGCCTGATCCACAGTCCGATAGGAGGGCGTAGTATTTGTAACTATAAATACCCCTTCCATCCATGGAAGGGGTGGTGCTTTCTCATTAATCTAACCTTTCATTTGTATTTCTCTCTCTAGAAACACCCTCTCCTCTCTTCATCTCTCTAAAATGGCTACCATATTTAATCATCTACCTAGACCACCCGAATCATCTAAACAACATAAAATACATGATCCTAAAAATGGTACCAGAGCCTAGGTTTTTCTTGTTATTGATGATTCGTATGGTTTTATGGTGTGGGTTTGGATGCGGTTTGATGTAGTTTTAGTAGTACGGTTTTGGAAACATAGTGGTGTTGTTTGTTACTTGATTGACATATTGTTTGATACGGGTTTTATGTAGTTTTTTTAATGATGGCTAAGCTAGTGTTGAATCTGATGTTAGTGAGTCTTGAAACTGTTTGAGATATGGTCAGTTTTATGAACGTGGTCTATTTTATGATTGAGATATGGTTTTACACTAGTTTTTAATCATATGCAGTTTTTAGTTTTTGAGTTTGCATATGCAGTTCTTATATGCGGTTTTCTGTCAAGTTCTTCATAGAGGTTTGTCATTGTGGTCCAGATTCATTGAATGGTCAAAAAGTCAAAAGCGACTTGTCAAGATATGGTCAAAAAGTCCAAAGCGAGTTGGTTAAAAAAACGATTTGTGTCAAACTGCTTTTGAGCGGTTTGTCTGTTTTCTGTCCTGATTCAATGTATCTTGTCATGGTCAAAAGCGATTTGTCATGGTCAAAAGCGACTTATGTTTATAAGTAAGCGATTTGTGATGTAATAAAAGAACCGACTTGTTAAAAATACGTTGAGTTTTGACTCAAGTGTTACTCTACGACTTGATTAAAAAGGTGAAGAAGGTCAAAAGCAATTTGTTGACCCGCATATGAATGATCATATAAAAAAACTCGACACAAAACAAGACTCATCTCATCACACGATCCAATTTAAATACAATATAACATTACAAGGAAAAGAATGGATCTTAGCTTCGTTTATGTATGGTTGTTTAAACACTTAGATCTCAAAAATCTATACACAAAGAAAACGAGTACATCATCGATCCTATTTTTTTTGAAGTCTCATGCCTTCAGTGACTATTCGAACTCTTGAAAGAAAGTCCAATATATTCATCTCAAACTCTCTTGCCATTCGAGTACATCATTAACAAATTCAAACAAGAAATTCAGACTTTAAAGGACGAATATTATGACTAAAGATCTTTAAAGCACGAATTTTTAAAGTCATCACAGATGAGTTGGTTCACTTTCCGAATCATAAGGATGAAGAACAATAACAAGGGTGTTATTTTCTCATCTCTGTTCGTTCATACATAACAAATCAAAGTATGGTAGACAACGAAATATAACAAATCAAAGTGTTACACTAGTTAAACCTACCCGATACATAACAGATTTT
The DNA here is from genome assembly GCA_910596185.1 of Chrysanthemum makinoi. NCBI lineage: Eukaryota > Viridiplantae > Streptophyta > Magnoliopsida > Asterales > Asteraceae > Chrysanthemum > Chrysanthemum makinoi. The sequence continues at coordinate 207,180,294 of OU343221.1, read as the reverse complement.
GAAGATTTGAAACCTATTTCAATTATCTCATTGCCATCCCTGTGGCTAAGTCAAATCATGTACTTCTAGCCATCCCTGTGGCGTACTCTATTCGATAAGATCTAAGAAGACATAGTCTGAGTATGTAGTGATTTTACTCGGTATGATTGTATGTGATTTATAATGGAGTGTCATCTGAGTTTAGATGAATTAGTTTGATAGATTTGAATGAATGCTGGGAAAGATGAGTTATTGGAGTGATATGTGTGGGGGCTGATTTCGGTGTATTAGGGTTAGATGGTGTGAGTAGGTTTAGGAGAAGAGGCGGACTAAATAAGAGATTATTATTAGGGTTTGAGGTAATGTGAGAAGTGTGTGTTATATACCCGAAATATTAGGGCAAAACCGGTTTATGTATTTTGATGGGCCGTGTTGTACTATTACAGATGTGGGTTTGGGCTGTGTATGTTACTATTGAACTAAGACCCGTACAATTGCTAAGTGATATTAGACTTTGATGTTTGCATGTGGGCGTGTATAATGGATAAATGGTTGGCTATGTATTGATATTTCGTAACATAAATTATCAGATGAGACTTGGACTAATTTGTTTGATGAGTCGTTGGTAAAAATAATTTGCGCTATCTGATTTTTACTATCTCAAATTACGGATACATATGTGTTGATATTTCTCAAGAATGAATGGTATGTCAAAGATTAAAACCGGATATGGGCTTGAATTGATATGTGAGGATTAGATTTGCTGAAGTGTGGCTTGGCTTGAATTGAAATCGGTGTATGCTTTTGTGAGTTGGACCGGGCCTGAGTAGTATATGTGATGACTTGGATATTGGATGTTGGACAGAGGCTTTTCAAGATTAGTTCTATGAGATTTGGACTCGATGAGTTTGGTTGATTTAAGATTTGAGGATGAGATTGGTTGTGGTATGATGATTGGTACTTTGGTGTATACATTTTCACAGAGAATTTTATGTTTCGGCTTGAACTGAAAGTTGAACAATATTGACTACGGGGTTGTTTGTACGGTATTTCTTATTTGGCTTTGAAGAGAGGTTTTTCTGGGCTTGGTTACTTATTTTGTGTTCTTTCTTTCTACCCTTTCGCGAAGATGACTTGTTTGGGCGCTTATTGAGTGTGATAAAGGCTTGGCTATTTAGTTACGGTTGTGATTCTTTCTCGCTTAAACCACAACGTAACTATCACTTTGGTGTCTCACACAGTTGAGGATACGTCAAGAGGTTTTGTACATTGGGTACACTGTTTCTTCTTCACAAGGATTAGTACAAGTTTAAGTAACAAATCTGGGGAATTTCACTTCATGATCAAGTTTGGCATATCGGTTTACTTCACCATGTTGTCACTGCAATAGCCGACAGAATGCGTAAATGATGTGTTTACCAAAGTGTTTATTGGATGGGTGATGATATTGTTGATGTTGGATAATGAACCGTTGATGAACCGCTGCATGTTCCCCTAAAACAGATATTCACCATAACCAAAGTTGGCATAACACATTCAAGCTGACATTGTTTACGGTTTTGTCTTGATTTTGTAAAATCCCGCGAAAGAATCTATTTCTCTGTTTAAATCATAGACTTGTAAAATCCCATGATGATGGAAACATCTTGGTAATAGTAAAGTGCATTTCCTGTTCTATCTCTCGATTTATTCTTGGTTTTGTAAAATCCAGCGAAAGAAACTATTTCTCGGTTTAAACCATAGAATTGTAAAATCCCGTGATCATAGAACCATCCTGGAGAAAGGAAAGTGTATTTTGGAATCTTATCTGATGCTGATAATACGATTTCTGCTTCGAAGAAGGGATAAAAGGGTGTACTTCATGAACTGGGTGATTGTTTGGATATTCTTCATGGTTGTTTGGTTATTACAAGGTTTTACGGGGTTATGTGCTATTAACCATGGTCGGGATGAAAACCATTATCATAGTTCACTTAAAACGTCAAAGGAGGCTAGATTTGAGCTTTTAACCAGAAAATGTGACAACGGGGTTAATTCACTATTATTTATTTGAGGTTGAAGTGAAATATCACGGGCAAGTGTACTTAGTATCTGAAGGTATCGGGGATGGTTGGATGAAGATTCTTCAAGATCCTTGTTCAAGCTTATTATCAAAAACAAAGACTTGGAAATCTAGTTATTGTTGGGTGACTTTTTCCTTTTCTTTTACCACTTGGGGGAATTGGGCTCTTACCACCACAAAATAACTATCACTTTAAGGAGTTACGTTGTAGTGCTAAGTGTCACATTCAATTGTGGATTCTCAAGAGGTGATGTACGTCTTATACTTGATGGTTGGTTAGATGAAGAGTATAGAGTACTTAGAGATTCAATGGAGGATGAATTCTCGGCACCGCTCTTTGTTACACATGTGCAAGTTTAAGTCACGAGTTCGGATTAGTTTACTTCAGTGTCAAATTCATCATATTGGGTTTTCTCCATCAGCTATCACGACAAATAGCCTACTAAATGATAATGAGGTTGATTACAAGTTTGCCAAGAGTAGATGAAAAGAGAGAGATTATGACGTTTGAACACAATAGTTCAAGCCTCGTTCTCTAAAGAAAAGAAAAGTGTACGTCTCAGTGCGCTTTATCTTTGAAAGAAGATAAATCTTCTTATGACGTTTGAACACAACAATTCAAGCCTCGTTCTCTAAAGAAAAGAAATGTGTATGTTTCAGTGCACATTATCTTCGAAAGAAGAGAAATCTTCTTATGACGTTTGAACACAATAGTTCAAGCCTCGTTCTCTAAAGAAAAGAAATGTGTACGCTTCAGTGCGCATTATCTTCGGAAGAAGAGAAATCTTCTCAATTATGACCATTCTCGTCAACATGCTTCATGATTTTTCCATGTGCTTTCAATTATCAAGTGAACCGGACTACCGTTGATTGTTTTCGTATTCCACTTGCTCAATTATAATGACGATGGCGACATCATATGCTACCTTTAAAGGGGAGAAGTGTGAATAGAATACATTTGGATGATTTTCATTTATTCAATCAAGAATGGCAACTCCGTATGCTATTCTTGAGGGGGAGAAAAAGTGTGAATTTACTGCATGGTTGATTGTTATCTGAGAATAAATGGTCAAACGGCTCCAAACTCATGTAAGAACCGAGCTTCTTCTTATCGGGTCATCTTTGCATAGAGTTTCTTCTAAAAGCCGTTGGTTGACATCTTCTCACAAGCTGATATGAGTTTAATGACAAAGTGCTTCCGGTTAATGCTTCAAGTACACATCAACATGATGATTCCGAACAATCTCTCTGTTCTTGTTTGATGTGCTTGGTAGTTTGGTGTTACCATTTTGTGTGTTCGTTGCGGGCTGATTGCTGATTTCCTTGATGAACATCTTTCTGTTCTTGTTTGATTGGGAGGGATTTTAGTTAAGGGGATTTGCAAGATGTAAGTTAATTGGGATGCTTTTTGGTGTGATGAAGATGTTAACTATCTATTCCCCAACTGGACAATCTTGAAGAAGGTCGAGTCTACAGTATGTTCTACATTTTCTACTGCATGTTAGAAGACTAAAGACGAGTTGCATTTAACAATCTAAAGACTTCTTCATATTCCGTGCATTCATCATAAAGATTGTCAGTTTAGGGGAGAGCACTAATTGGGGGAGTGTGAAATCAGATTCAATCCCAATTAGACTTGCTCATATTCTTCAGCAAGTTGATTCTCACAAGAGTCCAAGTGTTCTTCTCAACAGATTTCTAGAATACGTGCGTATAATGTGTTGCTGATTCTGAAGTATCAAAACCAGCAAGGGGGAAGGAGACACGTATCTAAACGCGAGTAAACTTGATGAACTTAATACTTCTAAGTGATTGAAGATATCCCGGGAAGACAAATGTCATTACCGCAAAGACACTCAAGGTTTGACTCATGGCATTTAGTGTTCTTATTCCAACTATGTGAGGGAAGAGATAGAAGAGTTAGTTTCTGGTGATAAAAGAGGTACACAAGTGTGTGATGATTTCGATGCTATCAAAATCATCAGGGGAGAGAGATTGTGTACATTGGGGACGCTCAGCTGTTTCACTTGAGTGCTTAATCAGTGATTCAGAGATATAATCACTTATTCCGGAGTTGACATCCGCAGAGATAGTCATCCGCAGAGATAATCAGTGATTCGGCCTGCTTCTTCAATGTTATCGGTTATTCTCTCTTTGGGCATTTGGGTACTTCGGGTTCTTGAGCTTCATACACTTTCGTCGGGGGGAGAGAAAAGTATACATCGGGGTTATTCTTTGGCTATTGGACTTAATCTGCTACTTCGATGGTATAAGTTTATCTGTCTTCGGGTATATGTGTATTCGGGTACGTGAGCTCTAGTCTAAGAGACTGACTGCATCAATTCATCTACTTGGGGGAATTGTTCTCTTAACACCTTTTGTAATGGATCGCTTCAGACTTCAGTGGAAAAGGAATTTGAGAAGAGTCATTCAAGCGTATGATGATACGTTGCTGTTCTTGTTGATGATATAACCCTGAACGAAGAATCACAAAGATCATTCTTAAAAGGAGCAACAAGATCGATGATAATGGTGTGCTTTCTTGTTCACCTGACTAAAGCAAGCTTGAAATAGAGCTTCGAATCTGCTCAACATAAGGATTTTCGGTTTTGGGGGAAGCTGCCAAAGTCTCTCTTTCTCAAAGGATCGGGTTCTATCTTCTATTCTGGAGCCTCGGAAGCTTTGGTGGTGGAAGTTTAAGAGATGACGAATTCTATCTTCTACGACGTGCTATTCAATATCTTTATCTCGGTACTCGTATCATCATCTTCTTAAACTATATCATCTACTCCATCCTTGTAAATATTTATCAAAAACCAAATACAAAAATATAAAACCATCAAAAAGAAAATAGAAAAATATAAAACCAACAAAAACCCATAAAAATCAGAAAAATTTAAAAATACAAAAAATATGTTTTCTTAGACATGTCTTCTGGTATCGATAACATCTATGGTCTTAGAAATGTCATTCAATAATGGCACGGGACCATAGATGAAGTTCGAGCAGGAGGTGTAAATATTCTTTTCCAAAACATGTCTCAAAATATGGCTTACAGTTACTTCAGACTGTAACCCGTGCTTAAACCATGGTTTGCTATTATTTCAGATAGCAACCCGTTCTTCAAGAAAGGAAAGTGCTGCGCTAAACCAATTTTCAAAAATTTCGTGCACTTATCCTAAAACATAATGAGGAAAGTATGTCGAAGGACTGCTATTCCTACACAAATGTTTTTCCCTCTAAAATTCTTCAGAAAAATATTTGTTGTATTTCAAAATGGTGGAAATCGAGTTGCTTGTAAATCAATCAGTTTCAGAGTTTTCGTAAAAAATTGAAATCTCAATCAATGACTTCAGCGCTTTTAAACTCTTCAGAAAATAAGTCATTGATTGAGGGGGAGAATGTTTTCAAATCTATATCATCTAACGAGCTTATCTAATTATCCTATATACTTAAATGTAAAACATGTTAACCTACGTTGAAGGACTAGGTGCCTAAGATATGATTGTTAGGATTAGATGATTAGAGTTTGATAAACACATTATTCCCATGCTTTATATGAACTGATTGATATGTTGAATTTACTTTTATTAGTCGATTGCTGTTTGGGTGATGTCGACCACCATATATCTGTATGTGTGTTCACTAACGTATGCAGGTATATTGGTATATAAGAATGTTCCCGATCCGGATCCCACAATTGAAGATGATTGGATGCCAAAAGGAAAGGGTAACTATATCTTGGGTTGACAAATGAAGAAACAGAGCTTAATTTGACATCTATGGAAAGTTGCCATGAAAAAAATGCAACGTAAGAGGTCTCACTGTATCAGCAGATGGTTTTCTTCATCATCAAATGAAGAAACGGAGCTTAATTGGACCTCTTTGAAGAGTTGGCATGACAAATGCAACGTCAGAGGTCTCACTGCATCAGCAGACGGTTTTCTTCCAGCCCTACAGCAACAACAGAAGCTTCTGAACCACCTAACGTATCTTTGTGCAGAAAAATAGTGATGATACCATTTTTTAAACAATTTTTAAATAATATTGTTTTGAAAAATGGAAAAATATTGGTTTTGAAAATAAATTGGACTTAATTTTGAAAATCACCGGACTTCATTTTATCAAAACTTAAGTCACTCAATCATCGACTACGGTCATTGATTGAGGGGGAGAGTGATTTCAATCTTTAACATTTTCAAAAGATATTTCATCATTAAAGTCCGTTTGTACAAAATAAGTGGTGAGCTATAGATTTAATGTTATGTCATGGTATGATTTTCTTTAAAACTCAAAGATCTTTCAAAATGAAATTTTTTCTGTTCTTGTTTGATTGTGAAATTGTTTTATTTTACTTAAAGATCTCTTGAAAACTATCATACCTGACACTAACAATCTTTAATGTCGAAATTGGTCCATATCAGTCATTTTTCAGAAATTAAATCTTGCCACGTCTTTCCCTAAAATTTTCTAAATGATTTAAATCAATTGGGATCACAAATCTCAATTGGTTTGAAATTTTTGATCAGGGAAGAGATCGTGATTTAAATCTCAAATCGGTTTTAAAAGGGTGATTGTTTCAAAAGCACTCCTTCCTTCATGTGCCAAACGATTTTGAAATACATAATGCACATGATTGTGGAGGAGCATTTAACCATAAACCAGAAGAGCTTTTAAATCAGGCACATATTCTCCCATGTTTTCCAAACCTTATTAAATCACTTGGGATCCAAAATCTCAAAGCGTTTGATATTTTTGATCGGGGGAGAATTTGTGATTTAATATGAAATTTGATAAACCATGATCGTTTTGATTCAAAGTGCAAGTTCTCCTTAATATGTGCTAAACTCTTTCGTATACCGATGCACATATTGAGGGGGAGCGAATGGTTTCCATTGACAATCGTGAAAAGTACTTCAAAAACCTCTTTCCTCTATGTGCAAAATGATTTTCAAATATCCAACACACATTTTGAGGGGGAGAATTTACCAAAGAAATTCTAATGGATTTTTCTACGGAAATTGTGATCATGAATACATTTCAAAGAACTCTTGCCTCCATGTGCTAAACAATTTTAAAATCATATGCACATGTTGAGGGGGAGCATTTCTAAAAGATCAAAACAATTAAGGTACAAAATGCTTTGATATTATATCACAAGTACCTTGATTGATTTTCCAAATGATTTTTCAATTGGTTTCGAGAAGGAAAGAACAATACCAAAAGACCGACCAATTTACTTTATGCATGGTGTTATAAGGATAGTTAGGTTAGGTATTCGTTCCCACGATCTCGCCAGAGCCGGACGGATCTACCCAAGGACAATCCTCTAGATATTGTAGAGTCCTTAGGTATGATGAAAAAAGGAGAAAAGTGAGATATGGGAAAAGTGCGGACTGAGATAGAGCTAGAACTGGAATAAACTCAACAAGGTTCTAGTTATGAAGTCTCGGTAAGCACTGAAGGGGTTGAAGAATGAAAAAGAAATGAATGTGAAAAAGGGTGAAAATAAATAGCCCTCCAATAATTCAACCTTAGGGCAGAAGCCGGGTTCAATACATATGCTAGTGGTGGTTACCAAGGTAACACTGGTATTGAAGACAAGACGTCATGGACCCAGTGACGCACTGCACTACAACTTCCCAAGCTACTCAAGTTCCTCTTAAAAGGACTTGTTTCATTCTCACGGGGAACCTACATAATCTATCGACTTTCTCTTAGAGATTGTTGATATTGAAGAAGGAGACCCTCTCCCTAGTCTCCGGCATATGAACCAAATGTGCACGATTGAGTCTAGAGCCAAGAGATCATCCACAAAATCTCATTAGGACACCAAATTAATGAAGACTTGCTGTTTCACACAATGTGGAAAGTAAGTATATATTGAGAGTCCTACGCATTATCCTTGTGATATTGCCAGAACATCCCAGTGATATGTAAAAATATTCACGATGAAGATGGAAATCCTTCTAGAGCCAACATCAAACAAGCTCTTGGTGGGTGACGTGTGATATCTTTTCTAAAGATCAAGCTTGTGACAACTGGATAGAAACGATGGGGCGATTCACTAGTGAATCAACCTTGGTCCAGGAAATGAATTGACGAATACTTTTGGAAAAACCGTTCGATGTGCAAATCTTCTTTTCTCTAGCACATCGAATGTGTATTCATATTTCAAACACAAAAAGTATCTCTGATTGAAAAAAAATACTTTTGGAAAAACCATTCGATGTGCAAATCTCTTCTTTTCTCTAGCACATCGAATGTGTACTCTTTTCAAATACAAAAGGTATTTTTGATTGAAAATTGATCTTTTTCATAAAACCTTCGTCGTATTGCAAAACTCTTTCTTCAAGCAATACGCGATTGTTTTCAAATCAATTTTTCATTAATTTGTGAATCTCAATTCGCTGGTTCACTCACTCCGTGTTGTCTTCTTTGAGACATTCCGGTTTGAGAACAGCTAGAACAACTGCGAAGCCCTGTCAAGGAGATTCTTCAGAATTATACCTGATCACATGCAGTACTTGTACTGATCAACGAGGAACCGTGGGCCGTGTACCTCAATTCAGCGAAAATGATCAAAGACACTTTCGTGTGTTTTATTGCTAACTGTTGTTTGCAGGTACATTTGGACGGTTGCAGCTGATCATAATTGAGAAGTCAATCCAAAGCCGCATGCTCACAGCATCCACACTTAAATGAAGAAATCATGACTGGTGCATATCTATAGAACCTGGCTCTGATATTTTCATACTATGCTTCTGCTACGCTGCCGCAAATATCATGAGCCAGTAAAAGCTTCCGCTACTCTGATGAAAATATGTCATGATCCGTAAAAGTGTGAGCATCTCGGTCTGAAAGTCACAACTACGCATGATGGCAACACAAAAAAGGTGATCCAGAGATTTTCTGATGATCTCAAAGAAAGCTCGAAGATCATCAAAATGTGGTTTAGTTAAAGGCCTCCACTAAAAGTACAAATCAATGCGGACTTTGAAGATTCGCTACTAATGCACAAAGATTGCAGAACTTGAAGAATAGAAGTCCACGAGCTCAGAACAGAAGACAAAGAAAGAATGCTAGGATTCGAAATGTATTTCATGGGGTGACCTCCCTAGGGGGAGATTGTTAGGAATTGGAAATTCCATGTTAAAGTGTGGGTCACCCCAATTATGGTCTAGCATAAGTTAGCTCGTAGACATGTCGTTTGTTACGTTATTTAGTAGTTTATGAGTTAGTTTGTATCGTAGATTAGTTTAGTGTATCACCGTGGAGGAAGGACGAGTCTTTACCCACTGTATGCCTGATCCACAGTCCGATAGGAGGACGTAGTATTTGTAACTATAAATACCCCTTCCATCCTTGGAAGGGGTGGTGCTTTCTCATTAATCTAACATTTCATTTGTATTTCTCTCTCAAGAAACACCCTCTCCTCTCTTCATCTCTCTAAAATGGCTACCATGTTTAATCATCTACCTAGACCACCCGAATCATCTAAACAACATAAAATAAACGATCATACACTTTTCCACGGATCCCACGGATCCCTCCCTCAAGGGATCTGTCTAGTGTAAAACTAGGGATCCGTGGGACGCTCCTTTTTGCCTATGTGTATTTTGGTTATGGGTCATGGGTCATGGGTTATGGGTTGATCCATGGGTATTTTATTTGATACAATGTACCTAATGGGTGCAATGCACCTAGTCAAATGGGTATGGGTCAATACCATTGATGTGTTACGTGTAGTGCAAGTTTTAAAAATTTATAAACACGATTTAACCGTCTAATTCTATTAACACATACGAGCAAGTATACTCGTCCGTGATAGTAAAGTTGGGTAAGTCGAGATCGTCCCAAGGGATTTTGTGTTTGAAATTGTTTTTATGAAAAGATTCCATCAAGAAAGCTTGTCAAGGCTTCCTCAAATAGTGATGTTTATAGTGAAATTCAATAATAAGAACTATATATACTTGTGTGTAGTCTATAGTCAATCATTAAAAAATGTTCATGAAGGTTTGGTGTAAACTCTTGATGTGATGCACAAATCATAATCAAATGATCTCCAACCATGGTATATGTTTGTAAAAATCATTCTAAGAACAAAAACATATAGGTAATCCTTTCAGTCGTTATCCTAATGATTATCCTTGAGAAAATCCATTTGTTTGCAACATGTTCTTATTAAATTTGTTCTTACGAACCTTTCGACCCTTTCGTGATGAAAATGTTCCTAGTCTTGTTTTAATAAGCAAACATGGTGGTTGTCAATCACCATATCACCATACTAGTTTGTCACTCAACTTTTTGAAATAAAACACAAGAGAAATCCTGATCCGTGCTGAAAACACAGTCAAGTCTAATCACACAAGCTAGCCACTTGTGAATGGCTAACCGTAATAGACTTAAAACTGCTTAAAACACAAATACAATGAAGTCCAGGAGAATATAGTGAATTCCCGGGTCGTTATGTCCCACGGAGACTCAATGGTGTGCAAACACTTGATCAGACGATAGAATGATCACTAAGGATAATGATCGGAAAGGATTTGGATGGATAATTACACTACTGAAAAAGTTTATACATTAAAGCGACTTAAATACAAATTAAGAAAATTAAAAAGATAAAATATATTAAATAAACGCTATCACTATATTTAAAATGATGAACGTTTAAAACTTAAAACTTACGTTTAAATAAAATAACGTAAACGTACAAAATAAAAAGTGAAAATAAAGAAGGAAAATACCTACGGATATGAAAAATACATTTTTACAATACTAAATATAAAAGAAAATTATTAGAAAAGGAAAATTATTTTTATAACTAATTAATTAATTATTATTAATTAAAAACTACTTTTAACTATTAAATATTAGCTTATAATACAAGAAAATATGAAATTAAGCTAGAAAAATAAAATTAAGACTTAGAAAAATCTAAAATATGATAAAACTTATTTTAAAACTGAAAATATATTTTTTAGACTTTATATGTATTTTTTATTAATTTAAAACTATTTAAAACTAATTAAAATGCTAGAAAATACTATTTAAACTAAGAAAATTATGGAAAAATATTTTTTTGGCTTTTTATATTTATCTTAACTTAAGAAAAATGAAAAATTATTTTTTTGAAACTTTTCTTAATTTTTTTGTATTTAAAGCTAATTAAAAATGCTTAAAAACTAATTTAAATTAAGAAAAATAGCAAACAAGCTTGGAAAAATATGAAAATTTCAGGAAAACTCTGAAATAATATTAGGAAGCTAGGAAAATTAGAAAAACAAGGGGTTATGTGGAGGGATTTGAAACTGATGTACAAGTGCTTATTGAAATAAGCACTTGAATAAGCAAATGGGCACCAAAAAGCACCAAACCAAAACAGAAGCTTAAATATACTAAAATAACTAAAATGCAACAAGAATCAACAAGTCCTAATCACTGGATTGCAATAACAACAGATTTGATGAATTGAGCAAATGAGCTAAAACAGATTCTAGGGGGGCTACTTTGGACAAGGAAATAAGCACTTAAATAAGCTGAGAACAGAAAATCAACATATGGAACTTGAACTAGACTTGGCTAGGAACATGCAAACCAAAGTTCAAACCTAGAGAAGCTCAAATGAGCTTAATGCAAGGTCTGCAATACCTGCATAACCCCTGTGCAGGCTCAATGCCCAAAGACAAGGCATTTAACACCATATTCACAAGCCTTTTTGGGGCTTTTAGAAAATTCACAAAAATGTACTAAAATAGACATAAGAAAATAGACCAGCATGAGATTTTAAAACATCAATTTTCACTTGAAATGACCTAGAAATAAGCTCTTGAAAAATCCCTCTAGATGGGCTCAAATCTGGTTTTGCAATTTTGACTTTTAGAGAAAAAGTGAAATGTTGACTAAAATGAATTTTGAAGCCAATTTTTGGACTAAACTAGATGTTAATGAATGAAATGAAGCTAAAGCAACCTTTATCTATGAACTTTAAACACAATTCAAGACTTTGGATTTACAAAAATCTCAACAGTTAACTGTTGAGATAGCTTAAGTTGGATTTTGACTTTGGCAGGTAACAAGCACAAAAATAAGACAGAGATGAGTTTATTTAGACTTAACAAACATGATCCAACAAGCATTAACCATTGAAACCACCTCTAATGCAGAGCAATAAGCTGATCCAAACACCTTTGTATATAACTGATATGCAAATAAAAATGGGCTAGCTACTGATCCAGCTTAAGATACTTATCAAACTAAGTTTAACTTACCTAATTACAGCTAATTAAACACATAACAACCAATTGTGACCACAGATATTCATACAGGCATGGAATGCAAAAATGGCATGAAAAGTGAAAATGAGAAATCTTACTAACCACTGTGTCCAGCTTATGCAGGCTAAACCAAACCCAAACCTATTCTATCCTAAGCTAATAAAACCCAAATCAACCTCTGCATCACCCTTTTCCATTTCTGAACCAAGAATAATCACCAGTTGACTTTTGTTGACTATATGACAATTTTGTTTGAAAATGATTTGAAAGCTTATCAAAAGCTAAAAGAAGCTTAAGTGAGCTTGTTTGAACTTAAAAAGAAGCTGATAGAAGCTTATGCATAATACAATGAAACTGAAATTTTCAATAGCAAACTTGAAAATTGGAGCTTATATAAAAACTTAGATTGATGATCAAAAACCCATTACAAAGGTCTTTTAACTTAAATGTAATACATAGAACTTGAAATTACAACATTTGATATTAAACTAAGACATTAATTTAAAATACGACATTAAAGAAAAACTAAAAAAGCTAACTACTCTCTTTCTCCTCTTCTCTTGCCTCCTTTTATATTCCAAACTTCTTCCCTCTGACTTCTGAGCTTTTCCCACTAGTTTCCTTGACCATTGGATGAGCTTAAGTGAATATTGGCCATTTGATTGAATTTGGCGGGAAATGGGTATTAGCCAGTGGGTGAGGTTGAGTGTGAGAGAAAGGATTGCATTTAATGGTTTTTGTTTTGTGTTGAGGAGGAGGGAACAAAGAAAGTGATATGTTGAGGAGGGGGGATGGGTTTGTTGAGTGATTTCAGGGATTGGGTTGAGAGGAAGGAGGAGAAAAAATGGCGCGGTTGTCTGTTTTATTTGACCATGGGATGGGTTGGTTGACCGGGTTGGGATAATAGACCGGGTTGTGTTTGTTTGGGCTTTGGATTGGGCTTAGGGTATTAATAACTAGGGTCCGTTTGGTTGTAGTAATAACACAAGGGCCATTCATGTAATTTCCCAAACTTCAAGGACTGATTTTGCACTTTTCCCAATTAGCTTCCAAGGACCAATTATGATGTAATTCCAAAGTTCACAAACCATTTTTTCATTTTTCAAATTTCAAAATTTCCCAGGGACCTATTTTGCCATTTTTGGATTTTCAGGGACTAAACATGTAATTTTGGAAAACTTGTAACCCAAGTGTAATATTTTGTGAAATTGACTTTCAAAACCTTGGGTTGGCTTTTCCTTTCAAAATAAATGCATAGGGACTGATTTTGACAAGTTTTGAAACTTGAGGGACTAAAACTGCCAATTTTGCAAATTTGATACATTTTTCATCTGATTTTGATATTTTTGCATTTAAAACACATAAAACACTAATTTGTGATATTTTGATCATTTTGATGTGTTTCTGAGCGTTTTCAGATGATTTTGCAGTCTAGATAGTACAAAAATGATGAGTATTTAGACACTCATCAATCCCCCACACTGAGATATTGCTAGTCCCTAGCAATGATTTAGATCTTTAATGGATTTTAAAAACTCTTTACCAAAAGCCATCACTTCTGGAGTAGCCAAATGTTTCAGTTCAAGTAAGAACTATGGTACACCGATAACCATGTGATTTTGAGCAAACCACCAGCTTTCAACGGATTTGATTTTGTCTTTACCAGAAGCCGTTTGCTTTGGACTAGCCAACTCTTAGATAAATTATCAATATTATCTTTGGTGAGCTGAATACCAATTATGGATTTTCCACTGCCTTTACCACAAGCCATAAACTTGCGGGCTAGCCAACTCTTCACTTTTAAGGATATGGTGAGTTGAGAACCATACAATTTTGGGCAAATTGCAAGCCATATAAACGGATTTGAGAAATCTTTACCAAGAGCCGTTTGCTCCTGGATTAGCCAATCCTTTTGTTTATCAAACATGGCGGACTGATAACCATAAGCTGAGTAAGTGAAAAACACTTACTCCAAAAAAAATTTTTTTTTTGGCCAAAAACGGGGGAATTGGGTAGATAATATATGAAATTCGTGAGAATTCCCCCCCTGATGAGTGCTTATTCACTCATCATTTTAGGTCAAATCTGAACTGCAAAACATCTAAAAACACTCCGATATGCATCAAAATACTGAAAATATCTCAAAATCGTGTTTTATATGTTTCAGATGCAAAATGTTTAAAATCAGATGAAAAACGAACAAAGTCTGCATAATTGGCGTTTCAGTCCCCGTCTTTCAAATTGACGAAATAGTCCCCGAGCACGTAATTTAAAAAGAAAAGTCACCAAAGGTCATTTTAAAATCATAAGTTGTCATAATTAGTCCTTTGGTGAAAAATTTCAAAAGTTTGAGAAATTACAGTTTTGATCCTTGGAATTTTCAGAATTGTCTTGATTAGTCCTTGGGATTTCAGTTTTGGCAAATTTGATCCTTACACTTTTAAAGATTGTCAAGATTGGCCCTTGGAAAAACATTTTCAGAATTTCATGAGTGGTCCTTGGATTTTCAGATTTTACATCTTTGGTCCCTTAAGTGTTATATGGATCCATTGTAACCATTAGTCCAATAAATACCAAGGCCCAATTAAACAACCCAACCCTTTAACCCATTATCCTGACCCGGTATAACTCAACCCACCCGGTTAATGAAATAAACAAACCAACCCATCCTCTGTCTCTCTTCACCTTCCGCCCAAACACAACCCTAGATACCTTTCCCCACTCCCCACAAACCCTACTCTTCTTTCTCTTCAACCCAAACACTCAACCTCACCATCTCTCTTTTACCCAATCTCACCACAATCCATAACCACCTTCTCCTCTTTACCCGGTTTCACCCAAATCCCAAACCACTACCCTCCCCAAGACTGCCAAGGCAATCCCACCATAAGACCTCACCAATGGCTCAGATTCTTGCTCTTATGTACCTACCAATTGGAGGGTCAAGATTAGTTCAAAGAAGCACACATGTGACTTTTGCTTGGCTGCTCACACAAAAGAAACACAAGAAGAGAAAGAGACTTGAAGACCCAAGATCTTAGCTTAGTATAAATAGATTATGTTGTAAGCCAGAAAAGGGCACCCCTAGTTTTTATAAAAAGTTCAGTTTTAGTTTCTCCTTTGTAATTTTTAATTTTAATGAAAAAGCAGTTTTAAGTTTAATTCATTCTCTTTGTTGGTAGTTATAATTGATTCTTGTTGTTAGTTACATATCTTAGCTTTCAGAAAAGAAAAGAAAAGGGGGTCAAAACTTTTAAAAGAGAGTTTGGATTAAGTTGGTTGAATGGGTCAAAGTGGTTTTTACCCACTTTGACCAATGAAGTCAAACTCATTTTAGTTTCAATAGTCAGTTTATGCAAGGTTGAGTCAGTGTGAAAAAGTCCTGTTGAAATCAAGTAAAAAAAAAAGTGTTTTCTGTATTTGTTCTAAACTGCACAGGACAAGCAGTTAGCTGCTGTTCATGTGTGCATTTCATGGCTTAATGGGTACTCAAAACTTGTAAAGTTTGTTTTTCCTTAATCTTCATAAGCTTAACTTAGTTATTGTCAAAGTTATATGCATCTCTGATCTCTTAAGCTTAGTTCAAAGTGATATCCAAAACTGTCCATTTGCAATTATTTTGTTTTTCTCAGCAAACAGGTTCCAAAACACCACTGTGTACAGCTTATTTATAAGCTGTACAGGGTGGTATTGCCCTCCCAATCTGCTTTTTGTGAATCTCCACTAGCCTAACTATGTTTTTGCAGCCTCACTTTGCTTGGAATACCACTGTGGAGCTTAAAAATAAGCTCAAAACAGGCTCCCTTGGCCTGCATCAGTAGCCTGCAAACCAGTCCCACAGGTCACTCTTTTATTGCTTATTAGTGCTTATCTGTTGTTCTTAAGGTGTGCTTAGTGTTGTTAGGATAGCTTAGCTAGGATTAGTTTATTAGATCATCCTCTGTGCTTATCATAGGAGTGCAATGCTTGTTTTACATTTTCCAATTTAGCTTAGGATCTCCTAGTTAGTTTCTTTGCCTACTGCCCCCCTTAGTCTCATAGCTTATTGTGCTTAAGTTTAGCTTATTCACACCTTAATTGATCAATTTCCTTTTGTCATTTGTCTCACTGCCTCTCTTGTGGAATTGATGTTTGTTTTTAGCATATTTCAAGTCTATAAGGGTGTGTTTGTTTCTGTCCACTGTTTGGAATAAGCAGTTTTAACTGCTTATTCTAAACCTTCTCACACTTATAGTTTTTACAAAATCTCCTCATTTTTATCCTATAAACAAGTTTCAAAAAGAAAGTCTACAAAAAAGAGGAGTGCTTGGTTTAGATCTGTCAAAACTACTTGTCCAAAACAGTTGAGATATAAGCTGTTTACAGCTTATTCCCAAGGTTCTCATAGTTAAAGTTTTTATAAAAGTTGTTTATTTTGAGTGCCTCCTTGATTTGCAAAAAGAAAAAGTTGAAAAAAAAAGGGTTTCAAAAAACTGGCATGGTGGGACTCGAACCCACGCCACCCAGCTCACAACACAACAACCTTACCAGCGCCCTTGGGACTTGTCTCATTCAAACTTTACACAATTAAATACTTAAGTGTCTAGTGCCAGTTTATGCTATAAGCTCTTTTTGGCTTATTTGTTGCTTATTTCCAATAACAACATACGGTTTTCTTATCTTTCTTAGATCTAGCATAACCTTAAGTAGTTTTCTGTAAATTTTCAGATTTTTCTATATTAGTTTAGTATTTTTAATCATTTAATTAGATTAAACTAGTTTTTAATTCGTAGAAATTAATTTAAAAGTCAAAAAAATATTCCGTTTTTTCCTAAAATCATTTTTAGTCTAATAGAACGTAGGAAAATTGGTTTCACACCCGTAGCCCTTAAATTGAAAAATTTTTACGTTTATGGCTCGGGTTGTTTTCCCGTTTTTACGTTTTTACGTTTTAGCAACCTAGGACTTAGTGTAGCTTCCTTAGGCTTAGTGTTAGTTTATTGTTAGTTTCTTAGGGTTCCCTTGCCTTAATTACCTTCCCGTTCATTAATTTGTAGAATTCGTAATCAAATCCAAAATCATTAAAACCCAATTCAAGTTCTAATCACGAAACTCAACGTATCCTTCCATTCACACCTCGTTGGGACACGACCCGGGGAAATCACTTCCCGGTATCACTTTTATCACACCCGTGAGGTTTGGCACGTTGACCTTTTTCCTAAAGGGTTGATTTGTCGGATTTTACGGTTAATTTGATATTGTTGATATTTGTGTTTTTCTCACACTCACTTCACAACGAATCACCCCCACACTTAGAAATGAATATTGCCCTCAATATTCAAAGTACCGGCGATTATGCCGAAACATAGAACGTAAAAGGGAAATATTACGGCCATTATTTAGAAAGATTTTTTTTTTTTTTGAAACTTATATATATACACAACATGTGGGGCAACCCCCCCCCCCCCACACTAGGGTGGTAGAAAGTAGAAAGAAATCAGAAATATGGGTGAAAACCCATATGGCATGCTACTATTTTTGATTCCCGAGTCGCTAGCTTGACTCGACCCCGCATTAATTTGTTCATGGGGAAGTAAGTGGAAGAGACAATCTCCATCGGACTTTCATTCAAGATGTTTGGATAAACATTGAAGTACGTGAAAGTTCCACACCGATGAGATATAGAGAGATCCGGCTTACAAATAATAAATGAAAATGCCGGGGTCAAAGATAGTGTCTTCATTCCCGAAGGAGTGAAGATGAAGAGAAATCACCAGATATTTGAGGAAAGGAAGAAAGATTTTGATAACAATCAAGATCCATTCTTCATCCTTAAATGTAGACGTATCGGGAGGAAGGGTGAAGGTAGTATCATTAGTAAGCACACTCATATGATAGAGTACACCTTCCTCCGAGCTAATATCATCCTCAAGATCAAAATAGAAATGATCATGTTCCGGAGGAGATATGTCATGAGAGAGTTCACCGGAGAACTCTTCATGAAGAGAATCATTCACATGAGGTGAATTTGTGAACTCTTGTTCCATTGTGGGCTCATCACTATCCTCGGTCTGAGTATCAAAGAGTGGATTCTCAGAAATTAAAGTGAATTCAGAGTCGAATTCAAATAGAGGATTAGTGAAAGTAGCTTTGAATGTTTCGGGAACAAAGTGATCAACATTCTCTATTGGACTGTTAGGGTGAGAAGTGAGTGATCGATCATTATCAGTGAGATTTTCAGTCTCTCCCAGATCGGCTTCAAAATCAAAGAGTGGATTGATGTGAGTGAGTTCACCGGAGAACTCCTCAAGAAGGGGATCAGACTGTGGGAGTGATGCCTCAACATACTCGATGTTTTCATAGGAATCACAATCTTCGCTAACATCGGAGAAAGTTTCAAAATGATCATTTGAACACTCAAGAGGGAAAGAAGAATCACACATATGATCAGAAATTCCCTGTGACTCTCTTGGGATTGGGACAAGGTCCTCAACACTCGACTTTATAAATTCGTCCGATTCCTTTTCAGGAACAGTGTCAAGAAGCTCATCCCCAATGTTTAGAGAGTGAGTGGGAATATCGTGTGATAACAACATGTGAGGGAGTTTAGAATGACTAGCATACATATGTTTTATACTTTCCATTTGTTCTTCTGCTAGTAATTCCATCATAGTCTTTTCTCCGATTGTTCATGGAAGGAATTTCAACTGATGAACTTGATGAACCGTTATAAAATTGTAGGATATCAAGGATATCTTCATCATCATCGTCATCAGGAATGAAACGGAATCGAGAGCTAGATTTGAATGCTTTTTTTAGTCTAATAGATTCCCTAACAGTGTTTTCAATGGCAATCTGGGAATCTAATTTAGCACCCGTTCCTCACTAACAATTCTTCCATGGATTTCTCATGTGACATACCCGACTCCTCCTTAAGTTCTTTTAATAACTCAAGACTCTTCAGTAGAAGGTCTGTCGTAGTTTCATGAGGAGTTGCTTGAATCATTTGGTATTGTGGAGGTTGGTCTTGGAACGAATAGTCGTAATTGTTACAAGGTATTGGATTCCCTGTTTGACAATCCGAGCTAGAGTGAGGACCTCCACAATACTCACAACAATAAAACTGATGTGGCTGTGAGTCATGTGTGTTGTAGTCATAATTGTTATCAGGAACCTGCTCATAGACAAGCGTGTTTCCGATTGACAATCAGAACTGTAGTGTGAACCACCACAGTACTCACAACAATAAAAGCTGAAGTCTCACAGTGTGGTAGCTGATGGAATAAATCGGTTGTGTTATGGTAGGAATAGGGATCTTGGTTATAGACAGACCCGTTTCCTGATTCCACCACGCTACAACTGGGGCAATTGCCACCATTATAAGGACCACCACACCATTGACAACCAAGAGGGTGAGGATAAGACATAGAAAGAATCAAAGGTTAACAGAGGGTAAGAAATGAAGAATCAAAAGGGTAAGAGGGTAAAGAGGAATATTTTTGGTATATTTGAAAAACATGATATAAAAACAAAGAATGAAAATATTTTTGGCGTTGATAACACTTCAGGAAAAGTGTTAATGAACTTTTTAAATTTTCTGAAAACTTTACAAAAAACTTTTTACAAAAGATGGAATATGTGCAAGAATGGGTCTGAAAAAGGCTAAACACACGCTAAAGCCTCCCCGGCAGCGGCGCCAAAATTTGATCCTTGTGCTGAACCGTCAAGTCTAATCACACAAGCTGGCCACTTGTGAATAGCCAACTGTAACAGACTTAAAACAGCTGAAGCACAAATGCAATGAAGTCCAGGAGAATATAGTGAATTCCCGGGTCGTTATGTCCCACGGAGACTCAATGGTGTGCAAACACTTGATCAGACGATAGAATGATCACTAAGGATAATGATCGGAAAGGATTTGGATGGATAATTACACTAAAAAAAGTTTATACATTAAAGCGACTTAAATACAAATTAAGAAAATTAAAAAGATAAAATATATTTTAAATAAACGCTATCACTATATTTAAAATGATGAACGTTTAAAACTTAAAACTTACGTTTAAATAAAATAACGTAAACGCACAAAATAAAAAGTGAAAATAAAGAAGGAAAATACCTACGGATATGAAAAATACATTTTTACAATCCTAAATATAAAAGAAAATTATTAGAAAAGGAAAATTATTTTTATAACTAATTAATTAATTATTATTAATTAAAACTAATTTTAACTATTTAATATTAGCTTATAATACAAGAAAATATGAAATTAAGCTAGAAAAATAAAATTAAGACTTAGAAAAATCTAAAATATGATAAAACTTATTTTAAAACTGAAAATATATTTTTTATACTTTTTATGTATTTATTATTAATTTAAAACTATTTAAAACTAATTAAAATGCTAGAAAATACTATTTAAGCTAAGAAAATTATGGAAAAATATTTTTTTGGCTTTTTATATTTATCTTAACTTAAGAAAAATGAAAATTTTTTGAAACTTTTCTTAATTTTTTGTATTAAAAGCTAATTAAAAATGCTTAAAACTAATTTAAATTAAGAAAAATAGCAAACAAGCTTGGAAAAATATGAAAATTTCAGGAAAACTCTGAAATAATATTAGGAAGCTAGGAAAATTAGAAAAACAAGGGGTTATGTGGAGGATTTGAATGATGTACAAGTGCTTATTGAAATAAGCACTTGAATAAGCAAATGGGCACCAAAAGCACCAAACCAAAACATAAGCTTAAATATACTAAAATAACTAAAATGAAACAAGAATCAACAAGTCCTAATCACTGGATTGGAATAACAACAGATTTGATGAATTGAGCAAATGAGCTAAAACAGATTCTAGGGGGGCTACTTTGGACAAGGAAATAAGCACTTAAATAAGCTGAGAACAGAAAATCAACATATGGAACTTGAACTAGACTTGGCTAGGAACATGCAAACCAAAGTTCAAACCTAGAGAAGCTCAAATGAGCTTAATGCAAGGTCTGCAATACCTGCATAACCCCTGTGCAGGCTCAATGCCCAGCACAAGGCATTTAACACCATATTCACAAGCCTTTTTGGGGCTTTTAGAAAATTCACAAAAATGTACTAAAATAGACATAAGAAAATAGACCAGCATGAGATTTTAAAACATCAATTTTCACTTGAAATGACCTAGAAATAAGCTCTTGAAAAATCCCTCTAGATGGGCTCAAATCTGGTTTTGCAATTTTGACTTTTAGAGAAAAAGTGAAATGTTGACTAAAATGAATTTTGAAGCCAATTTTTGGACTAAACTAGATGTTAATGAATGAAATGAAGCTAAAGCAACCTTTATCTATGAACTTTAAACACAATTCAAGACTTTGGATTTACAAAAATCTCAACAGTTAACTGTTGAGATAGCTTAAGTTGGATTTTGACTTTGGCAGGTAACAAGCACAAAAATAAGACAGAGATGAGTTTATTTAGACTTAACAAACATGATCCAACAAGCATTAACCACTGAAACCACCTCTAATGCAGAGCAATAAGCTGATCCAAACACCTTTGTATATAACTGATATGCAAATAAAAATGGGCTAGCTACTGATCCAGCTTAAGATACTTATCAAACTAAGTTTAACTTACCTAATTACAGCTAATTAAACACATAACAACCAATTGTGACCACAAATATTCATACAGGCATGGAATGCAAAAATGGCATGAAAAGTGAAAATGAGAAATCTTACTAACCACTGTGTCCCTTTTATGCTAAACCAAACCCAAACCTATTCTATCCTAAGCTAATAAAACCCAAATCAACCTCTGCATCACCCTTTTCCATTTCTGAACCAAGAATAATCACCAGTTGACTTTTGTTGACTATATGACAATTTTGTTTGAAAATGATTTGAAAGCTTATCAAAAGCTAAAAGAAGCTTAAGTGAGCTTGTTTGAACTTAAAAAGAAGCTGATAGAAGCTTATGCATAATACAATGAAACTGAAATTTTCAATAGCAAACTTGAAAATTGGAGCTTATATAAAAACTTAGATTGATGATCAAAAACCCATTACAAAGGTCTTTTAACTTAAATGTAATACATAGAACTTGAAATTACAACATTTGATATTAAACTAAGACATTAATTTAAAATACGACATTAAAGAAAAACTAAAAAAGCTAACTACTCTCTTTCTCCTCTTCTCTTGCCTCCTTTTATATTCCAAACTTCTTCCCTCTGACTTCTGAGCTTTTCCCACTAATTTCCTTGACCATTGGATGAGCTTAAGTGAATATTGGCCATTTGATTGAATTTGGCGGGAAATGGGTATTAGCCAGTGGGTGAGGTTGAGTGTGAGAGAAAGAATTGCATTTAATGGTTTTTGTTTTGTGTTGAGGAGGAGGGAACAAAGAAAGTGATATGTTGAGGAGGGGGGATGGGTTTGTTGAGTGATTTCAGGGATTGGGTTGGGAGGAAGGAGGAGAAAAATGGCGCGGTTATGCTTTTTATTTGACCATGGGATGGGTTGGTTGACCGGGTTGGGATAATAGACCGGGTTGTGTTTGTTTGGGCTTTGGATTGGGCTTAGGGTATTAAT
Organism: Chrysanthemum makinoi; assembly: GCA_910596185.1. Taxonomy (NCBI): domain Eukaryota; kingdom Viridiplantae; phylum Streptophyta; class Magnoliopsida; order Asterales; family Asteraceae; genus Chrysanthemum; species Chrysanthemum makinoi. The sequence goes on along the minus strand of OU343221.1, from coordinate 207,157,409 downwards.
AACTAGGGTCCGTTTGGTTGTAGTAATAACACAAGGGCCATTCATGTAATTTCCCAAACTTCAAGGACTGATTTTGCACTTTTCCCAATTAGCTTCCAAGGACCAATTATGATGTAATTCCAAAGTTCACAAACCATTTTTTCATTTTTCAAATTTCAAAATTTCCCAGGGACCTATTTTGCCATTTTTGGATTTTCAGGGACTAAACATGTAATTTTGGAAAACTTGTAACCCAAGTGTAATATTTTGTGAAATTAACTTTCAAAAGCTTGGGTTGGCTTTTCCTTTCAAAATAAATGCATAGGGACTGATTTTGACAAGTTTTGAAACTTGAGGGACTAAAACTGCCAATTTTGCAAATTTGATACATTTTTCATCTGATTTTGATATTTTTGCATTTAAAACACATAAAACACTAATTTGTGATATTTTTATCATTTTGATGTGTTTCTGAGCGTTTTCAGATGATTTTGCAGTCTAGATAGTACAAAAATGATGAGTATTTAGACACTCATCAAATCCTTTCGGTCATTTTTCTTAAAACATGTTTTATCAACAAATCAAACCAAGACTAGTATTTTTCCAACAAACTTACTTAAACAAGATCATATATACATGCATCACATATGAGAACACTAGTATGATTAACTACATCCCAACACACAAGTATATCCCAAAACTACTCCATGATAATAATAACTAAACACAAATCATAACAAAGTAATTCCAATAACTCAAGAGAATAGAAATCCATAACAAAGTTCATAGAATACCTAAACTTTTGCTATTACAAGAATTAGAATTCGTGGATTGTAGCAACCACGTGCCTCCAATCACCTAAATTCACCGTATAACTCCAAATTACCAAAACTATGGATGAGAATTGCTCCCTTCTTGCTCCTGGACGTTTCACAGTAAGAACTAAGCTTTTGGGCTGAATAAAATGGTTGGTATTAGTTTTAATGTAAACTAATACACTTTTGGTTGTGTCACACTAGTAAACTAGGACTAGGTTCATTATATAGCCAAATAAACTTTCTCAACAGGCCAAAAACGTTCCCAACAAGTTAATAGCAAGAAATGATCGGCCTCCAATGATTATGGGGAGTTAAGGCAACACTAAATGCAACTTTGTGTAACCGCAGCTCCTGCAACCGGATCTGTTGCGATGGCAACCGGATCGGTTGCCGTTTGACCATTTGCCCAGCCGGATCTGTTACGGGTTACGACCGACCGGCTGGATTGTGCTGATTTGACTTTTGTTGACTTTCTTGTTTATACGCTTCATTCTTTGCTCCCGCTGATGATTTCCAAGGCAAAACTTGATCTTTCCTTGCTGTAGATACTTAGAAATCATTGTGCTTCCCAATTATTGAATCCAAAAGCTTCCTTGCTCGACTTCCTTCCTCGAGAATCTTCCAAATGTGCATAAAAACTTCATTTCTTCATCATTCGTGATACCTGGCTACATATACATACACAATATGCATCTTTTGCACTTTTGCAACAGTTATGAGTAAATATAGCCGATTATCATGCACAAAACCAACAATAACGCTACTAAAAACATGTTCATTTTAGGCGTTATCAAATTCCCCCACACTTAAGTTCTACTCGCCCTCGAGTAGGTCTAACATTTGCAAAGATTGATTTCAATGGTCTTGACACCATAGTTCCAAAAATGTAACAATCATCCCAAAAGAGATAATCATTGGTTTGCTTTAATTATGTGAAAAACTTTTAAAAATGAACCAAACACTTTAGATAACATAACTAGAACACCTCACGAATGATTTTATGAATTCACTCAACACTCATATATTGGTGGGTATATGTAAATCACTCAATGCCTAGTCATGATCAATGCTTTTTACCATAAGCTTGTACAAGTATCAAAACAAAGAAAATAAATTCGTCAAAGAGGGCTTTTATTCGGGTTATATCGTTAAGGCTAAGAGTTCATAAAGGGTATGGATAAGGCATGGGATGGTTTATGAAGTTGGTGTTAAAAGAAAATAAAGTCAAGTCTAAACCTCCATGTTGCTAGTCATCATACAAGCCACAATCTCGTAAATGATTATTTCACCTCTTCAAATATCGATCTCCGCAAATATGTATAACTCAATTGAGCTCATTGGCTAATCAATATCCTTCATATAGCTCATTGGCTATAACCATTTTTTTTTAAATAAAGTTCCCCCACACTTAGTGTAAGCATACACCACAAAAAAAATCTAGAAAGACGTCTCTTTCATCTATGTTGGAGAATGGTACACACTATAAACAAAGTGTAGCTTCTTCATAATCATCTAAAATTCCAAACAACTAGTAACAAACCAATAGACATGACAAGGGTTGGCTAAAGTTTAAAGTGTAAAATCTTTTTGTATTTTTCTGGATTTAACAAATGAAAAGATTAGCTAAAAGGGTGTAACTAAAGGTATCTAGTGCTAAACATGAGCACTAACAAATGGGTCCATATAAAGGTGGTTAACTAACCAATGTGGTTAGCTAATATAACATTAGATGTAAAATGGAAGGCCATTTGGGTTAAATCCTACGATGCCTCTTATCACTTGAACATATTTATATCACTCGAGAGTGATTTTAACCGTAATGCATAACTAGTACAAGTTCTAGAATCGACATAATCACCGGCACACTCATAGCAAATATAAAACAGAAGATGTGTTTTATACAAAAAGAAACCTCACAATTAAATGGAAAAAGGCTATAATGCGTGCTAGAAAATGCTATCGAATCCAAAATGAATTACTTCCGTAATTTGGTTCAAATACAAAATTTTTCAAAAACCTCATTTTACCATTGAAATACCCAAGTTATTTTTTAATATTTATCAATAATGCGTGAAAACAACTAGACCATCAAGGGCGAATTCCTTCTAATTACTTGCATCCAAAAGTTATCTAAAAAAATAAAAAATGCGTATCATTTTTCCTATTTTCTTCCCTCCCCCATACTTAAGTTTTGCATTGTCCTCAATGTAATAAAATGAACTTCAAAGTAAAGAAAATGGGAAAAATAAATAGTTAAAAGATACCACGGGATAGAATATGCAATACGCCTATTGGGTCATAAGAAAGCATGTGAGTTATCCAACTCCAAATATTTGACCATCAATAAGCTTCCGACACATCCATCCTGCAAACAAAAACTGCAATACACAATACACAAAACAAAACAAATGCTACTAAAAACAAGATAAAACCAAGCACAATATGATAATCATCCTAAAGAAATAGTTAAAGAGATAGAAATAATATTTTTTAACACATCATAACCATTGTCTTTGAAACCACAAATCACGAATGATCCACGATCACTCGTCGTCCTCGCTCATGTCGTCCCCATCTTCATCATCATACTCATCATCATCATCACTCTCAGTTACATAGTTTTCGTCCACAATCTCCGAACGAACTCTCCTCTTCTTCTTCTTTCCTCCAACTCCTGATGACGATCCTCCAACATCATAGCTTGCTCCACCAACCTCAGGTAATCGACCATATGCAGGCACTGGATCAGGAAATGGTGCGTACCCAGGATATGGATACGGATAGGGTCCAGGATAAGAAGTGTAGGGGAAAAGGATATGGTGGAACATTGGGTGGATTGTAGGGTGGTAACTCATAATTGGCTTCTCGAGCCATGTGTTGAAAGATAGGCATTGAATAATCATTGATGTAGTTGTTTCTTAACATCATCGAGTCTCTCCACACATCCCTACACTGAATCTCATCTAAATTTTGGTTCCACTCTCCCCAACCTGAATCAAAACTACTAGACGTACCCGCTTGCACGTTCCTCATTGGTATACTTCCCTGCTGTTGTGGTGGTTGTTGTTGTTGTTGTTGTTGAGGTTCAATCCATAACCCCAAGGTTTTCAATTTCCTATTCAAAGCATTCCCAAAACCATTTTCACTCCACATCTCACTAAACTTTGGCTCTCCACACTTAGCCAATTCCTCATCATTATAATACCCAAGATTCTTCGCCAACCTTGTCACGAAATGTCCTCCACAAATGTTGCTATTGCTCTTGATTCCCGGGGCCCTCCTAGACAAATACTCGGCTATCTGCCAAATCGCATTACCGTCCTTAGTTTCCCCCAATAACATCATAACCCACAAGTCCGGTTTCTGACATTTGTCCCTGCTTCCATACCTATTAAACGGCCCAGTCACTATAAATTTGTGAAGTATCCTCATTAACGGATTCCTGATGGTCGCGGCATTACTCCTAGTGCAAGAAGGATCTCCCACTCGATTCCAATCGATTCCAATAGGTGGGTACACTAGGAAAGTCTTTTTCGAACCTGCGAAGTCTCGAAAAATGAGCTTCAAATAACCGATGATTAACCTCATGTGGCTCATACAGACCAAGAGCCACTCCAAAAGCCGGCAAAGTGTAAGCATGATCCCTTCCAAAAATCCTAAACCAAACACAAACTTCCTCCATCAAGTTCTGAACATTCACCTTTCTTTCAAAATACATGGTTGAAAAGAACTCCATACACCACTCTCGATAGATCTCTTCACTGATGCTAAATGCTCTTTCCCATGACAAATCATCGAACGAATCCCCATCCGCCGAATACACATAAGATGTCCGCATCATCCTTCTCAACTCCTCTTCACACTCACACTCCGCAAACAAATCCCAATCAATCACCCTTGGAACCAAACACGTCCTATTTTGCAATTTCGATAACCTTTCCCGGAAAGCATGCTTCTCCCCGTCGGTGAGATCTTTGAACTTTAAGTTGGCATTTGCTTTCGTCTTTAAGCTATACTTGACTTTCTTCCTCTCGTTCCTTTGGCAAAACTTTGTAACAATCGGGTTCATTGGAACTGGTCTCGAGCTTGAGCTGCCTACAACAATTCTCTGTAGAAATCATAAATATAAGACAATATAAGAGTGTTAGAACAAACGGAAAGGTTCATGGAACCCTCTAAGGTCCACTTCAAAATTTCAAAAATATCCAACACAGAACCTGGAACCGGATTCGGTTGCAGAGCAGCCGAATCGGTTACTCCTTTTGGCCAAGACCAACCGGTCGGTTGCGTTGCGCAACAGGATCGGTTATGCAATCTGCATAAGGTTTTTGCCTTCTAAACCACTACTCACTCGAATTTTCTAAGTCCAATCCACTCCTAGACTGCATTCTAACATCCTTAATGATTTCTACATCCTTGAATTACTCTAAATTCGCTTTTCAAACCTCAAATCATCACACATTCATCATCTTAGAACTCAACTAATAAGACCTATATTCTTCAATCACTAGTTCTAATCAACAATGTGGCATCTATTACTCATAAAAACACATCATCTACCATTAGGAATCACCAATTGCAACTTAACTTGATTCACTGGCACAACCTAATTAAATCCAAAAATTCAATCATCTAATACTCATTCCATGTTGAATCAATCACTATAATTCTTTTTGCAATGAATTCCTATATCAATTACCCACTTAATCCAAAAATATTACAACTTAATTCGAATTATAACAAAAACCCCCAAATTAGTGACCTACTTTGCAATTCGAATCAAATGCTCTAATTAAACCTTAGTTGAGTTAATTGAATGTAGATGCTTACTTGTTTGGGTGCCATGATGTTCTCCTACAACTTAAACAATCTTCAATTAGCTTCTCTTGGACGAATATTGCAAAACCCAGCTGGGAGAATCAGTGTGTGTGTGTTTTTTCTGGAAAAGTGAATTTTTGGTATATATACTTGTATGCAACCGGTTCAGTCATGGACACAACCGTTTCGGTATGCACTTTGCCAAATTTTGCATTTTTTTTTCATGTTACTTAGGCATTTACCTTCTAAGCAACAATTTTTTTACTCAAAAATCATGTTAAAGATGCACACAACATTCATCCACCAATTGGAATTTTCAACAATCATCCAATCTTAAAACTCAAATCATCATACTTATGAACTAAACCAAAACTTCAACTCATAGTCATAATGCATTAACCAAATAACCTCAATCATAAAAAATAAAAAGGGTAAAACTGAAATGAGAAACAAAAAATCCTAAATGCATAAAATTAAAAAGAAATAGTTCATGAAATTCAAGCAAACAATTTCTTGTTTATTATGGTCCCTTGTCTTCTCCTTATAATTCCTCGAAATACTCTTGTCTTAGGATGTCCTCACTTTGAAATTTCCCGGTCAACTCACGGTATGTTTCAAAAGTTTTGAACTTCCTTATGAATCTTCTTCCATCCGGACATAGTATATCGAACTTAACATGTCATTCTCCATCTCTAGTTTGTCTCTTGTAAATGCCCGACCCCTCGGGTCTCCATTCTAAATTCTTAAGTTGCACCGGTAAAGAACCTAAGAAATCGGTCAACTTCTTGTAGACCAGGATGTTTTTGAATGGGTTATAGAATGCTTCCACCGCTAATGCACGTTCCATCTCATCCTCTATATAAAAATAAGGTGGAGATAATGGTCCATACATTGGGTTTCCTTGGATATCACGTCCCACTTTGAAACAAGTCAAATCCTCATCTGCTTCCATCACTTCTAACTCCTCCATAAATTCCAAATTTGGTCCCCTTGGTTTGGGATAATGTGTTTGCTTTGAAATCCCATCATCAATAGTCATCGTGCCTCTTCCCATGTCTATAATTGCACCACATGTTCGTAGGAATGGTCTCCCTAATAGAAGTGGTAAACTCTTGTCCACCGGAATGTCTAGGACAAGAAAATCGGCCAAGTATGGTTGATAGCCAATTTGAACTCTCACATTCTTCACCTCTCCCATTGCTTTAGCTTGAGAATTATCCGCCATGGTAAGCTTCGAATGATTTGGTTGTGGATTACTTAGACCTAAAGTCATAAACAATGGATAGGGCATAACATTAACACTTGACCTCGTATCGGCTAAGGCATAAACTGGTGTAGTCCCATTCACTTTTATTGGCAACACAAAATTCCCCGGATCTTTCTCCTTCCGTGGCATGCCTCTAAACAAAATTCTATCTCTTTCCTCCTCCGATAGATTCTTATCTTCCAACCTAGCCCTTGCTAGCATCACCGCATCCAATTTCTTACGGTAGAGAACGTAATCTTGAAGTACCTCTATCACCGGTTTCTTCTCATTAAGCTCAAGAAACTTTTGTTCTAGGTTTTCCAAAATAGTTTCTTTTTTTTCGTCGGTTAAAGGTTTGAAAGTATTTGTAGTGGGAGGTGATGATGGTGTGTAATCATTTTTGTTAGTGGATGTGGTTGGGGTTAGTTTGTTGGATGAAGTTTTCTTCCTATTTGCCTTCCCCATCTTAACTACTTCCACATCTTTCTCTTCCATGTTGGCACACAATTCCACTAGCATCTCGTTCACTCCTTTTCCTTCTTCCAAATCAGTGATATTAATCCTCATTTCTCCCAAAGCGAAATCAACTTGACACTTGGTCGTTACAAGAAAGTCTCGACCAAAACATACATTGGGTTCATCCGCATTCCCTTCTTCTAACACAACAAAATCTGTTTAAAAAATGTGACCATGAATGTTGACCTTAAGATTTTTAACCATCCTTTTTCCATATGCTTCATAATCCAAACGTACATGACCAATTTCGTCAAGAACCTTCTCCAAAATGTAGTTTTCTCCATAAGCCATATTAAGTTGCGCATCCCAAGCACTTACTCCTTCTACACTACAAGGCGCATCAACCTCATTAATGGCGAATCATACACCGTTAAAGGTGCTTGTGTGAACACTACGAATTTTCCCTTCTTGGGAAGTTGAACTTTGTTTTCACCCGTTTCCTCCATATTAACCGTATCAATCCCCAAATCTTTGTTACTTTCTTCTAAGATACCTCCAATCTTTTCCAGTGAACTTCCGGTGTCCTTGAACATTTCATCCAAGTTACGAAGGTATTCAAATTCGCTCAAACTATCCATACTAACTAGCTAAACTTGACAAAACAAAACAAAACAAAATCCGAATCATTAGCGTTAGAGTTAGTAAAAACAAGAACAAACTATAGAAACATATACTAAGCAAGTAAAGATACTTAACAAAACTAAAAACATAAGTTAAAACTCAAAATCTAAAAATTAGAAATTTTTTACCGAGAGCTCCAACCGGATCGGTTGGCTCACCAACCGATTCGGTTGGTGGTAATAACTAGACCAAATAATCTAACCAGATCCGGTTGCGGGTTGCAACCGATCGGTTAGATCGACACAATTTTTTTTTTAAAATATATATAAAAACTGAATATTAATTGAAATTAAAAATCATTAAGTGTACTAAAACTCTAAATTAATTAAGACTCTACATAAACCTATAATTAATGACTTAATAATTAAACCATTAAACTAAAAACTACATTAACTACTCCAATTAAAAACTACCATAAAGATAATTAAACCACATAAACTGAAAAATTACTATCTAATCATTAAGATTAAAACCTGAATTAATCTAGAACTAATTAACTAATAATAACAAATATAAAAAAAATATTAAAAATCTAAGAAATCATTAAACTACAAGATATAATCTGTAAATAAAATCTAAAATGACAAGAATTACTCTAGGAACTATAACACGAATCATTAAATAAACTAGAACCATGAAATAAAAAAAAAAATTACTCCAGAAGCTCTAACCGGATTCGTTGTGAGCAACCGAATCGTTAGCTTTTAACCAAAACCTTTTTTTTTTACTTTTCACCAAATTCAATTCCAATACTACCAATCTTACAGAAAATCAAAATTGAAATAAAATCCCGCAGCGGCAAAAAACTTGATGTGTTTCGTGTAGTGCAAGTTTTAAAAATTTATAAACACGATTTAACCGTCTAATTCTATTAACACATACGAGCAAGTATACTCGTTCGTGATAGCAAAGTTGGGTAAGTCGAGATCGTCCCAAGGGATTTTGTGTTTGAAATTGTTTTTATGAAAAGATTCCAACAAGAAAGCTTGTCAAGGCTTCCTCAAATAGTGATGTTTATAGTGAAATTTAATAATAAGAACTATATATACTTGTGTGCAGTCTATAGTCAATCATAAAAAAATGTTCATGAAGGTTTCGTGTAAACTCTTGATGTGATGCATAAATCATATGCAAATGATCTCCAACCATGGTATACGTTTGTAAAAATCATTCTACGAACAAAAACATATAGGTAATCCTTTCGGTCCTTATCCTAATGATTATCCTTGAGAAAATCCATTTGTTAGCAACATGTTCTTATTAAATTTATTCTTACGAATCTTTCGACCCTTTCGTGATGAAAATGTTCCTAGTCTTGTTTTAATAAGCAAACATGGTGGTTGTCAATCACCATATCCCCATACTAGTTTGTCACTCAACTTTTTGAAATAAAACACAAGAGAAATCCTTTCGGTCCTTTTTCTTAAAACATGTTTTATCAACAAATCAAACCAAGACTAGTATTTTTCCAACAAACTTATTTAAACAAGATCATATATACATGCAGCACATATGAGAACACTAGTATGATTAACTACATCCCAACACACAAGTATATCCCAAAACTACTCCATGATAATAATAACTAAACACAAATCATAACAAAGTAATTCCAATAACTCAAGAGAATAGAAATCCATAACAAAGTTCATAGAATACCTAAACTTTTGCTATTACAAGAATTAGAATTCGTGGATTGTAGCAACCACGTGCCTCCAATCACCTAAATTCACCGTATAACTCCAAATTACCAAAACTATGGATGAGAATTGTTCCCTTCTTGCTCCTGGACGTTTCACAGTAAGAACTAAGCTTTTGGGCTGAATAAAATGGTTGGTATTAGTTTTGATGTAAACTAATACACTTTTGGTTGTGTCACACTAGTAAACTAGGACTAGGTTCATTATATAGCCAAATAAACTTTCTCAACTGGCCAAAAACGTTCCCAACAAGTTAATAGCAAGAAATGATCGGCCTCCAATGATTATGGGGAGTTAAGGCAACAATAAATGCAACTTTGTGTAACCGCAGCTCCTGAATCGATTCATGCGATGGCAACCGGATCGGTTGCCGTTTGACCATTGCCCACCGGATCGGTTACGGGTTACGACCGACCGGTACGGATTGTGCTGATTTGACTTTTGTTGACTTTCTTGTTTATACGCTTCATTCTTTGCTCCCACTGATGATTTCCAAGGCAAAACTTGATCTTTCCTTGCTGTAGATACTTAGAAATCATTGTGCTTCCTAATCATTGAATCCAAAAGCTTCCTTGCTCGACTTCCTTCCTCGAGAATCTTCCAAATGTGCAAAAAAACTTCATTTCTTCATCATTCGTGATACCTGGCTACATATACATACACAATACGCATCTTTTGCACTTTTGCAACAGTTATGAGTAAATATAGCCGATTATCATGCACAAAACCAACAATAACGCTACTAAAAACATGTTCATTTTAGTCGTTATCAACCATGGGTTGTAGTTTTTACCCATTTATAATACATACTAGTTATGTATATATTTGCCCAATATGTAAACACTAGTTGTTGTACATATGTATTACTAAATCATAAAATCACTTATACTTGTTTTAGTGTTTTATGTGAAAACGTAAGTGTGTTAGAAAACTATTGGTTCAAACTATTTACGTATTTTATTTGTTTCTTTAAAATGATTTTACGTTTGTTATTGACAAAACATTAGAAGATCGTAAAATATAAATAAACGTTTTTACGGCTTATTTGTATTAACAATCTCCCCCTTTTTGTTGATGACAAAACATAAAATTATTTTAAGGGAAAACTAAAATTTGTAAAAGTTCGATTTGGAGTTTTTACTCTCTTCTCCTCCTTTTTGTCGAAACAAAAGAGCTTAAAAAGAAACTAACACATTGTTTTAAGAAAAACATGTAAAAGAAAAATTTTAAGAGAGCAAGTGACAGGAATAGTTCTCTTCTTAACTCCCCTTGACGAGTCCATCCCTTTGTGAGGGCGTCAAGTAAATATAAACTAATAAGCTAATGAATTGCAATTTTGTTTGCAAATGGTTTCGTCTTTGTGAGGAAAATGCTCCCCCTAGAAGATTGCAACATTGCAATGGGGTGTCATGAAGTGTAATCCAAATAAGGATTATGTTGCAAATGGTTTTGCAATATGTGGTTTTGACACAAAGCTCCCCCTAGCTTAGGGTGTCAAAAGTCTTCATGTGTATTTTGAAAATCTACAAAATAGAGGTTAGAAAACAAGAGTATAGTGCATAATTTCCTGCAAATAAGACTCAAGTTAGTAGAATTTTGTTCTTCTGTACCACGGATCCCACAGTTCCCTCTTTTGTGGGATCCGTCTAGGCAATTTCCAGGGATCCGTCTGTCTGGTGACAGATTATTCAGTAAAGGTGACATACCAAACAATGCTAAATATGAAAGTGAGATATGTTTACAAACAACGAACATATACTCAAGTAAATATGGCAAATAAGTTATCATTCAATAAAACAAAGAGATAATCAACAAATCTCTAAAACTAAGAGAATGATTTACCCATACATTTTCTACTAATACTAATAAGTTACTAAAGCCTAGAATGCAACAAAGTGCTTGAGTCTAAGGATGAGTAGACTTGTTGATTTGGTCCAATCTTTCAAGAAGATGATTAAACATGAAATGCAACTCATTTCGTACTTCTTGAACAAGTCCTTGGGTGATTAGACAATTAGAGCAATTATTGTCTTGATTTGGAACCGGAGGAAAATGGATGTTTTGAGGAGGCTCTATGAATGATGGTGGGGTTTCATTAAGAGAAGTAGGGTGAGGTTCTACTAAGAATGAGGGTGGTGGTAATGGATATTCCTCCATATGATCAAGTCCTTGGTGGTTCCTTGTTTCCAATGATGGACTAGTCAGTGTTGTAGGTGGTTCCCTATTTAACGAGAAAGTTGGTGAGTTGGAGGTTCTCAGTGGTGAATGCTCTAATGAATAGAGATTTGGGTGAGGAAGAGGCTCATTGAATGAGTGTAATCCATGCTCTAGGAATGAGGGCTTAGACGGTTTGCTAGAGCTAGCTATGTTTGGTTTTGAACTAGATGACCCTTTTTCTAGCCCAAAAGGTTTGATGCTAATTCTTGTGGTTCTCTTAGCAATTGTTGAATGGGTTTGTTGAGGTGGGATTCTAGCATTGTTATCTCTTACGGGAGATGATTTGGTGGATGAAATCTCATGAACCAGGTGGGATTCTAGCATTCTTTTGGTGATGGTAAGGATGCAATATAAGCTTCTAACTACTGATTTTTGAGAGCTAGGTGATAGTGATGATTTAACCTTAAGAGTGTTTGGTTTATAAAGGATAATTTTGAAATAGGGAATTAAATTCTTGACCACTAAGAGGATTAAGCATGCACTTAGGATATTGTTCAGCTCTAGAAATACATTAAATGGTAACTAAAAGTGGTTAGATAAAAAGGTGGCTTAAATTTGAAGAGGAAAGCTGATTAAAGTCTTTTCTGACACGGATCCCTCTCACTGTGGGATCCGTGTTATATACCAGGGATCCGTCTGTCAGACAGATACTTGATGAGATGAATATGCTTTTTGTAAGGTTTAGTACCTATGTATCTTGAGGTTTTGACTTTCCTTTTATGTCTTGAGTGGTGGATGTCTTAAATGCTCAACCATTAGGGGTGAAGGTGCTTAATGATGGTTTTTGGAGTTAAAAGTGGACTTTAGATAGTCTAAATAAGTGCTTGAGAAGAATACCATTTGATTTGATATGAAAAGTGGTGGTAATTAGTCCTAGAAGTCAGATGATGGCTCAAGAAAAATTTAATAAAATCTCAAAAAAAATAAAGAAAAATGAAAAACTAGTTTTGAGCCTATTTTTAAGTTAAAAGTGACTAAACTCAATTTGCTAATATTGATGGACATATCAAACTAAGTTTTATATGATGTGAGGAATAATTTGTGAGCATTTGAGCGGAAATGTGGTGAGTTTTGATGAGTTGATAAATCAAAAACACTTTGAAATAGATTCTAGGTAAGCTATGGGTGAGTGTGAAGCTTTCAAATGCTTAAGGAATACTTAGTTGGTTCTAAGGTCTTATGTTTGACTAGTGTGAGGTGATATAGTGAGCTGTTTTTTATGTAAGGAGGTCTGTATTGCTCATCTGTGGTCACGGATCCCACGGTTCCCTTTTGGGAGGGATCCGGCTAGTTATATTGTTGGGATCCGCCTACTGCAGATCAGAAGGCTTTCAGCAAATGTGCAATTTTGCACTCTTAGCAAAATGCTTCTCCTAGTTGTTTTTACAAAGACTAAATGCAAGAACACATCAAGTATAATGCATAGCAAATGTGGGGGAACTAAAGGTACCTAAAGATGAGTGACGACGACTACTTGAAGAAGTCGTAAAATCTCATCCTACACGTTCCTAAGTTAAGATTGTTCAATGCCAAGTTATGGCAATAGCTACATACTACATCCTACACTACATAAGTATTTGTTTAGATGTTACAACCCATTGTTTCAAATTGTTTTCACAAATTAAGGTCCTATGACCTTACCTTACTTCTCCACCACTTCCCGTCTTCACCCCTCCTCCACTCTTTCTCACACCATCTCTACTTCTTTTTCTTCAAGAAGTTGGCGAAGCACTTGAAGATTCCCTTGGTTTGTTGCCATTCGGGTGATGCGCTAGGAACGTCCGGCAATTGATTGATGTAATCTAAGGGGTCGAGATCGGTATTTCCGAGTGGGTTGCTACTACCTTCACCTTCTCTTTGCCTCTCCCTTTCATCCGAGGAATCCGTAGGTGGGTGAGGCCTTTTTCCTTCCACCATAAACCTTTTAGTTCTACCCTCGGTCAATGACACCATAACTTTGTTGCAAAATCTATGATCATAGGATTGCGGAGAAGGATCTAATGCAAAGATGAATTTTTGCAAGACGGGTTAGGAGCATTGCGTACGGGAGCACCATTTTGTCCATGATTTTTACACTTTCCATTCTCTTAATCATGTAGTAAGCAAGGTTGAAGCGAGTCTCGGTCACTAGGCAATAAATCATGAAACTTAGGCATGCGTTGGGGTGATCCTTGTTTCCTACTAAGCACAACACATTCTCCCTCACCACAACTTCCCATTTCCTATAAAATGCGTACATCTCGGAGAGCTTCATTTGGAAAGGATCCCTATAGATCACTTTCGAATTCCTAGTGACCCTTGATGGGGATGCTCTTGGCATGAACACGGTGTCCCTTTCCGTGGTTGCTTCCGGGATTAACATGTGGTAGATTTCATGATGATCAACCATAGTGTGTATCTCTTCCAAAGACCATTCATTGGAAAACATGCAAACACCTTGATATGGAACCTCTACTATTCTTCCAAACTCCACAAGCGAAAGAGTGTACTCATGCTCATTTATGATGAAGACAATTGAGATGGACCCATAATCATTTATAACTATCCTCATTGTCTTGTAGAACTTGAGTATGAAAACCGGGCAAATTTGTTCGTTTATGTCCAATAAACAATCAAAGCCAATGGTCCCAAAAACTTGTCTTATGTCGGTGTTAGCAAGAAATGATGGTTCTACTATACGACCTTCATGAAAAACTCTCTTTTCGAGCATTTTAAAAGCTTTCCTATCTTCCGGGCTAAGTCCATCTTTTCTATGGTACATTGGTATGTAATGAGCGGTATCTTGATAGTCTTGTTGTCGGTTACTTGGCATGATTGTTCCTAAACAACCACAATGTGGTGTTAATTGTGAATAGTAGCCTAAAGGGTTTGATCACAATTTTGCTCAAATCATTTTTATTGAATTCATGAAATGAGTTTAATTTGTATTAACAATGTTAATTCTTTGATTTGGATTATCTTAGAAAACAATGTGGTAACAAATTATGATAAACGTATTTGAACCCAACTTCTAAAAATGAAGATATTGTAATCCTAGAAATCAAAGAATTAAATTAACAATGTAGTGAAGATTATACTTACACAAGAGATTGTTATGCTTGAAGGAAATGATCAAATTGCTCCTGTGAACAGTAATTGGTTTTTTGTTCGTGAGTCTTTGAAGGGAAAGTGATTGTGGAACTTCCACATTGATCATTACTAACTTATGTTGTCTTTCTGTTGCACGGATCCCTCTCATTAGGGATCCGGCTAGTTCAAGCTCAGGGATCCAGCTTGACAGCAAAAAATCAGTTTAAGCATTCCTTGATAACTTTGGTTTGGGAGTTCTAAAACGCCTAGAGTTCGGTGTTTAAGCTCTATAACTTATGATTTGGGGTTTTGATGGTTTAATACTAATCCTATTTGACGAGATTTCCTTTTAATGAATTAGTCACAATTCTTGGGAGGTTTTTCAAAGATTATGATAAAACCCATTTTATCATAATACAAGAAATTTCACATGGATATTTATTGACATAGATGAAGTGTTAATAATCCTTTTGTGATGAATAATGATTGAAGTTATCGTATAACCGAGATATCATTATTACAGATTAGTAGTGTAGTCTATACAAATCAATCGAAGAATACTATTCTTGATGATGGCTTTAATATAGATAACTACTCAAGTAATTACTAATAGAGATTAATTATACAACTAAGATTTTAACAATAATAAACAAATGTAAATTATTAACGATCATACCTTTGCTAAATATTCTTTTTAAGGGAAGAAGTATTTAGAGAAAATGTTTTGTGATCTTCTTGGAATCTCCAGATCCATGTGTGAGAAAAACAATGCTAAACATTCTTTTCACGAAAAGAAATATTTAGATAGTTTCTTCATGATCTTCTTGGTATGCCCAAATCCAAGTATGGAGAATTCTTAACAAGGAAAGTATTAGAACATTCTATCATTGTCCAAAAATAAACACTATAATGATTTTTAAAACATGACTTGAAAAATCCTTCTTTGTAGTTTTCAAACATACACGGATCGTATCAAGTTTTTAAAGTACAACATACTCTAAGAAACTTGGTAACGAAGCTCTGATGCCAACTGTGGAAAACTAGAAGGGGGGGGGTTGAATAGTTTTACCAATTAAAACTTCGTCTTAAAACATTTAGATCAACTTATGTCAATCTATTTAGATGTGTATGTTGGACGTTGATAGATAGATATATAAAAAGTGTAATGAAAGATAAAGAGTAAGAAGCACATAACCACGACACGAGTATTTATAGTGGTTCGGCTACAAGGACACCTTCCTTGCCCTACTCCACTCCCCGAGTCACCAACTCGAGAGTTCGTAATCACTACACAACACCAACTCCTTATGGTGGAGAAGCCTTCACAACGTCGCCTACTCTTTTTCCGGTACTAGGCTAACCACCGGGTTCTTTACACCAAGGTGAACCACACCTACCACAACGTCGCCTACCCTTTATCTGGTACAAGGCTAAGTACCGAGTTCCATTACAATAGAGGAACTACTACCCAACACTACACAACACCTAATCCCAAAGGAGACCCACTACTTATTACAACACCATTAAGGATATCAACATCCTTGGAAACAAACTATCAGTATATGTATAACGATGCACCTCATCGATTATACAACCTTGGCATTCTTCACTAATGCCACTTGATTTGATTTCTAGGCATTCTTCACCAATGCCCTTGACACAACGCTTGGCACCTTTCACTAATTCCTTCGTCTTGACACCTTTAGCATTCTTCACTAATGCTCTTGACACGGACGTTAAGCATCTTTCACTAATGCTTTCGTCTTGACTCTTTCGGCATCCTTCACTAATGCCTTCGACACAACACTCTTATGAAGGAAGAAAGAACTATCAACAAGAGAACCTCAGTAGTCTTGATGATGACGAAGCATGGTAACTCATGGACTTGAGCTTGCTCGACTTCAAGAGGTAGTGATCTCGCCTTTAAGAGGAACCTAGAGAATCACACGAAAACAAAAGACATACTACATAGAAAGATCCCTTAGGATCAGTGGTTAGAGAGTTACAATACTTGGGGAAAGTATGTGTGAGAGTGGCAAGCCAAAAGGAAGAAATGGCTCACTATTTATAGAGGAGAAATGCTTACTGTTCCACGGATCCCTCCCTCAAGGGATCCGTCTAGTGTAAAACTAGGGATCTGTGGGACGCACCTCTTTGCCCATGGGTATTTTGGTTATGGGTCATGGGTTATGGGTTGATCCATGGGTATTTTATTAGATACAATGTACCTAATGGGTGCAATGCACCTAGTCAAATATGTATGGGTCAATATCATGGGTTGTAGTTTTTACCCATTTATAATACATACTAGTTATGTATATATTTGCCCAATATGTAAAAACTAGTTGTTGTACATATGTATTACTAAATCATAAAATCACTTATACTTGTTTTAGTGTTTTATGTGAAAACGTAAGTGTGTTAGAAAACTATTGGCTCAAACTATTTACGTATTTTATTTGTTTCTTTAAAATGATTTTACGTTTTATATCGACAAAACATTAGAAGATCGTAAAATATAAATAAACGTTTTTACTGCTTATTTGTATTAACAGTTACGCCGTAACCAACCCCTTGCAGCAGAATTACGGATGCATTACCAATTACAACGTAATTCCATCTCAGTGGTTACGCCGTAGCTACACTCTTACAGCGTATGCCGGGTTTTGCCTAGTTACGGCGTAACTCCTTTTAAGAGTTACGACATAACTATCCTATGTTTTACTTCTTTCATTTTGAAACACAATAACCTTGTATTAGTATTTTAAATGAACTTTGTGGGTGTGTTCCCTGTAAACCCTCACGAGACTTCACTCGTCCACTTGGGACACCAAGTGGTTTAAAAGGCTTGTTGCATATGCTAAATGCAACCGTGATTCCTATGAAGGTGAGTTAGGTTTGTTTTTCATTTTTCATTTTTTCTTTTTTAGAATTATGCTTGTCGGTAGTGTGATTTCAGGGTTTGAAGTTTGCTCATGGATGCTTATACGAAGGCACGACTCTTTTTCGTGCCTTCTTTCCTTTTGGAGCAAATTTCAAGGAAGTTCTCGCTCTAATTCTACTTTTCTCTTCACCTTTATTTAACGCTTAGTACAAAGGGACTTTGTACAATTCAAGTGGGGGGACGGGAGTAGAATTATCTCTTGAATTTTATTTTGCCCTCGTTTTTCTAGTTTATTTTGAAAAATTATGCCATTTTTAAAATTTTGACATGTTTTTCTTAACCTAACTAGATTAGACCTTAGCCGAGCACATACAACCCTTGATATTATATGGTGAGATTAGCCTTATCCGTTTCCAATATTTTACCCCAAATCCACCAAATTATGAGTGTGCCGGTAGCTTGTAAACTTTAGAACTTGGCCTTTGCATCATTTCGAGACCATAGACGAGGTATGTTGAGTTAGCTCGATGTATTTGGACTTTTCAGTTTAAGAAGGCAACATTATAGGATTATCACCCAAATAGCCTACCATTGTGTGTCTATCGATTAGTCACCTCGACTTCTCGACCCCCATGTGAAACCCTTTTGTTGCACTCACCTTTAGTGCAAGATACCCCTAGATACACCCATCTGAGCCATTCCTTTCATTTTGTTAACCCAATATATTTTTTCGATACATCTATACACCTTAGCCTACCCTGTAGTCTTTATTTGTGATTGGGAAGTCATCATTTGCCTAAGTTCAAGGTTCAAGTGAAAAGGTTCGGAAATCACGCTTTCGTCGACGACATATTCTTAAAGATCATTGAAGACCCCCCGAAATTTCCATTGTTCATCTCAAGTGGGGGGATATTATGTTTAGTTGTTATAGTTATGTTGAAAAAAAAATGATTCGAAAAAAAAAATAAAAAAAGAGTTATATTGTTTAGTTTATTGTAAAGTGCAATGTTATAAGCACTATGTTATGAGCTTTTTATAGATTTAGTATTGAGGAGGCCACCTCGGTCACATTCGAAGATTGGAGTTGGTAATTATGCCAATAGTTGGAGAAAATGTAGTGTGCCATCACGACGTCCTCTAATGACACATCTACCTAGTATTTCATGATCCGGTTTCTTGACTTCAAAGCTTGAACTTTGGGCGGACGGTAAGTGGTGATGACTTGGTTATAGATTTAGACTACCTGCTTGATTTTTATTTTACACCATTTATATATCCCATGTCTTATCCTACCCTTTAGTCATGAAGCGTGTCTAGGTGATGCAGCGAGCAATCTTTGGTGTCTTGGCCATGGATTTGGTCATGTATCATTGATTTTGTTCACTTCGCCATGACATGTTAGTAATGACGAGTCACCATTAACCTTTGTCGTGTTTACCCATATTGCCTTCGAAAATTGTTTAGCCCTTAACTCTAGTGGTGGAGATTTGTGTAACCGCCAAACTTATGATATAATATATGCTATGACTGTACGATTGAGTGATCACCCCGAAATTGACACTTAGAATAGTTGAGAGATTTGAGTGTTTCGTTCCCATTTCGTGAGGTGTTCGGATTTGTTTTATTCTAGCATAAGGGATTTGTAAACTTATATTTTCCAGGTTATGGGAGATATCT
Source organism: Chrysanthemum makinoi (assembly GCA_910596185.1). Taxonomy (NCBI): domain Eukaryota; kingdom Viridiplantae; phylum Streptophyta; class Magnoliopsida; order Asterales; family Asteraceae; genus Chrysanthemum; species Chrysanthemum makinoi. Next base: position 207,137,864 of record OU343221.1, on the reverse strand, counting down.
TTTTAGGAATCTTTCTAATAAGGTCTACTTGAGGGCAAGTAGAGTTCAAGTGGGGGGATATTTGATAACATCAAATTATCCTGAATGTTAAGTGTCAATTTTCCCCGATAATGCTTGTAATTTATATCATTTATATGGATTTACGCTTGTTTTCCATTGTTTTCCACTTTCAGGTAAATTACGAGCATTGGAGCAAAAGAGACGCTGAATTGGAGAATTATCAAAGATTTATCAGAGTATGCTCACTTTTAAGAAGTTACGGCGTAACTCATCTCTCACATTACGCTGTAACTAAAGCGTGACTCGAAAGCCAACTCATCGAAGATTACTAAACTCTCCCAAAAGACTACGACGTAACTACATTAGGTCAAATGAGGTTCACGCCGATAACTACGCCGTAAATCATGCATAAACTCCGGCGTAACCAAGAAATATTGAAGATACGGCGTAACTACTTCTTATAAGGTTACGCCAGAACCAGCAGAATCTAGTGCAAATTACAAAGAAATTGAAGATTACGGCGTAACTATTATATTAGTTACGTCGTAACCTAGATCTGGCCTATAAATACCCCACGATTTCTAGCATTTCAAAGCATCCCATTTCACACACCACAACCAAAGAACGTAGGAAGAAGCCAAAGGAGGTCTAGAGGAGCATACAGAGTGTCTCCAAGGGAGAAATCACTCCTCCACGATAAGCATTAGCATTTTATCTTTTCTTTACTTTCGATTCATGTATTTAGTAACATTGAATATTGAATTGATTTGTATGGTTAATATGAGCGGCTAAGTACCTCTTGGTGTTGGCCTAGTTATGATTCCTTAATTATTTTGTTTATGCTTATATTACTCCGTATAATTATTTCTAAGTGTATGCATGCATAGTTTATTGGTAGCTACCCTTGTTTCGTAGTTTTGAATGGTGGTAGAGGCTAGTTGCTTAGGAGATATGACCAACTGACCCTAAGTGAGTAGACTGAGACGGGAAGGGTAAGACATGACCAACTGACGACCCTTTCTACTTGTGCGATTTGACCAACTGATCACCTACCGTTTGGATGAACTTAAGAATTAGGGGGTGAGTGTTTAAGTTGCTAACGCGATGACTCGGCTTAGGGGACCAGGAACAACTGGACTTATGAGGGGACATCTGACTTCTCCAGTGGTGGCATCTTTGCTGATAGGTTAGGGCGAATTGATCAAATGTTGTCCTCTCGACTTTGACTCCACCTGAAGTAATTGGAAGTAATTAGACGTAGACATTACTAGCTAGGAGGAATAACTAGGTTAGCACCACTCTCCTCTATTGATTGAACCTTTGCCTTTATTTGCTTTTATCTGCCTTAGTAGTTAATTAATTATCAAAATCATATTAAAATCTGTGACACCTAGACTTAGTATTAATCCAACACACATAGCTCTTGGGACGACCTCGGTTTTACCGAATACTACACTACACACGACTGGGTACACTGCCCGTTAGTGCATTAGGGTAGACCATAGGTATAACGAGACAATATAAATATTAAAACCTGGTTAGTAAAACCTGCATCAAATCTTCATCCAAGAATTGCCAAAAGACCATCCTCAACCAATCCAATCCTGTAATGAAAAGAAAAAACAACAAACCAAAGCATCAAAGCGAACAAAGAAAAAAAATCACAACCAGATGTTATCCCAAACTTAGAAATAAAATCAAAATAAAAAAATTAAAGGATATGATACTTGTATAATGAAATACAAATAACACGTTAAGAAATTTTGAAAATTTTTTAAAAGTTAATTTTTGATATTTGACAAAAGTCTGAAAAACTGTGCTACAGTAGCTGACCCCGTCAGGTGTGAACCGTGACGTCGTCAGACTAACCTGCTATGACAGGTAGAGAGTGTTTTAATTTTCTAAAGTCTATTTCTAGCAGAAACTCATAAACCGTACCCACAAGTATTGACGTACAAAGACAAAGAAACATGCAAATTATTAAACTATAAATCATCACATAGTCAATTTAGGTTTATAATAACCACATGTGATCTTTCCTATGCTTATTTCATGCAAAGTAATTTTAATTACCAATGAAATAAAGTCAAAAGCAAAGAAAGCATAATTGCATACACATTAATCATGCGATAATTTATAATCGAATACTAGCATGCAAACAACCTAAAAACAAAACTAAAAACAAAAAAAAGCAAGTAAATAAAATATGCTCAGGTTGCCTCCTGAGAACCGCTTGTTTTTGTTCGAGTCGCGTGCCTGACTCTACCCTTATTTAACGGATATAAGAGAGGTTTTCCTTACACTAAGGATTAAGTGCGGGTGATAGTAGTGATACGCACCATAAGGATGGAAATATGCCACATGAGGTGAAGAAGGTGCGTGAATGGTCAAAGGATCTACTACCTTCATCCTAAACTACCCGAACCATATAGGTTGATGGTGGGTCGGTTCTTTTTTTTTTCCTAGATGTAAATCTAAGGATGAAAAGTTGAGTAAAGGTTGAGGCTCTGGATCATCAACACTACGAAACTCCCTAGAACTTAGAGAATGGTTATGACTACAAGTATTCAAACCTATTTCCTCTAATTGTGTTTGGTCCAAGGGTTCTACTTCCATCAGGATTCTTATAGTCTCTTCTACTTCTTTCGGGTAAGTCACAGGTGGTGTATATGCCTCAAATGATGGTAGGATTTTTCGGGTATTTAGTAGTCTTGGATTTCTAACCTCATTCTCCATAGTATCTAAATCACCTATATGTTCATTGTTTTGGTAGGATCTAACCCAACCGCACTCCTAAGTATCTCAAATCCTTCTCTAGCCATTTCAAATTCTAAGTCTGATTCATAAGAATCTTCCTTAATAACCTGATTACTATATTCTAATTGCATAAAGGATTCCTCATGCGTGTCATATGTTTTGGTTAAATCTAACCTACACATGCACCTAGGTAGCTCAACTCTAACCATCTCACAATATTGGTTCGATTCAAGGTCCATGTTCTTAAAAACTAGGTCTTTTTGTTCATGGTTCATATAGTCGGATAAATCCTCCTCATTTGTTTCCCTAGATTGTGATGTGTACAAACCTATTAATTCATTCAACTTATGGTTTACGGTTAGGAGGCTTTCCTCAAAATTTTCCCATAGGGTTTCACTAAAAGAAGTTGATCCTAACAATGATTGTTTAATAGAAGTCAAACATGAAATAAATTAATCAAACCCATCTAACTTTACCCCCATCTCATCTTGGATATCTTTAAGGTCACTCAAAAACTCATTGGAACAACAAAAAACAAATCTATCCCTGTAATATAATTGTTCCTCTATTGTTAATGATTCAAATGTAACTTCATCCACCATGATGACGAACGAAAGGGTTTTACAAACAAAAGAAACAAAGAAAAATAGACTATGAGAAAGCTACGAATAAAAAAAATCTCACTTGATAGGAACCTAGTGAGTAGACCTAAACGAGATAGAAATCGAAACCTAAACTATTTCCTGGCAGCGGCGCCAAAAACTTGATGCGGACAATTGTAAACACAAGAAGTCTTACAATTCTCCTAGGTAGAGTACCTAACCATTGTAGTGTAGTATAGTTAAGACACGGGGGATTGATCGTTCTCTAGGGAAATAGTGTTGTGAAGGCTCGAAGTGTATGAAGAATTAAGTCTAAAGGTTGAGGGATAATTATTTTTAGTCTTTTATATTTTTTAGAAAGCAAAGTAAAAATTTTGGGGTTTGAAAAGTTTGGTTTATAACTACTACTAATTAACTAATTAAAACTAAATTAAACTAATTATGCGGAAAATTAAATTGGTGAAACCGTATGATAAGTGAATGTGTTTACTTAGAATATTACTACTCTCTAGTTATATCATATTGATTAGTCGAATTGTCACTTCTTTGTTTTAATTAGCGCATTGTATTCCTTAATATCAGTCGTAGGGAGGTGCCAAATGACCTGACTATATGAATGTATAGGACTCGTTAAGAATCTTAATGTCAGACCACAACTCTGAAAGTTAAAGAATATATAGGACTAATTTAGACCCTTAATGCCAGCGACCGCAATTCACGCAATAAATACAACGAACAAACCATTTATTGCACTATAGTAGAGCGTCTAGTCGGACGTTCAAGCAGGCATCCTAAGATCTAGCCAGTTTTCCAACTCCTAATGTGATAAAAACTAATTAAACAAGAGACAACAGTCAATGATCAACAACTAGGTTTCATTTAATACTAAGCAAACACTAATAGATCTAGCCTAGCATGTTAAAAAGAAGATAAGATAAACAGTTGATCACACAACACATAGACATATTGTAATGATTAAAGAATGAATAACTTATCTTCAATTAAAACATGGGGTTTTGGCGGCTAAAACCCCTTACAATAGCTGACAAATTCGTGCACCAAAAGGTCTCTCCAAAGTCTTACCAATACGTGTCACAAATAATGAAAATCCTACGAAAAATATATATAGTATTTACAACTGTGACGGCGTCACTTTATAAGTGTGACGCCGTCAGATCGGCATCATTAGGGTTTCATGAACTGCACCAACTTAGTTGTGACGACGTCACCTTATGGGTTGTGACGCCGCCGCTCTTCACTTTCCTAGTCATGACGCCGCCAGCTCAAGACCGTTACCATCCTTTGAAGCATCACTTGTGAATTTTATAACTGGATTATCTTTGTGATTCTTCAAGTGACGGCGTCACGTTGTATCTTTGACGTCGCCCCACCTCCTTTTCAGGGATTTTTTTGACTTTGTCGTTTTCTTCGTTTTTTCGTCCAACTGAGCCAAAAACACTTCAATTTCCAGCATTTTCTTCCCATGTACCTAAAAATCAAATAGAAACGATTCAAGGCAATAATGATCAAACATGTACGAGTTTAGTGACTAAATGAACCTTAAAAATGCATGTTTTTACACCTCATCAAATATTCCTACACTTGGGATTTGCTTGTCCTCAAGCAAATGTGCTTTTATCCTAATCAATTTACAAGTTAGCGGGCATTTAGCGTTGGTTTAAAGATAATTTACAACACAACTCATACCACAATAGTCAAAATAAGCACGAAAATTATATACTAGCACCTCACATAAAGTGTTTGGATTCTCACATCTCTCGGGTGTATAGGTTGTATAACATGTATGGAAACGGAAAAATTAAAACACTCTCTACCTGTCATAGCACATAGATTACCATAGGCTTAATAAAGGATCAAACCTCCACCGCTTTGGCGTAAGCACCTAGGAGAAACTATCAAACAGGACTTTTAAAGGGTTGTAACATTAAGTGTAAGGGTAATGAAAACACGATTTTGTGGATATGAGGAATTTACTTGTGGCAAGTTAATCATCCAAGTTAGTTACATGTACAAAGTGGCATTGCTAAGACAAGACTTGACTCACTAACTCTAATTCTTTTTGTGTTTTTCTAAACTGGACTCGAGGTCTAGTTATCACCAATTAATAATGCATCCATCTGATATTGAAAGACAACATTTTGATTTCATAAAGGCCACTATGAGTTTTGGTAATGGCTTTTGGACTCACAAATGCTCCTTCGACATTCCAAGCTCTTATGAATTTTGTGTTTAAATCTTACTTGAGGAAGTTTTGCTAGTATTCTTTGATGACATATTGGTATATATCCCTACTTTGGATGAGCATGTGAAGCATTTGGAGTTGGTTCCCAATTACAAGACAACACACCTTGTTTGCCAGATAGTCTAAATATGTCTTTAGGGCTGAGAAAGTGGAGTATTTGGGACATAGATTTACTAGACAAGGGGTAGCTAGTGATTAAACTAAGATAGAAGCTATGAGGGATTGGCCTGTTCCTACTAATCTCAAGAAAATGAGGGTTTTTTTGGGCTGACTAGTTATTACAAAAGATTTGTGAAAAACTATGTTGTTATAAGTCATCATGTTGGGTTTTTGGTTCCTTGAATCATGAATTACTCTAAGTATTGGAACCACGGACAGAGTTGATATAACCACGGACAGAAGGATGGAACCACTGATGATGACAAACCACGGCTAGTAGTAGTGTGTAACCACGGACAATATATTGTAACCACTGCTAGTCTTGTATAGTCGGTTTAGTTTATTGTATTAGATAAATATGGAAAAGATATTTATCTTGTAGGTTACGTATTGTATTATGTAAAGGACTCCTTAGTCTATAAAAGGAGGTCCTAGGTTAGATTAGATATACGTAAGTTTTATATCTAAGGTCGATACACTTCAAGGTTGCAAAACCCTAATACTGTAAGAGTATTCGTATTAATAAATAATATTGAGGTGTTGAATGTTAACTGTTCTTCTTCTTAAGATTAAGTGTTAAATTCCGCGTAATACTTAATAAGCTTTTATTGTAAGTCAGTTTCTATATTAGATCGTTTGCTCAACTGGGATCAACAAGTGGTATCAAAGCTTGTGATCTAGAAACTGTAATCAAGAAGAGGTCAAGTTAAGTTTTGCTAAAAGTAAGATAAGATGTCTGACGACACACATGTCACTGCTTCAAAGGTACCCATGCTCAAGCATGGTGAGTACCAAATCTGGAGGATGCGAATAAGGCAATACATTCGCATGATTGATTATGCTCTCTGGGATGTTGTGGAAAAAGGAGATACTCTTCCTAAGAAGGGTGATGATGGCAAAGAAATATCCATTGTTAGTGAGATTGATAAGGCTAAAAGAAAGATGGAGATAAAAGCTCATAGTATTCTCTCTATGGGAATACCTAATGAATATGCTTTGGATTTTGAACAATATGAGTCTGCTAAAGAGTTACTGATGCTCTTGAGACACGGTTTGCTGGTAATGAAGCTACAAAGAAATCAAGGAAGAATATGCTCAAGCATCAACTTGAAAACTTCACTGCTCTTAGTGGAGAAAAACTTGATGGCACTTACAACAGGCTTCAAAACTGATCAGCCAATTGAAGTCAGTGGACTATAATGTTATTCAAGAAGATATAAATTTGAAGTTCATTTGAAGTTTATCTCCATGTAATGGTCATACGATTGTGTGGAGAAATAAGGTGGACTTTGATAAGATGACTCTCGACAATCTCTATAACAACTTGAAAGTCTATGAGTCTGAGAATAACATTGCTGGTGCATCCTCTGCTAATCAGAACATTGCTTTTGTTTCAACTAATCACAAAAGTTCACATGATGTATCCACTCCTGCCTATGGAATAACCACAGCTATTGCAAACAATACCATGGTTAGTGATAATCGTCATGATGGTGCAATTTGTGCTTTTCACCGATTTAACCACCGTTGATGTATTGAATCAAGATCTAGATCAAATTGATCCCGATGATCTTGAGGAGATTAATCTTCAATGGCAAATGGCAATGTTGACTCTCCAAGCAAGGAAATTTAAGAAGACTAGATATGTCAAGTATGATGCTAAAAGAAGAGTGGGTTGACAAAAGCAAGATGGAGTGCTTTAACCGCAGAAGGGTCACTTTGGAAGAATGTCGAGCTCCTAAGAGGATTGAAGGTGTCAGAAGACCACTGAAGAGTCTCCGCCTTCTTCAAAGATTGGTGGCTCAAGATGGTCTTGTAGTATGATGGAGTGATGAAATTGAAGAAGGACCCAATGCACTTTTTCTTGCTAGTGAAGCTTCAAAAGAACATAACTTTGCTCTTATGGCTTATGCTTCATCTGGTTCGGACTGAGGTATCTAATGAGTCTACTTGTTCTTTTAAATCATGTCAAGATAACTTAGAATCTCAAAAGCTATCATCGAGAGTTTAAAAGAAGTAGAAAGAATGTCAATGGACAACCTAGGTTATAGAGTTGGTCTAGAAAGTGTGGAAGAGGCTTTCATCTGTATCAAATGTGATTTTGAGTATGTTGATAAAATTAATATACTAGGTGGAGAAATTGATCTTAAGAATAGGGAGATTAAGATGCTTAAAGAGAAACTAGAACAATGAGTGTAAAAGTAGAAGCTCTAAAGAAAAAGAAAAACATGTTGTTAGGGTTGCTAAACACAATATGCTTCTGATCTAGTAAATAAACCAATAGGTCAAAAATTGTTCAAGGATGGAACTGTCCTAGGTTACAATGATATGCCACCACCTACTCTTATGCAACATGCACCATCTCCAAAAGAGCTCTCATTTAGTAGTGAATTTAGTTTCAACAAACCTGTAGGTGAGACTAAGAATGAATCACCTAAGATAGGTTCTGATAGGTCATCTGATGCTCCCATCATTGAAGATTGGGAATCAGATTCTGAGGAAGATAGTAAAGTATCAACACACCCTGAAAAGTTAGAACCTCTTAAGAAAGTTGATACTAGACAAGCCAACCTTGTACCTAGATTTGGAGCTCAAATTACTAAGAAAGTAGTAGAGTACAAGGAAATACCTAGGGAACAGATGAAAAGATATATACCTAGGGGAAATCAGAGAAACTTTAACGCCTAATATCTAAGGTTAGGTAATGAGTTTTAATGTGTCAAGAAAGCTTGTTATAACTGTGGTAGTTTTGAGCACTTACAGAGAAATTGTTATAAAAACAAACCACAAGTTTGGAATCATTGGAGGAGGGTAAATCACCAAAACTTTTCAAAGAAAAAACCCTCATCCTAAACAAAACATGATTCCTAAAGCAGTGTTAATGAGGAATGGGAATACAAAATCAATTGTCACCGCTTCTCCAAAATGGGTTCCAACCACTGCTAAGCAAAGTGTAAACACGGCTTAAAATCAAACCAATGATAAGCCAAAATCACCAAAGATAAAAAGAAGTTTTAAAATTCCAAAGGTGATAACACACGTGGTTGGAAATCATTTTATGTCAAAGGCCTCAGCTAGTTGGCAATGGAAACCTAAGACCAAGGTTTTCCATCATGTCAACTGTGCATCAATGGACCTAAACAAATTTGATTATATTGATGCGCATGCGCAACCCAAGTCAGATTGGCTTGGGTCCACAAAAGGAACTAACTTGTTTAATATCATGTGCAGGACAATCTACAAGATGAGCTAAAAGACAAAGGAGTTTTTGATAGTGGTTGCTCGGGGCACATGACTTGGGATGGGAGCAACCTGGAAGATTTTGAAGCTTTTGATGGAGGATATGTGGCTTTGGCAATGATCCAAAGGGAGGAAAGATACTTGGAAGAGGCACAATCAGAACAGGAATTTGGACTTTGAAAAAGTCTACTTGGTACATGGACTTAAGTACAATTTATTCAGTGTTTCTCAAATGTGTGATAAGAAAAACTGGTACTTTTTGGTGAAACTGAGTGTGTGGTGTTGTCTCCCCGAGTTTAAGATGCCTCGGAGAAGTTTATACAACATAGGGTACCTAGGAAGGAAAATATATATTGTTTTGATCTTAAAGATGTAATTCCTAATAGGTCCTTAACCTGTTTGTTTGCTAAAGCATGCAGTGGATGAGTCTAAGTTATGGCATAGAAGATTAGGTCACCTCAATTACAAAACAATCAATAAACCGGTAAAAGGCAACTTAGTGAGAGGGTTACCTTCGTTTTTGAAGTGAACCTGTGGCCTGGCCAAAAAGGAAAACAACATAGAGCTTCTTGTAAGTCCAAAACTGTCAACACCATTACACAACTATCCTTGCTCACATCGTTCAGGAGATTTGGGTTTCTTTATATAATCAAAGTTATGGGTTATGGAAGTAAATGAGGGGCAGGTTAAATGTGGTTGAGGAGTTAATGAGATTCTTGGGCGTTGGACTATTAATCCAAATAGTTGACCATGTTGACTTCCTGTTCTAACCACGGATAGGTCGTTTGGTTCCACTGATGGCTCTTTCTAACCACTAACAACTATACCTTCTTCAATGTGTTTGTTTTGTGTTTTGTCTTGCAGTATGAAGGATTTGTACATAGGAGCTGGTGTGTTAGTGCTGTTTGTTTAAAAAAAAAAATTGTGTAATCCTTTATATTTTTGTGAGATCTCTTTACTAATGACACAGATTTGCTTGCTATAATTCCTGGATGTTTGGTTGAAGTGCTACTCTGTATCCACGGATGGTGTCTGACTAAACGCGGATGGCTGTTCTGAAACCGCGGATAGCATTTTGATTTATGAAGGATACTACAGGGGCTAATTGGTCACTTTTGCAAACGTATATTATTTCCCTCAAATCACGAATGGATCATTTATTTGATCTTCAAAACACTTCAATTGGCGCTCACTCCTAACTCTAATCACTTATCTTTGCATAATTCACTAATCTCACATCATAACCATCCTTCATCACAATGGCTCAAAAGTATTCCACTTCACATAACCTTGTTGCTATTCTCACCAAGAATGATCGATCTGAAGGGTTTCATCAAATGATTGATTTCCTTGTTCACAGTTCTATTCACTATGCCTTAATCACACACCAACCATTTTTAAAGCCTACATACATCGGCTTCGGAGGAATGCTAAGCTTGAAAAGCTTGATGGAGTCGAGGTGTTTAGCACTGTTGTGATGAGCATGCATATCATTCACGAGGAGATCATTAGGGATGTTTTAAAGTTTGATGATATGATGGTGTTGATAATCTTCGGATGTTGAGATTGTTGCTAGTCTGGAAAGGTTAGGTTATACCCACAGAGGTGATAAGGTACAATATTTTAAGAGTTTGTTTTCAAAGCAATGGAAGTTTCTTATTCATACCTTATTGATGTGTATGAGTAATAAGACCACAGAGTTTAATGACTTTCCTTCCAAAATTGCTACTGCTATTATTTGTTTGTCCGATGGAAGAAAGTTCAATTGGTCTAAGATGATATATGAGGGGTTAGTACAAAACATTAGGAAGAAGGGTAAATACTATTTATATCCTTTGTTCAACCGCCAGGAAAGTCAAATAGAGAGCCCATTGAGCATACTGAATATGAAGTACATCATATGCTTCCTAAGGTTTTGCACATATGAGGAATCAGCCACAAAATGTACAAATTAGAGATGTTCCTTTATTTCCTCATATTTACTTTGCCCTCGATTATGAGTTTGATGCGGATTCTGAATCTCAACCTATTGTCACCGCACCAATCTGAAACCACCTGATGCACCTCAACACCCTGATAGTCCATTTGTAAACACCGATAGTGTATCTCAACCCACTTCTAGTCAACCTCAAACCACGATACACCTATTGTATTCACTAGAGATGAAGGGCAATCGAGCTACAGTGCTAGTGGTGTTGCTAATGAGGTCACACGGTGTGGAAGGTGACATGATTGGAAGGGCTTCCACTCACTTGATTCATGCTTTGATGTCGGGTCGATAGTGAAACATAAATAAGACCCAACCTTTGGCAACTCTTAATGTGGAGAGTTCCTTGGAACTTAACATAGGTGGAGGAATCCCTAGCCAATTGGCTACTAGGGGTGCATAGTCGTTCGGCTAGGTCCGATGCTATGTTTTTCTATATCCAGGATTCACCTCTCTAGAGTTAACACATTTCAAGTGATGAGGATCGTTTGGAACATGCACATGAATTGACGGATTCTAAGTTTGTACATGATGACTTTTCCGAACCACTTCGGACCACCACACGGTCGGCTGAGGATATTCTCAAACGCTAAATGAATTGGACGGCTAAATGTACCAAGATGGAGGAGACGATCTCGAATCTAAAGGAGTTGGCTATGTTTCATGGAAAGGATATTAGGAGATTGAAGCACGTGAGTGATGGTTTTGAAAAGTAAGAATGGAGTCACTGTTTTGAAAGCCATGGAAGAAAGAAAAGAAGATGGACTCCTCTCCAACTCAATATGGAGGATGTATCCAAACAGGGAGGAGTGAAGGCATAAATAAGGGGAGGTTGATGTAGTGTTAATGTATCTATGGAAGAAGATGTTGATAGTGGAGATCAAACATTTTTGGTATCCGATAAAGATGGGAATGAGGCGCTTGAAAATGTGAAGAAAGTTGTAGAAGATGTGTAGAACACAAACACTTGGTATGTCCGAAACCACGGTTAGTACTCTTGTAACCACTACGCGAGTATCGACATGGCAACTATACTTATACCTATCGCTATCATAACCACTTCCACTTGTCACAACTCTCTGATATCACCTAAACATAAAGAAATTGAGAAAGAAGCTGCAAGTACATTGATAAATCTAAGCAAAACTTCATCTATTTCTACACCTATCATTGCACCTGCTTTATTCTGTTCAATCATGCAACTAAACCCAAACCCAAAGGAAAAGTTTAGTTATTGGTGAACCTTGAAGAAGAAAGTGGTTAAATCTGATATTGAAAAGGTAAAGGGGTTTGTAACCTGAGTGAAGTTTAAATCTAAAGCGTAACAAGAAGCTTATGATGCAGAGTATGCAAAGAACATAGTAGTTGAAGAAGAAGCATCTTTAGAGAAAAGAAAGCAAGCTGAAGAGGAAGCTAGTCAGAGATGGTTAGCTATATGGTATGAATCACAAACTATCTTCAAGCTTCAATTAATAGTGATGAGTATACTGAGACAAGAATGGAATTTATTGGATGATGAGGAAAAAGCTAGGCTTTTGAGTGAATGGGCAAGGAAGGTTGGTAAAGAAAGAAAGCAAGTTATAAGAAAGAAACCTCATTCAATGGCACAGATGAGGAATGTACTAATGAAAATTATTACTTAATTCGCATTCACATTTAAAATCTTAGTAAATGTTCATTTGAAAGAATTCTTGAAATTTATAAAAGATGTATGAAGATTAATCATGATGATTTCTCGTCAATGAATTCTAAAAAAAGAAGAGTGGATTAAAAAGATGATGAGTGGATTCAAAGTAAAAGAAAGAGAAAGTCTGAGATTCAAGAGACATCAGATTCTAAAAGATTGAAAGAAGTTGAAGATGTTAATCAAATTGTTTCTTATGAGTTTCACCTTAATGATGGAAGTGAAGGAGTTTGGAAAATTTAAAGACTCAACAATGAAGTTTATGAGTATAATAAGTTTTCACAAATGCTTGATATTTTGAAAGAGATGATTTGATGAATCTATGGAGACTTTACAAGAATAAGTTTGGTGAAGTACATCCTAATGATTATCATGAGAGATCGTCTATTATAACTTGAAGATTTTATTTGAACCAACTCATGATGAATCTGAGTGGAAAGTACTCTACAATGGTAATGTAACAAGATGTTTTTATATCAAACCAGGAGTTCATATTTTAACCTGCTCGAAAAGTTATTCACATGCTTGTAGAAGGTGATTATCCTCAGTTGAATAAGTATCCAAGAATTATTACTCGAGATGTGAAGCCCGGTATTATCAAGATGTCATACCCTATGATGTTCAAGCTTATGATTTGTTGAGGAAATATGAGACAATTCTTAAATCACATAAGTGTTTGGCTACATCCTCTAATAAAGGAAACTTGAGAATTCTGTTAGAATGTATCAAGTTTAGGGGAGTATTGTTGGGTTTTGGTTCCTTGAATCATGAATTACTCTAAGTACTAGAACCACGGACAGAGTTGATATAACCACGGACGGAAGGATGGAACCACCGATGATGACAAACCACGGCTAGTAGTATGTGTAACCACGGACAATATATTGTAACCAATCGCTAGTCTTGTAGTAGTTCGCTATTTATTGTATTAGATAAATATGGAAAAGATATTATGGAAAAGATATTTATCTTGTAGGTTACGTATTGTATTATGTAAAGGACTCCTTATTCTATAAAAAGGAGGTCCGATTAGATATACGTATGTTTTATATCTAAGGTCGATACACTTCAAGGTTGCAAAACCCTAATAATCAGTAATATATTCGATTAATAAATAATATTGATGTGTTGAATGTTAACTGTTCTTCTTCTTAAGATTAAGTGTTAAATTCCGCGTAATACTTAATAAGCTTTTATTGTAAGTCAGTTTCTATATTAGATCGTTTGCTCAACTGGGATCAACACATCCTTTGACTCAGTTACTCAAAAAGAGTGGTTTTGTGTGGTGCCCAAGAAGATTTTAACAAATTGAAACAAGCAATGATGCAAGCTCCAGTCATAAAACTTCCTAACTTTAATGAATTGGTTGTTATTGAGACTAATGCTTCTTATGGAGGATTTTGGTGCAGTATTGCAACAAGGAGGACATCCAATAGTCTACAATAGAAAAACCTTAGCTCTCATGCATCTAACTCTATCTACCTATGAAAGGGAGCTTTTGGCAGTGATACAAGCTTTGAGAAAATGGAGAAGGTATTTACTTGACAACCACTTCAAAATAAAGATAGACTATTTTAGCCTTAAGTAGCTTTTGGAACAAATGATTACTGCACATACTCAAATGAAATGGCTACCTAAACTCATGGGTTTTGACTATAAGATTTTGTACAAAAAAGGAAGTGAGAACAAGGCTATTGATGCTTTATCTAGAGTACCTACAAGTGCTCAGTAATTATTTGTAGTTAATCACGGCTTCTTGTGCGGCTGATACTGATTTGCAGAGAGTAATACAAGATTTGGAAAAGCGTTACACTTTAACACAAGGGGAGTTGAGAAGAAAGGGGAAACCGGTGGTAGGCAATGATTAAATACTTTCATTCTAATCCTAGTAGTGGTCATTCAGGGGGTTCAAACTACAATAAAGAGGGTGAGCAATTTGTGTTACTGGAAAAAGATGAGACAACAAGTGAAGGTTTTTGTGGCCATGTGCAATGTATGCCAAACCAATAAGCTTGATTTAGCTACATGTCCAGGTTTATTGCAACCTCTTCCTATTCCACAGCTAGTATGGTCATAGATCACAATTGGATTTTATTGTAGGCCTTCCTCCTTCAAATGGTAAAACTGTTATATTTGTGGTTGTTGACAGACTTAACAAGTACAATAACTTCATTCAACTAAGCCATCCTTTCATAGCTGTACAAGTGGCACAAGCATTTTTGGATAATGTGTATAAGCTTCATGGGTTGCCCAAGGTGATAGTTAGTGACATATAAGATCTTTATAAGTCTGTTTTGGAAGGAGTTGTTTTAGATGCTGCAAGTGAGCCAACATCTCTGTCTACATACCACCAATAACCACCAATAAACTGATGGTCAAACTGAAGTTGTCAACAGGTGTTTGGAATGTTACTTAAGGTGTATGAGAGGGGAAAAACCCAAAGCTTGGTCCCAAATGGGTAGCTTTACCTGAGTATTGGTACAACACAAACTACCACACTTCTACTAATGTTACTCCCTACGAAGTGTTATATGGTCGACCACCTACCAATCCTATTGCTTATGTACAAGGTCAAAATTTGGTGGCTATTGTGGACAGGTCTTTAGAAGCAAAAGAGGCTACTATTCGGTTGCTTAAGTTTCATTTTGGAAAGATCTCACCATAGGATGAAAGCAATTGCTGATGCAAAAAGAACATATAGGACATTTAATGTTGGACAGTGGGTGTATTTGAAACTGTAACCTCATAGGAAAGTCACTGTGAGATTGGGCAAGTATAACAAGTTAAATCCCAAGTATTATGGTCCTTTTTAGGTAATTTAAAGGGTTGGGCAAGTTGCTTATAAGCTAGAATTACCATACTTTACATATTCATCATGTCTCTAAGTTGAAGCTCTTTAAAGGTCCAGTTCCTAATTCTGTTTCTATAGTTCCACAATGCAATAGTGATGGGGAGTTGGTAAGTATTCCAGTTGAGATCCTTGACAAAAGATTGGGAAGAGTTGGTTCAGTTGCAAAGATGTTTGTTTTGATTAAGTGATCAAATGGTAATGTGGATGATGCCACTTGGGAACTTCTTAGTGACATAGCCAAAAGATTTCCTGATTTTCCTTTGGATGCTTGAGGACACACAGCTTTTGAACAGTGAGGTACTGATATGAGTTTTAAAGAGAAATGAAAATCACGTAAGCACGTGATTCCCAACAGATTTTCAAGTAAACAATTTGGCGGGAAAGTTAGTTACCACAATTTCTTGTATAATTCACTAGACAATCATTCATTTTCATTCATTCAATTCATTGTAAACATTTCCTCTCTTATCAACTTGTAACAAACACTCAATCATTCAATAACAAATCATCCAATTAGTCCGAATCTCATTCTTTAATTCTTGAATTTTTCTATTAGTTAGATAATCTTCTTCATTTCATTTGTGAATTCTGGAAGATCATAACAGTTGATTCAATTACAAAACTAAGTATATACATACAAGCTAGTGTTTATTATAGAAAACATAAGAAGACCCCATAATCCCCAACCAGACAAGTACCGAGACCAACTATATACACATGCCTATTAAGCTAAGAAAACATCAAA